>CM060959.1:5038202-5490702 GCA_030765055.1 Mantis religiosa | reverse complement strand
GAGGAGGCGTAACTCTCAGCCGAACATTAAGCTGGCTGGCGTGATCCCCGTGGAGTCGTGTGTTGATGAGCGGTAGGCCAGCAAGAACAGTGGCACCTTGACGTCCCAGTCTCGCTGATGGCTGGCCACAACCTTCCTCAAGTGTTCCTCTAAGGTCTTGATGTACCTTTCGACCATGCCATCCGACTGGGGATGTAGAGGTGTTGTGCGGGTCTTGTTAACCCCAAGTCTCTCTAGTGCCTCCTTCATCAGGTTGGACTCAAAATTGGTGCCTTGGTCACTGTGCAGCTCTAATGGTACCCAAAATCGGCAAAACACTTGCTCCACGAGGCAGTCTGTGATTGTCCTTCCCTCTTGGTTCGGAATGGCATACACCTCCGGCCACTTAGTGAAGTAGTCCACGACCAGCATCAGGTACTTGTTGCCTCGGTCGGATATTGGGAACGGTCCAGCAATGTCAACGGCGATCCGCTCGAATGGCGCTCCGACATTGTACTGTTGCATGCGACCCCGGCTCCTAGTCTGGGGGCCGCGACTCGCCCCGCACACGTGACACTGATGGCACCATCTCTCAGCGTCTGTTCGGAGCCTCAGCCAGTAGTAGCGCTGCCGTAGTTTGTCAATCGTCCGGTTCGCTCCCAGGTGTCCCCCTGAAGTACCGGCGTGCACTTCTTCCAAGACTTCCGGGACCTTACTCCGGGGAAGTACCAACTGCTCTCTCTGCGTCTTCCCATCGGGTGATTCCCATACCCGGAACAGCACGCCCTCTCTGGTCTTCAACGAGTCCCATTGGGCCCAATAAGACTTGTAGGTGGCGCTCCTCGATGCGATGTCCGCCCAGGTTGGTCTCGTCCCTGCCTCCACTTCCCTCAAGAGTGGCCCCAAGTCTGCGTCCGCCAGCTGCTCCCTCTTCAGGCCTGCGCTATCCCAGCCATCCGCAGGCACTGCCGTGACTACTCGAACTGCTGCGGCACGCTCCTTCTCCTCCACTCTTGTGCATTGGCCGCACTCTTCTGGGCAGGGTCTTCGGGACATAGCGTCCGCGTTACCGTGGCTCTTCCCTCTGCGATGTTCCGAGGTGAAGTAGTACTCCTGCAGCCTCTGAACCCAACCTGCTGTCTGGCCTTCTGGTCGCGCCGTCACCATCACCTCCCTCCTTTCGGGGACAACCACGTCTTCGTTCAAGATGACCCTACCGTTTCCAAGGCGCTCTTTGGGTTGACGGAGTATGACCTCTTCTCCGTTGAGCCGCAGGACCTTCCTGCCGACGTCGACCGTCGCACCGTGGCTCCTGAGGGCATCTAGTCTCAGAATCACCTCCTCAGCCACCTTTGCGACGAACACACACAGACGCACGGCACTCCGTCCCAAGGTCAGTTCCAGCAGGGCCTCCTTCTCCACAGGCAAGGTGTCGCCCGATGCCAACACAAGCTGGTATGGTCGGCTTGGCCTCCTCGTCGGCAAACCCTTCGCCACGTCAGGTGTGATGATTGTCACGGCCGCCCCAGTGTCCACCAGCACGCGGCACGGCTTTCCTCTTACCCAGCCGTCCGCGATGAGGCTGTCATCCATCCGCCGGCTGACGGCGTGGAGTGTCACTCGAGGGGATGGTGGTAATGGCGCCGACGTGCCCCTCTCCACGCCGGGCCTTACTCGTTCTTCTGGCCGCTCTTCCTGGTGTGGGCAGTCTCTCTGAAGGTGTTCGGGCTGTCCACACCTCCAACACAGGCCACTAAGTGTTCGCCGGCGTTCCTCGGCTGGTCTTCTGTCTCCGGCGTAGCGCACACTCCTCGTTCTCGACGACAGGATAGCTGTTACCTTGGCCGCCTCCATCCTTAATGCTGCCGTTAGCGCCTCGTGGATTGTTTTATAATCGCCGAGCATTAGGCGCTGACGAATCTCCGTGTCCCGTACCCCGTCAACGAATGTGTAGGCAGCTTCCCGGGATACGAACTCTGGTGAGAGGTCGACTAGGGCCTTGCTAGCCAGTTGTTCAACTGCCAGGGCGAACTCCTGCAGCGTCTCCCCTGGCCTGCGGTACGCTGCGGCTAAGCGGTGGTTCCCAAAACGATTCTCCAAGGCCCCCCAGATGTCCTTGGACGCCGCCGTTGTCTGTACCGCGTTTAGGACTTCCGCGGCCCGACCCTGGAGACTGGCTATTAACTGTGTGGCCTCCTCCTCTGGTGACCATTTGTTGTGCTTGGCCACTGCGTCGAATTGGCGGCGGAAGACCTCAAACGTTGACGCGCCGTCATATTTCGGAGGTTTGACGCGCGCCGATGTTGTGTCGCGTCCCGGTGCGTCGACCTTCAAATCCTTTAACCTCCTGCCGATGACGTCCTCCACCATGGCGTTCAGGGACTTTGCGTTGCTGTCAGCCTTTCCCTCCAGCTCGTCAACGCGGCTCGCCAGGTCTTCGACACGCCTAACTCTGTGACGTCCTCTTTTACGCCGGTCAGCTGCTCTTCGAACTTCACGGCAAGGGCCTCGTTTGCCGCTTTCATCTCCGTGGCCAGGCTGTCGTTCGCTGCCCTCATTTCTGTGGTCAGTTCGGCCATCTTTGTGTTCATTGTCGTGGCCAAGTTGTTGTTTGCCGCTTCCATCTTCTCGGCGATGTTGTCGTTGGCCGTCTTCATTTGTTTCAGTTCTGCGGCCAGGTTGTTATTTGCCGCTTCCGTCTTCGCTGTTAATTCGCTCATCTTTTCCAAAAGCTTTTCCAATGCCGATTCCATGGCCGTTATCCCACTTCTGATGCCAGTTGTGACTTTGTGGGTTCGTGAAATTAAAAAGTTCAATTACACCACTCAAAATGTTCTTTATTTCCACCTTACTCCAATATCACAATTACAATTTAATGTACACAATTAAAACTAAGCCAGTTCGTCTTTACATGTACGCTCGGCGCGACTACACGTCTGCCCGCCCGGCTCACACTCACACAACTGACTGTCACCTCGCTTGTATCGATCGGCCCCCGAAGTTTCTCAAATCTCCTTTTATGGAGGGGGAAAACATTCTCGAACCTTCGTGCACCTTCGAGCGGTAGGAGGAGGGGTAAACGAAGATCCAGCCACCCCTCCTGTCTCCCTTCCCTCCACCTGCCTTCATTTATTGATCGGCATCGCGAGTTCGCCATTTGCGTAACAGTATAGTCCAGGGTATGAAGGCCAAATATTCATCTGGAGTTGATGAAGTACCAGATGTTATCATTAAAAAAGTTATACATCAAATAGCTAAGCCACTAGTCAGTCTCTATAATGCATCATTGCAATCGGGTGTATTTCCAGATAAGTTAAAAGTATAAAAAATTAAGCCACTTTATAAAAAAGGGGAGAAGAATAAAAGAGAAAATTACAGACCAATATCAATCGTATCATCATTTTCTAAAATATTTGAAAAACTGGTTCATAATAGAATGATATCATTCATCTCAAAATACAATATTCTTTCAGAGGCCCAAAACGGATTTAGAAAAAACAGATCTACCATAACAGCCATGGACAGTTTAATAAATAAAATTCAAGAAGCTATTGATAAAAAATTAGTAGTTGTGGGTTTATTTTTAGACTTAACGAAAGCATACGATGTTTTAGATCATGAAATACTACTCAGGAAATTAAATAAATATGGTTTTAGGGGTATTATGAATAATTGGGTTAAATCCTATTTAAGCGATAGAAAACAGTTTGTAGAACTTCAGTTTGAAAATAAAGGAAAATTAAATATAGTTCAGTCCAAAGTAAGAGAAGTTAGGCGAGGAGTTCTACAAGGATCAGTCCTGGGCCCCTTGTTATTTTCGTTGTACATAAATGATTTGCCAACTGCCATTAATTCCACAGATGTTATTTTATTTGTAGATGACACTAACATCCTAATAAAAGGAAACAATCAAGAAAGCGTACAGACCAAACTCAATGATACTCTATGTAAACTGCACACATGGTTTCAGACAAATGAACTAATTATAAATAAGGATAAGACTCGAGATTTAACTGTATTGGAACACCACAGTGAAGCGTGTTAAAATCCGAAAAAGCAAATCACTACAATAAACTAATATAGACCTCTCATTGTACAACCTACATTTGAAACTGGTAAAATTACTAGGAAACACAGCATGGGACCATTTAGAAACCAAATCATTTGAACATATCAATTATAAAGTCAAAGAGAAAGTTTATCGTCAAAAGAAGAAACTAAAGCATAACCATAATCATTGGCAACCAAAACAAAACAAAATTTCAGCAAAGAACACATCCCTAGACAATGTAATTAATCTCTCAAAGCAAACTTTTAACACTGAAGAAATAGATGTGCTTAACCAAGGCCTTAAAACATGTATAACATACTCGAGCAACCCGGATGAATTCATTGCAGATATAGAATTAACAGTAGAAGGCTTGGAAACCATGGACAAAAATATAATTAGGAAAAAATCATCTCCTATATTGGAAAACTTAATAAATAAAAAACCAGGAAAACATTTGAAACAAATTCAGATAATTAAATCTTTAAGGAAAAAGGATGTAATCTTCTCAAGGGCGGATAAAGGGAACAAAATAGTAATCTTAGATACAGCTACATACAAGGAAAAAATGTTAGAGTTACTACAACAAAAAGAATTCCAAAAAATAGATTCTAATCCACTCAACAGATGCATAAAAGATGTACAAAAAACCATCATTAATAGTAAAATTTTAACAACTGCAGAACAAAAAACTATCAAACCGGACAACCCTACCCTTGCAAGACTATATGGTTTGCCTAAAATACACAAACCCAACATACCCATGAGACCCATTGTAAATAATATAAACACTCCTACTTACCTTCTGGCAAAATGGCTGTCCAAAAAATTTCAGTCCTTTCCAAAATTCCATACTCTGAGCATAAAAAACTCTTTAGACCTGGTAGAAAAAATTCAAAATCTTAAACTAAAACCTCATGACACTTTAGTATCATTTGATGTCTGCTCCCTCTTCCCTAGCATTCCATTAGACAAACTTTTGATTCAACTGAAAAAATGGCTAAATTCTATAAACCTAGATGCCAATGCAATAGAAGAATATTTGGCAATGACTGAAATATGTATACATCAAAATTATTTTGTCTTCGATGGAAAATATTATAAACAAATTTCAGGACTAGCTATGGGAAGCCTGCTATCACCATTTTTGGCCAATCTATACATGAGCTTTTTTGAAACACATATAACTAAAGCCTTCCCTTATATTTTTAAAACATGGTACAGATACGTAGACGACATCTTTGCAATAGTGCCCTACAAACAAATAGATGATGCTTTGAAACTACTCAACCTGCAAGAACCCAGCATACAATTCACAGTGGAAACTGAAGAGGACTGTACTCTACCTTTTTTGGACCTTAAAATCACAAAAAGCAATGAAAAATAGAATTTGGTATCCATAGAAAAGCAACACACACAGATAATTACATCAAAGCAAATAGTTTCAACCCAATTCCACACAAACATGCCACCATCAACAGTCTCACACACAGATTAGTAAATCTATCCCTCAGCCAGCAAGAATATCAAAACGAATACCATCAAATCTTAAAAACTGCAATTAAAAATGGATATGGAAAAAACCTTGTAGATAAAAAACTAAAATCATTCAAACTTCAAAAGAGATTAAAACAGATCACAGCTCTCACACCAATAAAACAAGAAAGTAGATTTGCTAATTATTAATTTTTAGATGAGTCGTATTTATTGTGAAAAAATTTACATAGGGAGGACAAAAAGAAACATAGGCACTAGAAAGAAAGAACACTTCAGGCACTTAAGATACAAAAATATTGATAAGTCTGCAATAGCAGCTCATTTCTGGTCTGAAAATCATGAAATTGAAGATAGCACAGAATTACTAAAATACGTACAAAAACATAGTGAACTCGTCATATGGGAGAGGATATACATAGAAAAACATAAAAACCAACTAATGAACTTTGAAATCCCGCCAGAAGAGAATCCCACATTTAAGTTCATCACTAAATCAACAGATGGCAGCAGCAACCCCAGAATTACCCACACCACTGGATCAAGCTTTAGTCGCATAAGAGCCGTAGATGCAAACGATGGTTTGCGAAACATGTCCTCAAAATAGGTACGAAAGTGAAGCAGATGTGTAATAAATACGATTCATCTAAAAATTAATAATTTTTCGCTTCACTGTGGTGTTCCAATACAGTTAAATCTCGATAGATTTGCTAAATTTACTTACCACCCCTGAGCCACAAAAAAGTTCCAAAAAATATTAAAGAAATACAATATAACATTGGCACCAAAAAACAATTACAACATTAAAAACCTACTTCACAGTAATAATACTGATAAGATAAAACCAGAGGAAAAGTCAGGCATTTACAAGATTAAGTGTAAAGACTGTGAAAAAATTTACATAGGGAGGACAAAAAGAAACATAGGCACTAGAAAGAAAGAACACTTCTGGCACTTAAGATACAAAAATATTGATAAGTCCGCAATAGCAGCTCATTTCTGGTCTGAAAATCATGAAATTGAAGATAGCACAGAATTACTAAAATACGTACAAAAACATAGTGAACTCGTCATATGGGAGAGAATATACATAGAAAAGCATAAAAACCAACTAATGAACTTTGAAATCCCGCCAGAAGAGAATCCCACATTTAAGTTCATCACTAAATCAACAGATGGCAGCAGCAACTCCAGAATTACACACACCCACCACACCACTGGATCAAGCTTTAGTTGCATAAGAGCAGAAGATGCAAATGATGATTTGCGAAACATGTCCTCAAAATAGGTACGAAAGTGAAGCAGATGTGTAATAAATACGACTCATCTAAAAATTAATAAGGATAAGACTATTGCCATTTCATTCCATACTTGCCAAAATAGAAATGTGGTCAAACCTCCAATAGTATTTGATAAAACAGCCATTAGCTACAATAATGAAACAAAATTTTTGGGATGACATGAATGAGAACATGAAATGGACCACACATATTCAACATTTAATAAATAAACTGAGTTCCATTTGTTATTTGCTTAAACATTTGAAAAGCTTAATAAATTTAGCAGCATTGAGAAATATATATTATGGTTACTTTCACAGTCAGTTACAATATGGGATAGTGTTCTGGGGGAAAAGGCAGATAGAGTCTTTAAACTTCAAAAAAGAGCGATAAGGATACTAAGTGGGGTGGATGTTGCAGGCCATTATTCAAAAAACATCAAATATTACCTCTAGCATGTATGTATATTTCGGAATTAGTGATCCATGTAAAACAAAATAAACTACAAATACAAAATTACAAAAATGCTGATATTCACAAATACAATACACATCAGAAAGATGACTTTCACATTCAAAGTTGTAGAACGGAAATCTTCAGGTCTAGTGCTATCAATAAAGGTATAAGATTATACAACAGGCTACCAGACAATATTAAACAAATGAAGAGCCTTATACATTTTAAAAAGGGAATAAAGCTCTTTTTACTGCAACATTCATTTTATTCTGTAAATGAGTTTTTAAATATTAATTAGTTTTAAGTGATTGTAAATAATGACAGTGGACATTAATGTAATTTTTATACTATGACGTGTCTGATATCAATCAAAAGGACAAAACAAATTGAATTAAATTGAATTAAATCATGAATTAGAGTAAACTCCACATTTGTGAACAATTACTTTTATATAGCATTTCTCTATGGTCTTTATATAGTTTATATTTAGTTGCTTTTTCTTCTTTAGACTTTTGTTGGATCCTGTATCTGTTACAGTTTTTAGTCTTATGTAACTTTTTATATTTATTTTTGCATCTTGAACTGACGTGTCCTATAACATATGTATTATGTTCCAAAGGATGAAATAAATACAATACAATACAAAGTAACTAAATTGCACTACCTAGCTAACTAATTACACTAAATACACACAATGGTCCCTAATTTACACTAACTAGCTAATTACATTAAGGGTGACATTGCATTCAGAACACAACATCCATGTCCTCAGCAGACCTTCATCGAATAATAATTGAAACCAGGCCTCCTCATTATTATAATAGAAGGACAAGTCCATTTTACTGATTTGTCGAGCCTCTCATTTTCAACAATGTACCTACTGAACGAATCTTAAATACTCAAAGAATGCACAGAACAAACAGCCTTCACTTCTAACAGTACAACAGATACTTCTGCTGGACAGCAAGCCTACTTTTATAAAGCAATAAAACCTGAGAGGAAACATGGTCAGTATTTTCCAAAATTGACCTGCACTACTGTCCGGCTGCTCTATCTCCGGCTCTTGACAGTTCTCGAGAGGGGGAAGCGCGTTGTTGCCAGTTCTTTAGCGGGAATTTCAAGCAGAGGAACATCTCACGCATTTGCAGATCGTAACTTCGTAAATGTACGTGGACAACGTGTATATACATGATCCCAGAATAGTTGCATATGGAGACAATATACCATTTACTGGAAAAGAAATAACAAAAAGCTACTTCGCATGAGAAGGAAATTCCTTTCTCATATAATATTGATATACATGTCGCCTTATAGCATCCTTTTGAAAAGCATTAAGTGAAGCTTTAAGGCTACCTCATTGCCTTTGCTTTGCCGGTGTACGCAGAACTGCAGACGGCGAACTTAAATCAGCTGGCACTTTTCCTTGGTCACATTCTTCCCACCTTCAAGGCATCACAAACTCTCTCCAGCACCTTGGTAACATGTAGTAGAGGTCCACCAGTGTCTCGAAGTACTCACGTAGCCTTGAATATAAATTCACGGCTTTAGCTCTTATAAGAGCCGATTTTTTCTTGAATTCTGACGAACCAGTAGCCATATTACTAAAATAGCGATAGTAATAAGACTTACAGACGCTACAAATCGGAATTCACGCACACACAAAACATTAAACAAACCACCAGCGCGGGATCCAAAAGCAACTAAGAGCCACGTGGTCCACGCAAAATTGCAGCGGCAACACGGTGCTGGATTTGCAAGCCACGCCTAGCAGCGACAACACTGATTGGCGCTAGCAGACACTTTTAACCTCCTAACCACGACACCGGATGTACAGACTCCCAGCACCACCAACAGAAGCAGTTGGTGTGCGTGAAAGGTGTGAACGAAATATTTGAATAGAGTGATGTTCTAAAGATTATCTTGCATGATAATGAAATTACAAGTTGTATTTAAATGTTTTGAAGCTAATATAATCCTATACTCTCATTATAAAGATAATTCTGACGATATGTTTTCAATTACTCGGTATTATATGTTGGTACTATTAACCTTCCCCCTCCACCTCCGGCAGCCACTAAATGTCAGAACCGGAGATAGAGTGGCCGGACAATAATTGCATCTATATGTCTTTCTGCATCGATGTTGGACAGATGTCTGGGGCATTTTTGCAGAGGTTGGCTACAAGTGTTACACATATTTCTTATGTTGGCTGCAATGTGAGAACCTGCAGGTTGTGTGCTTGTGCATGCGTATACCTGCACCTTAGAAAATATTCTCGCGTCACACAAAAGAAAGTTTCTCGATTTTTTCTTTTTACATATGCAAGTAGCTAGAAACAGTGATGTATTAAAATGTATTTACTTTAGATGAGTTGGTACTATTAACACTAATATCACTTTTTTAATCTCTGTTAACATATTTCACGAACATGTGTTCCCATAAATATTGTCGCGGCGAAAAAGCACGGAGGTTTCGGTGCCGAGAGAGAAGCGCGGTTTCTGTACACAATACTGCAGAGAAAGACAACAGACGGATAGGTTTCACGTAGATAATGAACTTGCATAAGCAGATAAACATAGCGCTTGAGATAAAAGATTTAGCAAAACAAACAAACTGAGATAGATGGAAATTTCTAGTTACTTCTGGATAGAGATTGTTTGCGTTCTGGTTTATTTGCGAATCATCTAGAAATTATCTGTGAAGTATTTAAAGAGGCGACGATTGGCCAAGAGGGAGTTAGTTGTGAAATGAGAGACAGCCAACTGTGTTGTTGTAACGAGAGCTAAGGATGTAATCTGCTGTCACTGTTTGTTATTGTGATCGACCTTGGTAGATTGATGGAGTATGTAACGTAATGCTGCTGTAATCTATAAGAGTATTTCTACGAAAATAAAGGAGATTTTTAATTTCTGCAACTCGGCCTTTTAATTCTACAAATCCCCAAACGTTACAATTGGTGTCAGGAAGTGGGATAACGAGAAGATGGAAGAAATGAAGACTGAACTAACAGCGAAGACAGAAGCTGCAAATAGCAACTTGGGCACGACATGACAGACACCAGGAAGAGCAGCCGGAAGAACGAGTAAGGACCGGCGTGGTGAGGAGCATGTCGGTGCCATCACCACCATCCCCTCGAGTGACACTGTGCGCCATCAGCCGAAGTATGGATGACAGCCTCATCGCAGACGGTTGGGTCAGAAGGAAGCCGTGCAGCGTACTCATAGACACCGGGGCAGCCGTGACCATCATCAGACCTGACGTGGCCAAGGGTTTGCCGTCGAGGAAACCAAGCCGATCATACCAGCTAATTACGGTATCGGGTGACACCTTGCCTACGGAGAGGGAGGCTCTGCTGCAGTTGAGCTTGGGACGGAGTGCCGTGCGTCAGTGGGTGTTTGTCGTGGAGGTGGTGAGGAGGTGATACTGGAACTGGATGCCCTCAGGAGCCACGAGGCGATGATCGCCGTCGGCAGGAAGGTCCTGCGGCTCAATGGAGAAGAGGTGATACTCCGGCAACCCGATGAGCGCCTTGAAATCTGCAGGGTCATCTTGAAGGAAGACGTGGGTCCCCGCGAGAAGCGAGGTGGTGTTGACAGCGCGACTAGAAGGACAGCGAATGATGAACATTGTTGCCGTGCCAAGAGGTGCCAGTGAGGCTGCTTAACCTAGCGGACATCGATCACGACGTCCAGGCTGGAACGGAGATGGGGACATGTGAGTCTGTGGTCATCGTGACAGCAATCAACAAGGTACAGGTGCCGGTGCCAACGCAACACCTCGGGCCCCGGCTGGAAGGCTTACTGGAGAGGGTGGCTGATCACCTGACCGCAGAAGAGCTTGTGAAGTTTCGACAACTGCTGAGATGATAAAAGCGCGTCTTCAGCCAAGGCAGAGAACAACTGCTCCGTCACCTGGCGAGAGTTACTGGCGGTAGTAAAGCCTTGGAGCACTTCCACAAGTACCTGTATGGTTAGCCATTCCACCTGAGGACTGATCATTTCGCCCTAACCTGTCTATTGAGCTTTAAGAACCTGGAAGGCCAGACAGCACATTGGGTCCAGAGGCTGCAGGAGTACGACTTCACCTTGGAACATCGTAGAGGGAAGAGCCATGGCAACGCAGACGCTATGTCCCGAAGACCCTGCCAATGCACAAGAGTGGAAGAGAAGGAGCATGCCGCTGCAGTCTGAGTAGTCACGGCAATGCCTGCGGATGGCTGGGATAGCGCAGGCCTGAGGAGGGAGCAGCTGGCGGACGCAGACTTGGGGCCACTCTTGGGAGAAGTGGAGACTGGGACGGGGCCGGTCTTGGAGGACATCACACCGAGGAGCGGCACCTACAAGTCTTACTGGGCCCAATGGGACTCGCTGAAGATCAGAGAGGGCGTGCTGTTCCGGGTATGGGAATAGTCCGATGGGAAGATGCAGAGACAACAGTTTGTACTTCCCCAAAGTAAGGTCTTGGAGGTCTTGGAGGAAGTGCACGCCAGTACTTCAGGAGGACACCTGGGAGCAAATCGAATAATCGACAAACTTGGACAGCCGTGGCAGGGACCGTACCGGGTGGTGAAGAGGATTAACGACGTGGAGAAGGTGCCCCGAGGGAAGATGTTGGTGGTACACCTGGATCGTCTGGCCCGTTACGATGGAGCTTTTCGGTACGGCCAGCCTTGAGGAGGGAGCAGTGTCACGGCGAAAAAGCACGGAAGTTTCGGTGCCGAGAGAGAAGCGCGTTTTCTGTACACAATACTGCAAAGAAAGACAACAGACGGATAGGTTTCACATAGATAACGAGCTTGCATAAGCAGATAAACATAGCACTTGAGATAAAAGATTTAGCAAAACAAACAAATTGAGATAAATGGAAATTTCTAGTTACTTCTGGACTGATAGAGATTGTTCGCGTTCTGGTTTATTTGCGAATCATCTAGATATTATCTGTGAAGTATTTAAAGAGGCGACGATTGGCCAAGAGGGAGTTAGTTGTGAAATGAGAGACAGCCAACTGTGTTGTTGTAACGAGAGCTAAGGATGTAATCTGCTGTCATGTTTGTTATTGCGATCGACCTTGGTAGACTGATGGAGTATGTAACGTAATGCTGCTGTAATCTATAAGAGTATTTCTATGAAAATAAAGGAGATTTTTAATTTCTGCAACTCGGCCTTTTAATTCTACGAATCCCCAAAAGTTACAATATTAAAAGCAGAAGCATTATTAATAGTGAAGTATTCTTCATTTTTTAGTTTGATTAATGAGTCACTATGTTTTTCATAACATGTCCGACTGACCCATGTTATTGTTTATGTTGTGGTAGTTGTCTATAATGGCAGTGAAATGTACTTCCATAGGATACTTGGTGACAGTAAATGAATATTCTGTATTCAATGAATTTTGATTTACTGCCACAAAGTACCCTCTGGAAGTACATTTCACTGCCATTATAGACAACCAGCACAGCATAAACAACACGGACCAGTCGGACACGTTCTGAAGATGGGAACACATGTATCCAGAACATGTTAACAGAGATTAAAAAGTAATGTTAGTGTACCAACTCAAATACATCTTTAGACATTGCTGTTCCTAGCTACTTCCATGTACAGATGTTTCTAATGTGCTTTTTTGTTCTTGTTTGTGCTCTTCTTTTAGTTTTACCAATGTTGATTGTTGCAGTTGTTGCAGCTGATCAGGGATATTTCCTGGTTTGTTCTCCTGTGGGACATCATCTTTCAATGTACAATGATGGAATAACTGTTTTCAGGGCCCAAACAAAGTTATGTGCTTGTTGTTTTCAGGAGGTAAGGTGAAGAAACATTCTCGAGGAGAGTTCAACTTTGAAGCAACTACAGCCAAGGTCCAAAGCCTTTCCTATTTTGACCAGCATGTTGTAACGTGGCAGTGTGCAATGACTGTTGTTGAGATGATGAACTCTTTCGCTAGCGGCAACTCCAACTATCTGCCTGTCCAGGAACATGTGGCCTTCCTCTTTGACCTCATGGAGTTGGCACTTAGCATTTATGGTCTCATTGATGTCTGCATACAGGTACATACCAAACTGCACATTCTCTATCTTTCAAAGATTTTCAAAAATTCTGATTTTTTTGAAAAATTATTTAAAAAATTTTAAGATATTTTCACGACAAATAAAATGCATGTGCAGAATTTTCTGAAACTAGACTCTGAAGTCTTCTTCGTTTTCTTGACTTTAGTATAACTTGTAAACTGTATACTAAACGCCAGAGCAATGTGCGCTCGCATGCGATACAGGTTAACTGGATGCAGATGTACAGCACGGCCATCAAATGTGCAAACAACAGCAAATGTCAAAAACAACTTAACATGGTACTCAGCGAATTAATTAAACATTTATTACTTAAAAAATAGAAGCTAGCAACAGTGAAGCAAGAAATAGCTAGATAATATATTCATCTTGTAATTCATACATTGTACATGAGTACTATGATATAAGTCACATCAAATTGTGAATGTACATTGCAATTAACTATACTTGTAAATTAACAAGTCACATCCAATAAGGACAAGTCAGTGTTTGTATAAAATAATGTTTCATAAAGATATCACAAGAATTTTATAATATACACAATTAAGTCAGAAATGTAACAATATTATCAACTTTCCATAAATTCACTAACAGAATAAAAACAATGGTCTAGCAAGTATGCCAAAATTGACTTTTTAAATGCTGAAAAATTGCAAGTGGTTTTATTGGCTATAAGCAGTTTATTAAAAAAAGTGATTCCTAGGTTTATTACACTGTTTTGATGAGCTCTTGTGTTACTTCCATTCACATGAATATCTATTCTCTGTCTAGTATTATGATTATGAACTGTGTCATTAAAGATACAGTGGCCGTTTCCTTTCATTAAGTTTGTCTTTGTAAATTTTAAAATTTCAAAAATGAAAATACATGGGAGAGGTAAGATTTTAAATTTTTTGAGTAATGGTCTGCACGTAGATGTTGATTTAACTCCTTCAAGTATTCTTAGAATCTGTTTTTGCATTATGAATAATGATTTACAATGTGGTGAGTTACCCCATAATGTTATGCCATATTTTAAAATGGAGTGAGTACACGCAAAATACACGCTTCTGAGAGTTTTTATGTTAACTATGTGTACCAGTTGTCTGAAATTATAACAAATTGTACTCAGTTTTTTAATTAGATGATCAACATGTGTCTCTCACTTTAGGTTACTGTGTATCCAAAGACCAAGGAATTTAGTTGTATTTACATACTTAATTACTTTATTATTACAGATTAATTGTGATTGTACAGGAGACTTATTCTGAGAAAACTGAATATGAATTACATGTGTCTTATCCAAGTTTACAATTAAATTATTATTGTTGAACCATTTAGAAATATTAGATGAACATTCTGCTCGATAAGATTTGTAGCTCTTCAAGTGCATTGCTTTCGATTAATATATTTGTGTCGTCAGCATATTGAACTATTGTTTTAGCTGTAATATTTGACTGTAAATCATTTACAAACAATAAGAAAAGGATAGGACCCAAAATAGAACCTTGTGGTACACCAAACTTAATGGTCAGTATTCTTTAATGCAATCTTTTCCTGTATGTGAAATGTCTACTATTTGCTTCCTGTCCTTTAGATATGATTTGATCCATTCCAATGCATGCCCTCTAATACCCATATGTTCTAATTTTTGGAATAGTAAATTGTGGTTTAGTACATCAAATGCTTTAGTTAGGACGAAAAATGCGCCTAGTATTTTGTCTTTGTTATCCAAAGTTGTATCGTCAACTACACCAATGAGAACCAGTCGATGGCCGGCTGAGAATAGAGGCAAAGTCTCTGAAACATGTTCCGGAAAAATTTAAAAGTAAGTCTTGTTTAGTATCATTAATCGACTCCCTTTAAATTTAATTTATCATAACAACACTGTTTTCAACACTTCCAAGAAAGGAATTGTCAGATGTGTCAAGTTTGTAGGTTGCTGGTGCAGTGACTTTGTAGCAGTTGAGGTGGTCATCCATCTTTACAGGTCACCTAGTAGTTTTGTCGAAATGCATTCTGGAAAATCACAGTTGTGAAACTCAGCATGCCTTGTTGGATGAAATGGTTCAGGTTTGTGTCCAACTATGGAACACAAAGCAGCTTTGACATTTCTGCAGCAACTACCATGGTGATGTAGGTTAGATCCTCACAAATGATGGAACTTGAGTTGAGTTGTACACAACATGTAGTTATAGTCACAGTGATTTGCCTGCAAGATGAAATTCTAGCAGAGTGTGAAAGGTAGAATCAGAACTGAGAAATGCAATGCCATAGCTGGGATTTGAGCCATGCTCTATGTTTGGCTATGGCATTACATTTTTCAGTTCTGTTTTTACTAGCGACTGTGTTGGTGTGGAAACTGGTGTGGTCAGTGTTCTGGGACAGTTGAATTCCTGACCAGAGGTAAAACAGTGAATGCTGAGAATTACTGCAAAACAATACAGAAATTCCAATGGGCCTTTAGCGGTGCAATAAGCTGGTATTGTTTTGCTGCATGATAATACTCGCCACACACAGTTTGATGGACCACAAAACTGCAAATTTTGGACTTGAAGGTGTTAGATCATCCTCTGTAAAGCCAAGGCCACATTTTCAGTGATTTCTGTGCATTCCAGAACCTCAAGAAATTCCTGTTCAGTCAGCATTTTCAGAATGACAGATAGGTCGAGATAGCTGTCACTCAGTGGTGCCAGTCGCAGATAGCAGATTTCTATGACACAGTATACAAATGTCTGAATTCTGGTGGTGAATATGTTGACAAATATTCCTGTATCGTTTTAATAAACCCTTCAATTAAATTGTGCTTTGTTTCTGTTCATGGCCTCATTCAAACTTACTTTGTGGATGTGCCTCATATTGTATTCTAGAATAAGTGCTTGCTTGATGTAGCAATTCTGAAGGCATTGGTATTGTTTTGTTTCAGATTCTAAAAGAGCTGCCTGAAGTTGAGGCCCAGTTACAGGCCAAAGGATCTGGTCTTGTAAGGAGTTACACAACGTCGTTAAGTCTGTATGTGGTTGGAGTTCTCAGACGTTATCACTGTTGCCTTCTGTGTTAGTAAGATGCTGCAATTTGAATCTTTAGTTAGATTCCATCAAAAAGTTCAGTACTAAGATTTCACCAAAAATACATATTTGGAAGTTCCATGAACCCTGACCCCTCCTCCCCCCACAAAAAAAAAATTTACTTATTAGAGGAAGTACAGGGTCATCTGAAAAGGTTGCAACAACTTCAGAAAATCATATGTCCTGTTGTAACTGAGATAAGTTAGTAATTTGACCTGCAAACTAATCGAGAACTTATCAAGTCTTTTTATATGTGACTTGCAATAATTCAAAATGTGTTACACAAGCGTCTTACACAATTCAGCTCAGACATTACATTAAACCTACGGATCGACCAAGCCATGTTCTGTTCAAAATGACATGCGTAACAAAGTTGACGACACTTTTTTAAAACTAATCTTCACAGATGAAGCTACATTCTATGTCAACTGGCATCGTTGTAAAATTTAGGAATCTGAACCACCCAATGAAATTTTTGAGTATGACAGAGGTTTTCCAAAAGTAAACGTGTGTTGCAGTTTGATGCACAGTCAGTTCATTGTCCCTTTGTTTCTTATTGAGCAGACTGTCACAGGACATGTTTACTTAAACATGCTAGATCAGTATATTTTCCATCAAATAGACGAAACTGAAGGAGAAAGTAAAGTAATATTATTTGAGCAAATGGTGTGCGTGCCAGTTTAAGATGCTCTGCATGCAAAATTTCCTGATATCCATAGATTGGTATGGCCTCCTAGAAGCCTCGACTTGTTACTGCTAGACCTTTTTGTGGGGATTCGTCAAAAACATTATGCACAGTAACCTGATCAGAAATGTGCAACATTTAGGGCACATGATCACTGTTGCAACTATCACACCTGAGATGATCCAGCGCTGTTGGGTGTTTGCAGAGCAACCAACAGAATGCACACAGTAACATCTTATAGTTGGTGAATTTAAGAAAAACTATTCTTTTAATATCTCAATTAGTTCCTGAGCTATGACTTTTATAAATTGCTGCAACATTTTTTTCACACTCCTGAAAATTCATTACTAACAGTTCACAGGAAGTACATGGTTTCAGACTCCCTGAATACAAAAATTACAATTTTAGAAGAAGGTCTGTGTGTATGAACACCGAAGCCAGTGAGTTTGCTTCATATAGTGGTAATGTCTGGTTCATGATTTTACCAGGGAGACCTATATCAGGGTATGTATGGGTATATGTTCAATGAAAGAATGACACTGGCTCTGACTTGGAAACATTTAATAAACAGTAATTAATTTTAACGTAGAATTTGCCGTCCAGTGGAAATATCCAGAATTAACATATTTGAATCGTATACCATGCAGTTCTATCCTTGAGGCAAGAATTACATATAATCCAGCTATGACAATCTGACCAAAAGTGTCCAAGGTTATGCCCATAATGAAACACTCAGCTTCAAATTTCTTCTAATGACCTGCCCCTTTTTCTAATGCTTCTAAGACCCCCCACTACTGGCTTCTAATACGATGTTGCCACTTCATTTCTACATTACTGAAATTTTCTGCTTTCCATCCTAAAGTTTCTATAAATTTCTAAGAAATATTCTGACATATTCCAAGAATTCCCAGCTGGCCTCCCATACCTGGTCTGGCAACTTTGGATCTTTCACTGCTCACTATTGTAACCAGCCACACTTCTATGAATTTGCCTGAAAACCAGCTGTTGCTAATTACCATACTTAATACCATCTTAGCCCGAGCCAAACTGTTGTCAAACCTACATTCTCTTAACACATAACCCAAATGCACAAAATATCATGTTTAATTTTATAACACGTATTAATTTATTCAATGCATCCATAATTTTAGTTTCAACATTGCAAGTCAAAGATGAAAAGTTGATTAAATACCAAACTTTTTAAAATAATTTTGAGTTGAACTAATATTCGATGCTCCATATATTGCTAGTGATTACCTAGAACATGTTTCGTTAGAACCTTCCTAATATCCTCAGCTAATGTCGACTATTGAATTTAGATTTGGTGAACTTCTTGGAGGCAATTAGTGTTTGCTGATAAAATTTAGGTTCTCTTCAAAGGTGGTGTCAAAATTGAACAGCTTTCCTTCATATTTCTTTATGAAAATTTTTTCCAACATAGTTGATGCAGTTGGACCCTGAGCACTTTTTAATAAATAGATTTCTTGTTCTATATCATGATTATCATTCCAAAAATGGTATACTATCACCGATTTATCTATTTCTTTCTCATTTTAAAATATCAGGATGAACTAAAATTTCAGGATAGCACATGTTTGGAACCGCCACTATGATATTAATCCAGAAGTCAACCCTAAAGCAGTAAGTTACATGACTGATATTTAAGTCATTAAATATAACTTTAACTAACTTTAAATATTTAACTTAAATATGAAGAATACTTCACTGTTAATAATGCTTCTGCTTTTAATATTTATTACATGACTGAGTTCTTAGCATGGGAAAACTTCCACATAGAAGGGCTGTAAATAAAGTGGTGCCAACATAGTTCAAACACTTGCAGGAAGATGGCTATGTGCCATTAGGATATTGGAGTGACCAAGTGACTACTGTTTAGTGAAGCCTGTGGCAAGAATGCGGACAGTTGCATAATGGATCAAGGCATTAGGTGCAGGTTGTATTTGCACCGCTGAAGATCAATGGGGTCTCATTTCTGTAGACCACTGATGGACTGTCGGAGTTATCCGTAGAGGTTGTTCTCAGTCATCAAGCGGTGTGGCACAGACTGACGAAGTATTTTAACATGAGGAAAATTGCAACCTGTTGGGTTCCACATTGACTCACCAACATACAGAAATAGCTCCGGTATGTTCTGGCTGACATCCACCTGGACAGATATCGCAACGAAGAAGACGCATTTCTGCAGTGTATTGTTGCTACTGATGAGACGTGGGCATGAGTCTACAAGCCTGAATTAGTGTCAGTCAAATGAATACATTAACCAGGTTCACCAGGTCCACAGAAAGTTTGACAGGGAGCCTGTTGTGTGAAGCTTATGCTGACGGTGAAATGCAAACTGTTATCAGTGACTAGTAATGTGATTCCTGCAGAGACATTTGCATCTACATATGCAGCGCAAACATCCACGTTTACTATGAGACAATCATCATCCTATTGACATACGTTGTCAAGTCATAAACAATGTCAAGCTCTTATTGCAAGAGTGGCATTGGGAGATCTTGGAACACCCTCCATACTCACCAGACATAAGTCCTTGTGACTTTGACCTGTTTCTGAAGTTGAAGGAATCCCTCCGTGATCTGTCGCTGTGATCAACAGATATCATTTTTCCATAGCCCCCAGTGGCTTAACTACATTTGGCAAAAGGTCATAGACTTTGTGGGTGACTACATTGAAGGAATGTAATGCAATTGTACTTGTTAGTTCGTTAAATATTGTGTTCTATCATTGTTGCCACTACTTTATTTACAGCCCTCATATAAAAAACAGGGACTGAATTGTGAACTTTTATATCTAATCTTTGGACTAGCTTAGCAAGTTTATGTTGCCACCACTAGAAGCCTCCATCATCAAGATGACACAACTACATCAAATAGTGTAAGCCGATGATGGGAGCAAATCATCCAATTTTAACAATTATGGTGTAATGTAACCCTAACCAACCCTCAATTTGAGTTAATCTCACTGTTCAGTTATTAATGATTTGTAATAATGTTGACTGTTTCACTTTGCAGTGTTTCCAGAGCAAACGACGTTAGTGTTTGAAGGACTGTGTCGTGTTGTGAAACATGTAACCAACCCTGGGGATTGTTCGTCGGCTGAACGATGCGTGTTGGCACATCTGTATGACCTGTACTCCAGTTGCAGCTTACTCAAGTCTAAGCCACATTGCGTGGAGCCATTTGGAAATGCTTATCCCAAGATACGACAAGCATTGTACTCTTCTCTTCAGCCTTCAAGTTCAAATCATGTGTGTAATGCTCAGTTCATGGCAGAGGTGTTCAGCAGTCCTCGTCGTGGAGGTATGTACTTGTTTAACTCATGTCATCATGACTAGTTTCCATCAATTAACACTTTACTGTCTAACAGAGCTTGCTTGCGTTTCTGTATATAACGCTCACTATGCACGATGGGCTATGCTCGCAGTGAAGTATAAAAATACATGGAAACTTTACGATTGCCTATGTTCCCATTTCGTTTATTGTACTATTTAGCTGTATGTCTTAGTTAATGAAAGGATCCACTATATGGCAAATGAGACCAGGAAAACAAAACAAAATGTTTTTTTTGAAAGCCTGTATTTCTACTATATGTGCACATTTTCTTGAATGCTGGTTTTACGGTGCAGTGCAGGCAGAGGGGAAGAAGAGAGAGCTAACATGCTCTTGTTTCTGCAGTGTGGTCAACCTAGAAAAACACAATTCAGCAAAATTGTGTGTAAGATAAGCGAAAATATTCACCTCAAGTGTGAGATATGTGGACAAACAGTAAATTGAACTTGATCCAATAAGCTGTATGTTTATACACTTAGTATTTATGAAACACATAAAAGTAGAAAACAAATATTATGACAGCTATAAATACTCACTTATTTGCTTTGTGATTCTTTGATTTCCAAGTCAGGTGCATCACTTTCATTGTTAGTATCCTCTAATGTGTTGATGCATTTTCTATTACACCATCAGTTTTCCAATATTGCATTTCCAGCTCTTGGACCTTATAATCTGTCACGGTTACAGAAGAGAATGCTTCTATAGCAAGTTTCCACAGATTTGTGGCTGACATATCACTAGTAACGTTGCATGCTCTGAAAACATTGTTTATTTTTGGTCATGCCAGTTCAGTTGCATTCAGATCACAGTTATACGGACGTAGACAAATAATGGTAAATCCTCTTTCGAGAGCCAGAACATGCACAATATACGTTTTTCTCTTAAATTTGTTGTAAACTGGCCTCAAAATTGCTCAAAATGAAACGGCACAGGTTTAATTTGCATATTAGCCACTAGATGTCAGAGTGTATAGCACATTTCATGTTACGAAGTTGTCATCTGTGTTTACGGAATTAGGTGAAACCTACCTACCAAATCAGAGGACTTGGGACCTGAACATTCAAGAAAATTTGCGTGTATAATACAATATCATACTTCATACATGGTTCAAAGATGGCTAGTTCAAGCAAGCGTAATCTTGCCAACATTTATTTCAATAATTCAGGATGTGAAGGAGACTTCAGTGAATTTTTTGAATATGAAAATTATGCTGAAGTCAATTAAATTGCATTTTCTGCATTATCATTTATTGATAATGTGAGGTTTTTGCCAGTAAATTGTAGATGTAATGTTTTTGCACATTTTCTTATGCAATTATTTGCTATTCAAGAAAATATATATATATATCTTGAATATTTCCATTTACAGAAGAAGAACACCAAACTAATAGACATAACAGTGAGCTGCCAAAATTATGCTTATGAGAAATTTAACTGTATTGGAACACCACAGTGAAGCAAAATAATTATTAAATTATAGATGAGTCATATTTATTACACATCGGCTTCACTTATGTACCTATATTGAAGACATGTTTCGCGAACCATCGTTCGCATTGTCGGCTTATGTGACATCGCATAAGAGCCAATGATGAGAATGATGGTTCTCGAAACATGTCTTCAATATAGGTACGTAAGTGAAGCCGATGTGTAATAAATATGACTCATATATAATTTAATAATGCTTATGAGAATTTATCTCAATGTGAAGAGGAGTAATCAACAAAAGCTTTCTTTTCTAATTCATTATAGTTCTCTTTAGTTTATAATATTATTTTCCTTCTAGGGATAAGAAGAGCCTAAATGTTTTTTGTTCTTATAATTTT
Organism: Mantis religiosa; assembly: GCA_030765055.1. NCBI lineage: Eukaryota > Metazoa > Arthropoda > Insecta > Mantodea > Mantidae > Mantis > Mantis religiosa. The sequence goes on along the minus strand of CM060959.1, from coordinate 5,468,474 downwards.
GCTTGTATAAGTCTTTTATTTTTATAAAATCACTATTTAATTTTTATTTTTACAAATTGTCAAGTGAAACCTGAAAATATTGTGTTAACATTCATTATGTATCAAAATTTAACGATGGTTCATGAAACATGTCCTCAATATAGGTACATAAGTGAAGCTGATGTGTAATAAATACGACTCATCTATAATATAGTTTAAACTTGATTAATAAAAATGCAAACAAAGCATTGAATTATCTGAAACAATTTAGTAGTTATCATTTTTTTAAAAATCCTTAAAATCCCCAATAAAGAGGGCAGCACTGTGAAAATAAGACCCAGACCAGAATGTGTTAATGTAATAATGCCATTTATTTTGCGTGGAAGTTTTGTATTTTGCTTTTTCAAATTGTAAATTTTGTGCCATTGCTAAATTATTACTTTTTCTGGAAGAAGGAAGGTTATAGATATGTGTTATTTACTTTTTTGTATTTTCAGGTAAGATAGAACCACAGTGGGCCCGGCAGCTGGCTGAAACTCCCAACAACCGCTACAGTTTTGTATGTAATGCTGTAGTGGCTGTTTGTAACGAGACAGACAACGATAGGCTCAATGATCTTGCAATACTGTGTGCCGAGCTTACAGCTTGCTGCAATGCTCTGTCTGCTGAATGGCTAGGTAATTTTGTTTTGATGCTCTACTCTTAATATTACAGTGTACTTCATGACTGTTTTTTTTTTTTTTTTTTTTTTTTTGAAGAACCATGATCATCATCATATCTTCTTTAAGCTAGACGTTTTAGCTTGAGTTGGCTGGCAATGTTTCTCAATGTAAAACTGTACTTGTTGTTTCTAGGTGTTTTAATGGCACTGTGTTGTTCTTCCAACCACTCATCACACTTCATAGACGTGCTGGCACAAGTGGACGTCCAGGATCTGTCCATTCATAATTCATTAGCAGTTTTCACATCCATTCTCATAGGTAAGAACTTCTACACAATTGAAAAGATATAAGTGCAAAAATTCCATTTTCTTCTTTTGCATTCATTGTAAATAATGGAGGAAAACAGAAATTGAAAAATTAATTTTAGTTGATAAAGAAGCTTAACAGATGCTTCAAAGTATGTACCTCCATTGGTTGCTAACAGAATGTTATGTGCAGAAAAACTTTTGCATAGTTCATAAATCAGTCTCAATCAAGACAGGGCACGTTAATAGCTTCTCTACATATAGTAACTTCTAAAAATTCTGAATGAGGGATAGGAAATTCAGCATTCGCCTGGTGACACGGGAAAACCCCTGAAAAAACCCATGGGTAATGTAGGCAAGAATCAAAGAATCAAACGTTGAGCTCCTGAATGTGGACCACAGAAGAAACTGCCTGAGAAACCGCCTGAGTCGGTAAGCTTGTGTAGAACAAGGTTAGAAAGATAACATAGCTTAATGTGGACTTAACAAAGTAATAAGTTTCAGCTTTGGCACCCCTGATAGAACAAAGTTAAGAAAAATTGTTAGCTTTATTTTCATCGGTAGATAGAAGAATTTTCCAGGCTCAGGAGTCGTGGTCTGCTGGAGTTGGCAAATCCAGACGTTTTGTTCATGACTGCGGTGAACATCTTCAGTGGCATGGTCTGAGTCTTCTAGGTGAAGGTTCAATCACAGCTGACTCACTGGCTGGAAATGCGGCCAGCGGCCTTATTTATGCCCAGTCTGCCGTCTTGTGCTTGGCTCGGCTGGCACATATTGCAGCTGCACATTATTGTGGTGTAGCATCCAGCCTGCTTCACGGAAATGTGGTCCTTTGCACCTGATATGGTCTTGTAATGTAGAAAGTCCCTGTAGGGGAGGGGATCCGTCCCCTTCAGCTGCTTTAGTGTGAGCGCTGCGGACCCTTAGTACTCGTGGTACCTCTGACAGTACTAGAGGAATCTCGGGCCGAACATCGAGCCCCTCCCTGAATGGGAATTGTTCAGATTGGGTTGGACTCGAGGGGGCAGTGTGTTCCCGTTACCCACCGAGGGGGCAGAGGGTTACCTAGAAAGTTCTGGGTACTAGCCTACAGAGCTAGTAGGTGTGCTACCGAGGCTTTTTGGTAGTCTTCCCTGCGGGTTGACGCGCGTAAGTGGCGTATCCACTTCCACCCGTCCCCCCAGGGGCCTACTATAGTAGGTACGGGCATTGGCGATCCCGGGGTCCCGAGCCAATCATCCCCATCGTCACCCTCTCACCCCATTTTGGTTGTGCCACGTTGGTCACCCTTAGTTTTAAGCTTCTTCCTCTTCTAGGTTTATTGTTCTATTTTAGCTTTAGCTGATTAGGTTTATAAACTCCTGCCTCACCACCAGGGATCTTTCTTCTGTCTCCATGGTTCCTGTCCCACGGTTCCAGCGCGGCTTCCGACTTGCGTGCTCTCCGGAGATCTCAGGCGTAAAGGTTGTAGTGGACTCCCTACTGACCCTGTGTGTGACCTTAGGTGCGGAGCCCGTCCACACCGTCATGTACACTCACGTAGTCTCCATGAGGCCTGGCTGGTTTTAATGGTCCGAAGGCCGTGAATCATTGGGCCAGTATTACCAGCCGGACGTGTTACCGCTGACGGGAGCCCCGGTGTAATCAAACACAAGCCCCCTGAATCCGTGCATGCGTCTGTTGACTGCTGCACGGCCTAAAGTGGGGGGCCACAGGCGGTTATTCCTGTGGTAGGGGCCTAAAGCCGGGGTGTCACGTGGTGAACGGTTCTCACATTTGGGCAACAGTAGTTGGACGGTAGCTCTTCTGAAGTACAACTGAGATCGTTCGTGGGAGGGGTCTCCCATGACGGCGCAGACCGTGAAGATTTGGATGGCAGGCTGACGCTGACGGTTCCGGAAGGGGATCCTCTAACCATGGCTCCTCCGCGCAAACCTTCCCCATTTGATTCCTTTTTGGTCGTGACACTGACTTGTGAAAACAAGTCAATGCGAGACATTAGTCCTTTTTATATCCAACGCGAGCTTGATCGGATATGTGGCGTTTTAAAATCTGCAACTCGGTTAAGAGACGGTACCCTTTTGGTGGAAACAAAGAACGAGGATCAGTCCAGTAAGCTCCTGAAGACTTATTAATTTTTAGATGAGTCGTATTTATTACACATCTGCTTCACTTTCGTACCTATTTTGAGGACATGTTTTAAACAATGTTTCAAACAAATAGATGTGCTTAACCAAGGCCTAAAAACATGTATAACATACTCCAGCAACCCGGATGAATTCATTGCAGATATAGAATTAACAGTAGAAGGCTTGGAAACCATGGACAAAAATATAATTAGGAAAAAATCAGCTCCTATATTGGAAAACTTAATAAATAAAAAGCCAGCAAAACATTCGAAACAAATTCAGATAGTTAAATCTTTAAGGAAAAAGGATGTAATCTTCTCAAGGGCTGATAAAGGGAACAAAATAGTAATCTTAGATACAGCTACATACAAAGAAAAAATGTTAGAATTACTACAACAAAAAGAATTCCAGGAAATAGATTCTAATCCACTCAACCGATGCATAAAAGATGTACAAAAAACCATCATTAATAGTAAAAAAAAATTTTAACAACTACAGAACAAAAAACTATCAAACCGGACAACCCTACCCTTGCAAGACTATATGGTTTGCCTAAAATACACAAACCCAACATACCCATGAGACCCATTGTAAATAATATAAACACTCCTACTTACCTTCTGGCAAAATGGCTATCCAAAAAATTTCAGTCCTTTCCACAATTCCATACTTTGAGCATAAAAAACTCTTTAGACCTGGTAGAAAAAATTCAAAATCTTAAACTAAAACCTCATGACACTTTAGTATCCTTTGATGTCCGCTCCCTCTTCCCTAGCATTCCATTAGACAAACTTTTGATTCAACTGAAAAAATGGCTAAATTCTATAAAACTAGATGCCAATGCAATAGAAGAATATTTGGCAATGACTGAAATATGTATACATCAAATTTATTTTGTCTTCGATGGAAAATATTGTAAACAAATTTCAGGATTAGCTATGGGAAGCCCGCTATCACCATTTTTGGCCAATCTATACATGAGCTTTTTCGAAACACATATAACTAAAGCCTTCTCTCATATGTTTAAAACATGGTACAGATACGTAGACGACATCTTTGCAATAGTGTCCTACAAACAAATAGAGGATGCTTTGAAACTACTCAACCTGCAAGAACCCAGCATACAATTCACAGTGGAAACTGAAGAGGACTGTACTCTACCTTTTTTAGACCTTAAAATCAAAAAAAGCAATGAAAAACTAGAATTTGTCATCCATAGAAAAGCAACACACACAGATAATTACATCAAAGCAAATAGTTTCAACCCAATTCCACACAAACATGCAACCATCAACAGTCTCACACATAGATAAGTAAATCTACCTCTCAGCCAGCAAGAATATCAAAACGAATACCATCAAATCTTAAAAACTGCAATAAAAATGGATATGGAAAAAACCTTGTAGATAAAAAACTAAAATCATTCAAACTTCAAAAGAGATTAAAACAGATCACAGCTCTCACACCAATAAAACAAGAAATTAGATTTACTAAATTTACTTAGCACCCCTGGGCCACAAAAAAGTTCCAAAAAATATTCAAGAAATACAATATAACATTGGCACCAAAAAACAATTACATTAAAAACCTACTTCACAGTAATAATACTGATAAGATAAAACCAGAGGAAAAGTCAGGCATTTACAAGATTAAGTGTAAAGACTGTGAAAAAATTTACATAGGGAGGACAAAAAGAAACATAGGCACTAGAAAGAAAGAACACTTCAGGCACTTAAGATACAAAAATATTGATAAGTCCGCAATAGCAGCTCATTTCTGGTCTGAAAATCATGAAATTGAAGATAGCACAGAATTACTAAAATACGTACAAAAACATAGTGAACTCGTCATATGGGAGAGGATATACATAGAAAAGCATAAAAACCAACTAATGAACTTTGAAATCCCGCCAGAAGAGAATCCCACATTTAAGTTCATCACTAAATCAACAGATGGCAGCAGCAACCCCAGAATTACCCACACCGCTGGATCAAGCTTTAGTCGCATAAGAGCCGTAGATGCAAACGATGATTTGCGAAAGATGTCCTCAAAATAGGTACGAAAGTGAAGCAGATGTGTAATAAATACGACTCATCTAAAAATTAATAATTTTTCGCTTCACTGTGGTGTTCCAATACAGTTAAATCTCGATATCCTGAAGACCTGCTTGTTGGGTTCCTACCCCATCCGGATAGCCCCACATAAGACGTTGAATACCTGTAGAGGGGTCGTGACAACCTCCAGTTTGGACGGCCTCTCTAACGAGGAGATGGCATCTAATTTGACTGACCAGAATGTGTGCGAGGTACTGTCTCCTTGGTAAACGTGATGGACAGTCTGTTCTGTTGCGGACAGTCTTCCTCACTTTCAAAGGTACCATATTGCCGGACGCTATCTATTGTGGGTACGAACGTGCTGCAGTGTGACCGTATGTCCCAAACCCCATGCGCTGTTTTCGGTGTCAGCGGTTTGGGCATACTCAGGCCCGCTGTACTTTTGATGTTGTATGCGACCGTTGCGGTTTACCTCCCCATGGTGACGCTATATGTACTTGTGACCCGGTCTGTGTCAATTGCGGTGGTACGCATCACTCCAGCTCCCGGCAGTGTCCTCAGTTTCTTGATGAGAAGGCCATTCAGGAACTGCGCGTCAAAGAACGTCTGTCCTTTCTAGAGGTAAAAAGACGGTTTGAGCAACTGAAACCCGCTGCCAGCTTGGGTTACGCATCAGCAGTTCGCCGCTCTCCTGTGCAGGCGACGCAGTCTGTTGCCACACGGACCCTCAATGTTTCGGATGCTTCAACCCAATGCGACTTGCTGGAGACTGCCATTCCTTTTAAGGCGTTGGCACCAGCAGCCTCGTCTAGCTGCTCTACTGCCCCAGCTGCAGTTTCACGTTCCGTGTCGGTAAGCACTACTCCTGGTACTTCTATGGGTTGCCGCTCCCGTAGTCGCATTCGAGGAACCGGCAGGGCTTCTGTTCAGTCGGTTTCCCGATCCCGTTCTCGAAGGGACTCTTCTGACTCCCGCACATCTGAGGAGTCGCCCATGGAGCGACCGTTTGTCGGTCCCAAGTCCGCCAAAGTGCGGAAAAAAGAGAAACGACGTCCGACTACCTGAACCCGTATTCCTCGCGCCCTTGCACTCTTGAATTTTCTCCCTGACACCGCCGCTCCCCCCTAGTCCTTTCCCATGGCTCTTTTAATGTGGAACATTCGTGATGTGCGCTCACATAGGGCAGAGCTCCAGCTCTTGTTGCGATCCTACAACCCCATAGCGGTTTGTTTACAAGAGACCAAACTTCGCCCTCAGGATGCTTTTGATTTGCGTCATTATATTCCGGTACGCTTCGACCTTGTGCAGGAAGTGGGCTCTCCTGCTCATGGTGGTGTCATGATCCTCACACGCGCTGATGTTTTTGGTCAACCTCTACCCCTTAACACTACTTTGCAAGCTGTTGCTCTTCGGCTCAGTCCTCCCGGTTTATCCTTTACCTTATGCACAGTTTACCTCCCCCCTTCAGACTCCGTCCTTCCTGCCGACCTCTCTCAACTCGCTTCGCAGCTCCCCAAACCCTTTCTTCTTTTGGGGGATTCTAATGCCCATCATCCGTATTGGGGCTCTCCTAGTGCGTGTGCAAGGGGAACCCTACTTGCTGACTTCTTTGACCAGTTTCCTCTCCTTGTTTTAAATACTGGTGAACCCACCTTTTTTTCCGATTCCACCGGTACTCCCTCCCACCTTGGTCTTTCTCTCTGCTCCACACAGCTTATTGTTTCCAATGGCATGTAGTATCTGACACTCATTCCAGTGATCACTGCCCATGTGTGCTAACGTTGCTCTCCCACAACGTTCCCCACTCACGGGCAGCCTCATGGCAACTCTCCAAGGCTAACTGGGCGCTCTTTTCCAAAGCTGCCACATTCAAGGATTCAGAGTTTACTACTATTGACCTTCTGGTCGACCATTTCACTTCAGTTGTTGTCTCCGCTGCCGAGCAATCTATTCCGAAATCCTCCAGGGAGCCTCGGCATTTGCCTGTCCCGTGGTGGATTCTTGAGTGCCGCGATGCCCTTCGCGTATGCCGGAAAGATCTTAGGGTATTTAAACATCACCCCAACGTCGAGAACTTGGTAGCTTATAAACAGCTGCGCGTACGAGCCCGACGTGTTTTTAGGGCTAGCAAAAGAGCGTCCTGGACTTCGTTTGTTGCCTCTTTCTTGCACACCACCCCTTTTTCTGTGGTATGGGAGAAACTCCATCGTGTTATATAGAATAAAAAGAAGTATTTGCCGGTAAACGGCCACCCTCATTCATTCCTGGACTTCCGAATGGACCTCTCACTGTTGTAGATGCGGTTGATGTTGCTAACTGCCTGGGTAGCACTTTTGCTGCCGCCTCCAGCTCTGCCAACTACGTTTCGACGTTTCGGGTCTTCAAGTCTCAGATTGAGGACCAGGAATTATCTTTCCGCTCAGCTAACCGGGAGTACTACAACGCAGAATTTAGCTTACGGGAGCTGGACTCGGCATTATGCTCCTCTCTCTTATCCGCTCCTGGGCCTGATGGTGTTCACGTGGCTATGCTTCAACACCTCCCCTCTGCTAGTAAAAACTTTCTGCTACGCATGTACAACCGCATCTGGCGTGACGGAATTTTCCCTACAGCTTGGCGCGAGGCAACTATCATTCCGGTCCCAAAACCGGGTAAGGACCGTCATTTGCCCTCCAGTTACCGCCCCATCTCCCTCACCAGTACAGTGTGTAAGGTGATGGAGCGCATGATTACTGGGCGCTTACGATGTTGGCTTGAGTCGGAGAACCTTCTGTGCAACATCCAATGCGGATTTCGCCGTTACCGTTCCAGCACTGTTCACCTGATTTCCCTCTCGACTCATATCATGAACGCCTACCTGCGCCACTGCCAAACTGTGGCCGTCTTTTTTGACCTTACGAAAGCCTATGACACCTGTTGGCGGACTGGCATACTACGCACCATACATCAGTGGGGTCTTCGTGGTCGACTTCCCATTTTCCTCCGGGAATTCATGATGGAGCGCTCCTTTCGTGTTCGGGTGACATGTAATTTATCCTGCGTTTTCCATCAGGAAAACGGGGTACCCCAGGGTTCGGTCCTCAGCGTTACCCTCTTTGCCATCGCCATCAATCCTATCACTGAGTGTATTCCCGCTGGAATATCCTCTTCTTTATTTGTGGATGACTTCGCCGTATATTGTAGCTCTCGGCAGACGAGTATCTTGGAGCGTCGGCTCCAGGTCTGTTTAGATCGCCTTTACACTTGGAGCCTCCACAACGGCTTCCATTTTTCCACCGAGAAGACAGTGTGCATGAACTTTTGGCGCTGTAAGGCATTTCATTCACTCTCACTCCACCTCGGTCCCCATACGCTTCCTTTTGCAGAGGAAGCTAAATTTTTAGGATTGGTGTTCGATAGGAAGCTTAGCTGGGATTCTCATATCGCTTCCCTGAAAGATCGCTGTGCCCGGTCCCTCAATATCTTAGTGTCTTATCAGGTACATCCTGGGGAGCTGATCGGACCGTGCTCTTACAGCTCTATCGGTCCCTGGTACGATCAAAGCTTGGCTATGGGAGTGTGGTATATTCATCGGCACGACCTTCCATTTTGAGTCGTTTGGATCCTGTGCACAATCGGGGGATATGTCTAGCTACTGGTGCTTTTCTAACCAGCCCCATCCCCAGTCTGTACGCTGAAGCAGCTGAACTTCCCCTGTGCTATAGGCGAGATATTCTTTTATGCACCTACGCATGCCGTCTATCCTCTCTACCCACGCACCCAACGTACAAGCTTTTCTTTGACTCGTCTCTTGATCGCCAGTACGCTGTCAGCCCCCTTGCATTACTTCCACCCGGTGTTCGCTTTCGCCTGCTTCTTCGGGCCCTGGACGTCACACTACCGCCAGTATTACCTCGGAGGGAATCTTTTTTTCCTCCTTGGTCGCGGTATGACACCCTATTCCACCTTGGGTTGACATCCATGCCCAGGTCTGCGTTTCCGACCACTGGCATCCAATCCGCATTTTTAGAACTTCAGCAGCATTTTAAGAACTACAGTTTTATTTTTACGGACGGCTCTAAAACCGACCGTGGTGTTGGCTGTGCCTTCGTAGCTGCTGCGGAGAGTTTTACGTTTCGTCTTTCCAGACAGTGCTCGATTTTTACCGCCGAACTTTTTAGTATCTATCAAGCCCTACTTTTTATCAGCCAGCAGCACTCTAACCACTTTGCCATATGTAGCGATTCTCTGAGTGCTCTACAGAGCATTCGTTCGCTGTACCCCAGCCATCCCCTAGTACAGCGAATACAGGATTGGCTGCATTCGCTCGCTAATTCAGGGTTCCACATGTCGTTTGTTTGGGTTCCCGGACACGTGGGCATTCCGGGCAACGAGGCTGCTGATTCCGCCGCGAAGTCTGCTATTTTATCCCCTACTGTTTTCAGCAATTCTGTTCCTTTCGAGGATCTTAGTGCTTCCCTTCGCCGAGCCATCAACACTCGCTGGCATGATGACCGGTCCGCGCTCGTTGGGAACAAACTCCGGGAGGTTAAACCTCTTCCGATTCCCTGGGCCACATCTTCACGTTCTTCTCGCAGGGAAGAGGTTATTTTAGCTAGACTTCGCATCGGGCACTGCCGTTTTAGCCATCAACACTTGTTACGCCAGGACTCAGCACCTCATTGTTCTCACTGCGCTGAGCCTTTGACGGTGCAGCACCTTTTAGTGGAGTGCCGATTTTACTCAACGTTGCGCTCCTCCTTGTGTTTGGCACCCAACCTCAGCGCAATGCTGAGGGATGAGATTGCTGCTGTGGAGGGCCTCTTCAACTTTTTACAGCGCAGCGGAATGCTTCGTTCCATATGATTTCAACATCCCTCGCCGTGCCTCATTTTAGGGTCATCTCCGCACTCCTATTTTAGCTATTTTAACAGTTTGAGCATCTTTTATGTTTTTTGTGTTTTTGGACCTCTTAGTGGATTTTATTGTTTTTAGCGTTTAACTTTCAGGTGGGCTTTTCCTAGTCTGAGCTCGGGTGCTAATGACCTCAGCTGTTGTGCGCCCCTAAGCCCCACTACTACTACTACTACTACTACTACTACTACTTCCACCCGTCTTGACGTTGTTGTCAATGGAGGGGCTTTTTAGACTCAAGGTATTGCCCCAAGGAAAGACCCCCGGAAAGACCCCCGGAAAGACCCCGACAAGGAAGTCGAGCCAACCATACCAGCTTGTCACAGCATCGGGCGACACCTTGCCTGTGGAGATGGAGGCCCTGCTGAAGCTGACCTTGGGAAGGAGCACCGTACGTCTGTGGGTGTTTGTCGCGAAAGTGGCTGAGGAGGTGATACTGGGATTGGAGGCCCTCAGGAGCCATGAGGCGATGGTCGACGCCGGCAAGAAGGTCCTGCGGCTCAACGGAGAAGAGGTTATACTCCGTCAACCAGAAGAGCGCCTTGGAATTTGCAGGGTCGTCTTGAACGAAGACGTGGTTGTCCCCGCGAGGAGCTAGGTGGTGGTGACGGCGCGACTGGAAGGCCAGAGAACCAGCAACATGATGCTGGACCAGAAGACGCCTGTACACGGAATGTGTGTAGCCAGGGCATTGCTGCCGTGCCGAGAGGAGGTGCCAGTGAGACTGCTAAATCCGACGGACACCGATCACGACGTCCAGGCCGGGACGGAGTTGGGAACATGCGAGCCCATGGTGAGCGTAACAGCAATCGACAAGACACAGGAGCCGTTGCTGACGCAACACCTGGGGCCCCGGCTAGAAGGCCTACTGGAGAGGGCGGCCGACCACCTGACCGCAGAACAGCTGGAGAAAGTTCGACAACTGCTGAGGCGATACCAGAGCGTCTTCAGCCAAGGCGACAGTTACTACGGCCACACGGACAAAGTGCTTCACCGCATCGACACAGGGGATGCCCGGCTTATTCGGCAACCACATAGATGTGTTCCGCTGGCAAAGCGAGGGGCGGTACGAGACATGCTGGAGGACATGAGATCCAGGGGAGTGATTGAAGAGTCTGAGAGCCCTTGGTGTTCCTCTGTAGTCTTGGTGACAAAGAAGAACGGCGAGCTGCGCTTCTGCGTAGACTACAGAAAGTTGAACGCTGTCAGCCGGAAAGAACTGCTTCCCCTTACCCCTTCCCCCGGTTTCAGTGAGCATAATCTTATCAAAATTTTCCTTATTAAAATCAATGATTATGTCTCCCATGATGATTTTAATCCTATTTCCTGAAATCAAGCTTATAAAACTTTCTAGTTTTTTTATAAAAGTTTTTTTATTTGCTGCTGGAGATCTGTATACTCCAATTATTACCAATTTTATTTCCTTTAGACTAATCTCCAAAGCAGCTAATTCGCATTCCAATTCCACTACAAAATTGCTACAATCTAATTCTTGACATTTTATTGACTCATCCACGTAAATCACCACTCCCCTACTATTGTGCTTCCTCCTACAGTAGTATGCCTGTAGTTTATATCCTTCATAATTATTTACTATTATTTGCTCAGATTTTAGCCGATGCTCTGTAAAAACTATCACATTTGGTTTTATTTCATTTATGTTTAATTCTATAATAGTTCTCTTATTGCTAATATATTGCACATTTTGATGAAAACAGATAAAACCCCCTTTGCATTTGCTAATTTTATATGGTACCTTTAATTCTTTTTGCGTTTCATATATTTCATCTATGTTTTGCCCTTTATTTATTTCAGAAATTTTTTTGGCATCATCTAAGCAGCATTTTAGTTTCCCTGTTCCATGCATATATTTATCACTTTATCACTTGACTTAATATATAAGTACCCTTCCTATTCAAGTGTAGCCCATCCCTACCTAAACAGCTTTCATGTCTACATGTCTATTTGGATCTACATATATTGCCCTTGCTGCCTTACATGCCCATTTTATTTCCTCATTTATATCCATTATAAACTTTTTGCTACAGTCTCTTCTTATGATTACACCATTTACAATTATAGTTGCTCCCGGAAAACACTTTTTTGCAACACTTGAATTGTAAACTTCCTCCATAATTTCGTTTGTGCCCACATGTAACACTACTACTTTTGCTTTGCACTTTTCACTGCCATTTTTTATAATGTTCGGCAGGTATTCTGCCTTTACACCTCTAAAAACTTTCACTTTTGCATCACATCTTCCCAGATTTATGTTTTTTATTATTGAGTCACCATACACAATAACATTATCAGCATCTTCGTTCTTCTCATTTTCCCTCTTGTGTCGTTCAGATGGCCTTGGTATTATTTCCCTTGCTTTTGAACTTGTCCATTTGTATTTATTGCTGCTTTCAATTCTTTCTCCTGCTCCAGTTTTTTCGCCTTAGTGTAGTCTTCTTTCTTCTGATCCAAATGTTTCGTCGTCTTCTTCATGTAATGCCTCAAATCCGTTTGTGTTTGTGAAGCTTTTTGAGGTTACCTCGCATGCTGCCAGACTTTTCTTTGTTTTTGCTACATATGATGAACTCTCTCTCTGGACAAGCAGTTGAGCTTTTAGTTCTCCATTTTCCATTTTTAATACTTTATCTCATCTTGCGCCTTTTTCAAATCGTTGTTTAACAATTCTAATATCTTTTGAAGCGACGCTATCGTCTCCGCTTCCCGCAGACCATGTGCTATTTTCCATTTGCTTTTTTTTTCCTCTTCCAAAATTCTCATAGCGTTCCCTTCATTTTTACTACTTACTTTGGCTGTTGAGTTTCCATTTACATACTCATTTACTACATTATTTGTACTTTTGGTTACATTTTCACATAACGTTTTCCAGCCGCTTCTCGTAACCCTTTCACTTGCCGCCATCTTGCTATGTTTACTTTAAAGGAAACAGAATCGGGAAATTTACTTTCTGGATGCGCCTCGTACTGGCGTGTTTATTACACATTAAGCTAACAGAATATTGTAAGATTAAATTCTAGTGTGAGAAATTATGGCCAAATTGTGATCTAGAGGAATGGATCACCTTTCATGAAAGTTATTGTACAGAAGCCATCCTAACATATCACCAGGAGAAGAGCTGACACTTACGGGGTATCAGTATAAACTCGTTTTGCATTCTTTTGTTTCAGCTCGACACTGCTTTTCTCTGGAAGATTTTGTGGTTCATATTGCACTGCCATCATTAGTGAAAGCTTGTAATGAAGGTGAGTTAGAAAATAATAATGCATGAATTCTCAATTAATTGTTGCTCACATAAGTTTCACAGAGTAAAATCAAACTGTACAATTAATTAACTCATATTGACATCATAATAAAGATCAATTCTGTAATCTCTACTGAAAATATGTGCTAGATATGTTCAGGCTGTACTCGCATATGGGGTAATTTAATAGCTGCAGATATACTGATGTGATTTTTTTGTAATTTACGTCCTCCAACGTTAAGTCATATCGGACAGTGAATGAATATGGGTGAAATGGTGCTCAAATGAGTCCGGGGTCCAAGGAGCTTAGAGTTACCCGACATTCGTCTTGAAGGATAAGGAAAAACCCCGGAAAAACATTATCCAGGTAACTCACCCTGACCGAGATTCGAACTCAGGACCTCTTGAATGCAAGGCAGACATGCTAGCATCTATGCTACCGAGGCGGGCACTGTTGTGACTAGGCAGCGCAGGACCCACTGATATGTGAACCTCAAAAGTTGTTATTGGGACGCACCGGCCACAAAAACAAAAGCATTGCTTCTTGCTCTTTAACAGTGACCCTAGCCTCACTGTCAGGTAATGGGTCAAAGGGCAGTTACTTGTGAAAAGGTTGATAATAACTTGGACAGTTCCAAGGTTGCTTATTTTGCTATGATCTTAACTGTACAGTACTTTCAACCACTTACTGTGAAATCAACAACTTCCTTTTAAGTTACAAATGCTCTATTTATTATTATTAAACACAGTGAAATAAAATGCTTGTCTCATTGCATAAGGCATTTAGTTTCGGTAAACTTCATCTGCAATTTAAACTAATTGATGGAAGTTAATCATTTCTTCACACTAGCCGTGTATAGGCTAAGGTTTTAGATAGAGTCAACCTGAAACCAGGAGCTTCGTGGTTCAAATGCCAGCTATGGCATTGAATTTTTCAGATTACCTCTATCTATCTAAAACCTTAGCCTATACACGGCTAGTGTGAAGAAATGATTAATTTCCATCAATTAACTCAAATAAAAAGAGTTTAATGATGAAGCCATGGACTCAAGTACATACAGTAGTAAGTCGTCACAAACAGTGTATCTTGAATGCGAGAGCCCCTTGTGGTCTACCGGAGAAATATACGAGTCACTTGGAGAATTTAATGTCAGGACGGCACGTTGGCCATGGTAGCTCAATGGGTAAGAGCGACTGGACGGAAACCTGGAGATCCCATGTTCAAATCCCGGCCAATGACATTGAATTTTTTAGGTTGCCTCTATCTATTTATCTGCAATTCTTTGATATTGTTCTTTTTCTTTTTATCATTTAATGCTTCCATCCTCAGTCTCACTAACATTAACTTCCCTCTAAAAGGTTTAAGTTGCATATGTCCACCAGCTTATTTGCCGTTATCGACTGTAATAACGGAATGTTGGAACACAAACACCCATAAACAAATAACTAAGGAATAGCTTCTTTATTGCAGTTTCATAAGTCAGAGAAATTCTTTATAGTAGCAAGCTACCACAAGGCATGTTGGTATGTTTACAAACAGCTACAGCAGGTGGTTCGCTGTGTCACCTACCTGCAAACTTTGATAGCCTGAGGCATACGATGTTGTTCCTGTAACTGCCTAATCCACACTCATTCTGTAGCACTTTTTATGTGGCTATATTGGCGGTAAAAACTATCTATATGTGTCACATAGAAACTGAGCAACTACTTCTATATATTTGTTCGGTGTTGTTTCAAAACATCCTGTATGATGATCAAAATAATACAAAACTTCAGTCATAGAGTAATCAAGAAATATATGATAATTGAAATACTAGAATATAACCATAAAGCAGTGATAAAATATTACTAACAATAATTCTATATTTGCTATTTTACATTAATAGGCCATACTCATTTACTAAATACATTGTGAGTTTGTTTTGATTTATCACTCCTTTTAGTAATTTTGGATTTAGGTCAGTATCATGTTTTTTGTTCCAAAAGTCAAATGTTACTGCTAACTTATCTTCCTGTTTCAATCATGCTTCAAAAATGTTCTTTGATTCATTTTTAGGTTTCTAGATTTGTGGTGCACAAAGCGGTGCAGGGGTAGGTTTGCTCTTGGTGCTTCAGATTCCCCCGCCATCTCATTTCACCATTTCCATTTCAGGTACCATCAGTGTGACCACCTGTGGCGCCACATATAGTAAGAGTAGGCATTAAACACTACAAAAAATGTGATACGTTGTTCTCTAAAGATCTTTTTAAATTTGCTAAATGTTTTTGGATAGTACCTAAATCCACTGAGTATGCTGATATTTTCTTTTCGTATGTAAAATGTGCTTGCTTCCTTAATGGTTTCCTTTAGCTTATTGTATATTAGACTTTTGTTGGGTACATTTTCTTCTGCTATGTGAAGTATGGTTTTTTCTTCCCCCACCCCCTTTTTGTTTTTGTAATTTGTGTCCTCCAACTTTAAGTCATATTAGACAATGAATGAAATGGGTGAAATGATGCTCAAATGAGCCCAGGATCCATAGAACCTAAGAGTTACCTGACATTCGTCTTTTAGGATAATGGAAAACCCGGGAAAAACCTTATTCAGGTAACTTACCTTGACCGAGGTTCAAACTCGGGACCTCTTGAACGTGAGGCAGACATGCAACTACCGCGCTACCAAGGTGGGCATTTTTCTCCCTTCTAGTATTCTACTTTATCATTTTCCCAACTTGTGACTAGAGAGAGCTCTAACAGCTGTTTTATATAAACAAACTACAGATGTCACTTTAACTAGAAGAACCAACACTCAATGGATCTGAGGGAGTCAGGACACACATTTGTTGGAATTTCTTCCAGTTTCATTTTCCCAACTTGTGACTAGAGAGAGCTCTAGCAGCTGTTTTATATAAACAAACTACAGATGTCACTTTAACTAGAAGAACCAACACTCAATGGATTTGAGGGAGTCAGGACACACATTTGTTGGAATTTCTTCCAGTTTCATTTTCCCAACTTGTGACTAGAGAGAGCTGTAACAGCTGTTTTATATAAACAAACTACAGATGTCACTTTAACTAGAAGAACCAACACTCAATGGATCTGAGGGAGTCAGGACACACATTTGTTGGAATTTCTTCCAGTTTCATTTTCCCAACTTGTGACTAGAGAGAGCTCTAGCAGCTGTTTTATGTAAACAAACTACAGATGTCACTTTAACTAAAAGAACCAACACTCAATGGATCTGAGGGAGTCAGGACACACATTTGTTGGAATTTCTTCCAGTTTCATTTTCCCAACTTGTGACTAGAGAGAGCTCTAGCAGCTGTTTTATATAAACAAACTACAGATGTCACTTTAACTAGAAGAACCAACACTCAATGGATCTGAGGGAGTCAGGACACACATTTGTTGGAATTTCTTCCAGTTTCTTTTTCCCAACTTGTGACTAGAGAGAGCTCTAGCAGCTGTTTTATATAAACAAACTACAGATGTCACTTTAACTAGAAGAACCAATGGATCTGAGGGAGTCAGGACACACATTTGTTGGAATTTCTTCCAGTTTCATTTTCCCAACTTGTGACTAGAGAGAGCTCTAGCAGCTGTTTTATATAAACAAACTACAGATGTCACTTTAACTAGAAGAACCAACACTCAGTGGATCTGAGGGAGTCAGGACACACATTTGTTGGAATTTCTTCCAGTTTCATTTTCCCAACTTGTGACTAGAGAGAGCTCTAACAGCTGTTTTATATAAACAAACTACAGATGTCACTTTAACTAGAAGAACCAACACTCAGTGGATCTGAGGGAGTCAGGACACATATTTGTTGGAATTTCTTCCAGTTTCATTTTCCCAACTTGTGACTAGAGAGAGCTCTAGCAGCTGTTTTATATAAACAAACTACAGATGTCACTTTAACTAGAAGAACCAACACTCAATGGATCTGAGGGAGTCAGGACACACATTTGTTGGAATTTCTTCCAGTTTCATTTTCCCAACTTGTGACTAGAGAGAGCTCTAGCAGCTGTTTTATATAAACAAACTACAGATGTCACTTTAACTAGAAGAACCAACACTCAATGGATCTGAGGGAGTCAGGACACACATTTGTTGGAATTTCTTCCAGTTTCATTTTCCCAACTTGTGACTAGAGAGAGCTCTAGCAGCTGTTTTATATAAACAAACTACAGATGTCACTTTAACTAGAATAACCAACACTCAGTGGATCTGAGGGAGTCAGGACACACATTTGTTGGAATTTCTTCCAGTTTCATTTTCCCAACTTGTGACTAGAGAGAGCTCTAGCAGCTGTTTTATATAAACAAACTACAGATGTCACTTTAACTAGAAGAACCAACACTCAGTGGATCTGAGGGAGTCAGGACACACATTTGTTGGAATTTCTTCCAGTTTCATTTTCCCAACTTGTGACTTGAGAGAGCTCTAGCAGCTGTTTTATATAAACAAACTACAGATGTCACTTTAACTAGAAGAACCAACACTCAATGGATCTGAGGGAGTCAGGACACACATTTGTTGGAATTTCTTCCAGTTTCATTTTCCCAACTTGTCACTAGAGAGAGCTCTAGCAGCTGTTTTATATAAACAAACTACAGATGTCACTTTAACTAGAAGAACCAATGGATCTGAGGGAGTCAGGACACACATTTGTTGGAATTTCTTCCAGTTTCATTTTCCCAATTTGTGACTAGAGAGAGCTCTAGCAGCTGTTTTATATAAACAAACTACAGATGTCACTTTAACTAGAAGAACCAACACTCAGTGGATCTGAGGGAGTCAGGACACACATTTGTTGGAATTTCTTCCAGTTTCATTTTCCCAACTTGTGACTTGAGAGAGCTCTAGCAGCTGTTTTATATAAACAAACTACAGATGTCACTTTAACTAGCAGAACCAACACTCAATGGATCTGAGGGAGTCAGGACACACATTTGTTGGAATTTCTTCCAGTTTCATTTTCCCAACTTGTCACTAGAGAGAGCTCTAGCAGCTGGTTTATATAAACAAACTACAGATGTCACTTTAACTAGACGAACCAACACTCAATGGATCTGAGGGAGTCAGGACACACATTTGTTGGAATTTCTTCCAGTTTCATTTTCCCAACTTGTGACTAGAGAGAGCTCTAGCAGCTGTTTTATATAAACAAACTACAGATGTCACTTTAACTAGAAGAACCAATGGATCTGAGGGAGTCAGGACACACATTTGTTGGAATTTCTTCCAGTTTCATTTTCCCAACTTGTGACTAGAGAGAGCTCTAGCAGCTGTTTTATATAAACAAGCTACAGTTGTCACTTTAACTAGAAGAACCAACACTCAGTGGATCTGAGGGAGTCAGGACACACATTTGTTGGAATTTCTTCCAGTTTCATTTTCCCAACTTGTGACTAGAGAGAGCTCTAGCAGCTGTTTTATATAAACAAACTACAGATGTCACTTTAACTAGAGGAACCAACACTCAATGGATCTGAGGGAGTCAGGACACACATTTGTTGGAATTTCTTCCAGTTTCATTTTCCCTACTTGTGACTAGAGAGAGCTCTAGCAGCTGTTTTATATAAACAAACTACAGATGTCACTTTAACTAGAAGAACCAACACTCAATGGATCTGAGGGAGTCAGGACACATATTTGTTGGAATTTCTTCCAGTTTCATTTTCCCAACTTGTGACTAGAGAGAGCTGTAGCAGCTGTTTTATATAAACAAACTACAGATGTCACTTTAACTAGAAGAACCAACACTCAGTGGATCTGAGGGAGTCAGGACACACATTTGTTGGAATTGCTTCCAGTTTCATTTTCCCAACTTGTGACTAGAGAGAGCTCTAGCAGCTGTTTTATATAAACAAACTACAGATGTCACTTTAACTAGAAGAACCAATGGATCTGAGGGAGTCAGGACACACATTTGTTGGAATTTCTTCCAGTTTCATTTTCCCAACTTGTGACTAGAGAGAGCCCTAGCAGCTGTTTTATATAAACAAACTACAGATGTCACTTTAACTAGAAGAACCAATGGATCTGAGGGAGTCAGGACACACATTTGTTGGAATTTCTTCCAGTTTCATTTTCCCAACTTGTGACTAGAGAGAGCTCTAGCAGCTGTTTTATATAAACAAACTACAGATGTCACTTTAACTAGAAGAACCAACACTCAATGGATCTGAGGGAGTCAGGACACACATTTGTTGGAATTTTTTCCAGTTTCATTTTCCCAACTTGTGACTAGAGAGAGCTCTAGCAGCTGTTTTATATAAACAAACTACAGATGTCACTTTAACTAGAAGAACCAACACTCAGTGGATCTGAGGGAGTCAGGACACACATTTGTTGGAATTTCTTCCAGTTTCATTTTCCCAACTTGTGACTTGAGAGAGCTCTAGCAGCTGTTTTATATAAACAAACTACAGATGTCACTTTAACTAGAAGAACCAACACTCAATGGATCTGAGGGTGTCAGGACACACATTTGTTGGAATTTCTTCCAGTTTCATTTTCCCAACTTGTCACTAGAGAGAGCTCTAGCAGCTGGTTTATATAAACAAACTACAGATGTCACTTTAACTAGAAGAACCAATGGATCTGAGGGAGTCAGGACACACATTTGTTGGAATTTCTTCCAGTTTCATTTTCCCAACTTGTGACTAGAGAGAGCTCTAGCAGCTGTTTTATATAAACAAACTACAGATGTCATTTAACTAGAAGAACCAATGGATCTGAGGGAGTCAGGACACACATTTGTTGGAATTTCTTCCAGTTTCATTTTCCCAACTTGTGACTAGAGAGAGCTCTAGCAGCTGTTTTATATAAACAAACTACAGATGTCACTTTAACTAGAAGAACCGACACTCAATGGATCTGAGGGAGTCAGGACACATATTTGTTGGAATTTCTTCCAGTTTCATTTTCCCAACTTGTGACTAGAGAGAGCTCTAGCAGCTGGTTTATATAAACAAACTACAGATGTCACTTTAACTAGACGAACCAACACTCAATGGATCTGAGGGAGTCAGGACACACATTTGTTGGAATTTCTTCCAGTTTCATTTTCCCAACTTGTGACTAGAGAGAGCTCTAGCAGCTCTTTTATATAAACAAACTACAGATGTCACTTTAACTAGAGGAACCAATACTCAATGGATCTGAGGGAGTCAGGACACACATTTGTTGGAATTTCTTCCAGTTTCATTTTCCCAACTTGTCACTAGAGAGAGCTCTAGCAGCTGTTTTATATAAACAAACTACAGATGTCACTTTAACTAGAAGAACCAACACTCAATGGATCTGAGGGAGTCAGGACACACATTTGTTGGAATTTCTTCCAGTTTCATTTTCCCAACTTGTGACTAGAGAGAGCTCTAGCAGCTGTTTTATATAAACAAACTACAGATGTCACTTTAACTAGAAGAACCAACACTCAATGGATCTGAGGGAGTCAGGACACACATTTGTTGGAATTTCTTCCAGTTTCATTTTCCCAACTTGTGACTAGAGAGAGCTCTAGCAGCTGTTTTATGTAAACAAACTACAGATGTCACTTTAACTAAAAGAACCAACACTCAATGGATCTGAGGGAGTCAGGACACACATTTGTTGGAATTTCTTCCAGTTTCATTTTCCCAACTTGTGACTAGAGAGAGCTCTAGCAGCTGTTTTATATAAACAAACTACAGATGTCACTTTAACTAGAAGAACCAACACTCAATGGATCTGAGGGAGTCAGGACACACATTTGTTGGAATTTCTTCCAGTTTCTTTTTCCCAACTTGTGACTAGAGAGAGCTCTAGCAGCTGTTTTATATAAACAAACTACAGATGTCACTTTAACTAGAAGAACCAATGGATCTGAGGGAGTCAGGACACACATTTGTTGGAATTTCTTCCAGTTTCATTTTCCCAACTTGTGACTAGAGAGAGCTCTAGCAGCTGTTTTATATAAACAAACTACAGATGTCACTTTAACTAGAAGAACCAACACTCAGTGGATCTGAGGGAGTCAGGACACACATTTGTTGGAATTTCTTCCAGTTTCATTTTCCCAACTTGTGACTAGAGAGAGCTCTAACAGCTGTTTTATATAAACAAACTACAGATGTCACTTTAACTAGAAGAACCAACACTCAGTGGATCTGAGGGAGTCAGGACACATATTTGTTGGAATTTCTTCCAGTTTCATTTTCCCAACTTGTGACTAGAGAGAGCTCTAGCAGCTGTTTTATATAAACAAACTACAGATGTCACTTTAACTAGAAGAACCAACACTCAATGGATCTGAGGGAGTCAGGACACACATTTGTTGGAATTTCTTCCAGTTTCATTTTCCCAACTTGTGACTAGAGAGAGCTCTAGCAGCTGTTTTATATAAACAAACTACAGATGTCACTTTAACTAGAAGAACCAACACTCAATGGATCTGAGGGAGTCAGGACACACATTTGTTGGAATTTCTTCCAGTTTCATTTTCCCAACTTGTTACTAGAGAGAGCTCTAGCAGCTGTTTTATATAAACAAACTACAGATGTCACTTTAACTAGAATAACCAACACTCAGTGGATCTGAGGGAGTCAGGACACACATTTGTTGGAATTTCTTCCAGTTTCATTTTCCCAACTTGTGACTAGAGAGAGCTCTAGCAGCTGTTTTATATAAACAAACTACAGATGTCACTTTAACTAGAAGAACCAACACTCAGTGGATCTGAGGGAGTCAGGACACACATTTGTTGGAATTTCTTCCAGTTTCATTTTCCCAACTTGTGACTTGAGAGAGCTCTAGCAGCTGTTTTATATAAACAAACTACAGATGTCACTTTAACTAGAAGAACCAACACTCAATGGATCTGAGGGAGTCAGGACACACATTTGTTGGAATTTCTTCCAGTTTCATTTTCCCAACTTGTCACTAGAGAGAGCTCTAGCAGCTGTTTTATATAAACAAACTACAGATGTCACTTTAACTAGAAGAACCAATGGATCTGAGGGAGTCAGGACACACATTTGTTGGAATTTCTTCCAGTTTCATTTTCCCAATTTGTGACTAGAGAGAGCTCTAGCAGCTGTTTTATATAAACAAACTACAGATGTCACTTTAACTAGAAGAACCAACACTCAGTGGATCTGAGGGAGTCAGGACACACATTTGTTGGAATTTCTTCCAGTTTCATTTTCCCAACTTGTGACTTGAGAGAGCTCTAGCAGCTGTTTTATATAAACAAACTACAGATGTCACTTTAACTAGCAGAACCAACACTCAATGGATCTGAGGGAGTCAGGACACACATTTGTTGGAATTTCTTCCAGTTTCATTTTCCCAACTTGTCACTAGAGAGAGCTCTAGCAGCTGGTTTATATAAACAAACTACAGATGTCACTTTAACTAGACGAACCAACACTCAATGGATCTGAGGGAGTCAGGACACACATTTGTTGGAATTTCTTCCAGTTTCATTTTCCCAACTTGTGACTAGAGAGAGCTCTAGCAGCTGTTTTATATAAACAAACTACAGATGTCACTTTAACTAGAAGAACCAATGGATCTGAGGGAGTCAGGACACACATTTGTTGGAATTTCTTCCAGTTTCATTTTCCCAACTTGTGACTAGAGAGAGCTCTAGCAGCTGTTTTATATAAACAAGCTACAGTTGTCACTTTAACTAGAAGAACCAACACTCAGTGGATCTGAGGGAGTCAGGACACACATTTGTTGGAATTTCTTCCAGTTTCATTTTCCCAACTTGTGACTAGAGAGAGCTCTAGCAGCTGTTTTATATAAACAAACTACAGATGTCACTTTAACTAGAGGAACCAACACTCAATGGATCTGAGGGAGTCAGGACACACATTTGTTGGAATTTCTTCCAGTTTCATTTTCCCTACTTGTGACTAGAGAGAGCTCTAGCAGCTGTTTTATATAAACAAACTACAGATGTCACTTTAACTAGAAGAACCAACACTCAATGGATCTGAGGGAGTCAGGACACATATTTGTTGGAATTTCTTCCAGTTTCATTTTCCCAACTTGTGACTAGAGAGAGCTGTAGCAGCTGTTTTATATAAACAAACTACAGATGTCACTTTAACTAGAAGAACCAACACTCAGTGGATCTGAGGGAGTCAGGACACACATTTGTTGGAATTGCTTCCAGTTTCATTTTCCCAACTTGTGACTAGAGAGAGCTCTAGCAGCTGTTTTATATAAACAAACTACAGATGTCACTTTAACTAGAAGAACCAATGGATCTGAGGGAGTCAGGACACACATTTGTTGGAATTTCTTCCAGTTTCATTTTCCCAACTTGTGACTAGAGAGAGCCCTAGCAGCTGTTTTATATAAACAAACTACAGATGTCACTTTAACTAGAAGAACCAATGGATCTGAGGGAGTCAGGACACACATTTGTTGGAATTTCTTCCAGTTTCATTTTCCCAACTTGTGACTAGAGAGAGCTCTAGCAGCTGTTTTATATAAACAAACTACAGATGTCACTTTAACTAGAAGAACCAACACTCAATGGATCTGAGGGAGTCAGGACACACATTTGTTGGAATTTTTTCCAGTTTCATTTTCCCAACTTGTGACTAGAGAGAGCTCTAGCAGCTGTTTTATATAAACAAACTACAGATGTCACTTTAACTAGAAGAACCAACACTCAGTGGATCTGAGGGAGTCAGGACACACATTTGTTGGAATTTCTTCCAGTTTCATTTTCCCAACTTGTGACTTGAGAGAGCTCTAGCAGCTGTTTTATATAAACAAACTACAGATGTCACTTTAACTAGAAGAACCAACACTCAATGGATCTGAGGGTGTCAGGACACACATTTGTTGGAATTTCTTCCAGTTTCATTTTCCCAACTTGTCACTAGAGAGAGCTCTAGCAGCTGGTTTATATAAACAAACTACAGATGTCACTTTAACTAGAAGAACCAATGGATCTGAGGGAGTCAGGACACACATTTGTTGGAATTTCTTCCAGTTTCATTTTCCCAACTTGTGACTAGAGAGAGCTCTAGCAGCTGTTTTATATAAACAAACTACAGATGTCATTTAACTAGAAGAACTAATGGATCTGAGGGAGTCAGGACACACATTTGTTGGAATTTCTTCCAGTTTCATTTTCCCAACTTGTGACTAGAGAGAGCTCTAGCAGCTGTTTTATATAAACAAACTACAGATGTCACTTTAACTAGAAGAACCGACACTCAATGGATCTGAGGGAGTCAGGACACATATTTGTTGGAATTTCTTCCAGTTTCATTTTCCCAACTTGTGACTAGAGAGAGCTCTAGCAGCTGGTTTATATAAACAAACTACAGATGTCACTTTAACTAGACGAACCAACACTCAATGGATCTGAGGGAGTCAGGACACACATTTGTTGGAATTTCTTCCAGTTTCATTTTCCCAACTTGTGACTAGAGAGAGCTCTAGCAGCTCTTTTATATAAACAAACTACAGATGTCACTTTAACTAGAGGAACCAATACTCAATGGATCTGAGGGAGTCAGGACACACATTTGTTGGAATTTCTTCCAGTTTCATTTTCCCAACTTGTCACTAGAGAGAGCTCTAGCAGCTGTTTTATATAAACAAACTACAGATGTCACTTTAACTAGAAGAACCAACACTCAATGGATCTGAGGGAGTCAGGACACACATTTGTTGGAATTTCTTCCAGTTTCATTTTCCCAACTTGTGACTAGAGAGAGCTCTAGCAGCTGTTTTATATAAACAAACTACAGATGTCACTTTAACTAGAAGAACCAACACTCAATGGATCTGAGGGAGTCAGGACACACATTTGTTGGAATTTCTTCCAGTTTCATTTTCCCAACTTGTGACTAGAGAGAGCTGTAACAGCTGTTTTATATAAACAAACTACAGATGTCACTTTAACTAGAAGAACCAACACTCAATGGATCTGAGGGAGTCAGGACACACATTTGTTGGAATTTCTTCCAGTTTCATTTTCCCAACTTGTGACTAGAGAGAGCTCTAGCAGCTGTTTTATGTAAACAAACTACAGATGTCACTTTAACTAAAAGAACCAACACTCAATGGATCTGAGGGAGTCAGGACACACATTTGTTGGAATTTCTTCCAGTTTCATTTTCCCAACTTGTGACTAGAGAGAGCTCTAGCAGCTGTTTTATATAAACAAACTACAGATGTCACTTTAACTAGAAGAACCAACACTCAATGGATCTGAGGGAGTCAGGACACACATTTGTTGGAATTTCTTCCAGTTTCTTTTTCCCAACTTGTGACTAGAGAGAGCTCTAGCAGCTGTTTTATATAAACAAACTACAGATGTCACTTTAACTAGAAGAACCAATGGATCTGAGGGAGTCAGGACACACATTTGTTGGAATTTCTTCCAGTTTCATTTTCCCAACTTGTGACTAGAGAGAGCTCTAGCAGCTGTTTTATATAAGCAAACTACAGATGTCACTTTAACTAGAAGAACCAACACTCAGTGGATCTGAGGGAGTCAGGACACACATTTGTTGGAATTTCTTCCAGTTTCATTTTCCCAACTTGTGACTAGAGAGAGCTCTAACAGCTGTTTTATATAAACAAACTACAGATGTCACTTTAACTAGAAGAACCAACACTCAGTGGATCTGAGGGAGTCAGGACACATATTTGTTGGAATTTCTTCCAGTTTCATTTTCCCAACTTGTGACTAGAGAGAGCTCTAGCAGCTGTTTTATATAAACAAACTACAGATGTCACTTTAACTAGAAGAACCAACACTCAATGGATCTGAGGGAGTCAGGACACACATTTGTTGGAATTTCTTCCAGTTTCATTTTCCCAACTTGTGACTAGAGAGAGCTCTAGCAGCTGTTTTATATAAACAAACTACAGATGTCACTTTAACTAGAAGAACCAACACTCAATGGATCTGAGGGAGTCAGGACACACATTTGTTGGAATTTCTTCCAGTTTCATTTTCCCAACTTGTGACTAGAGAGAGCTCTAGCAGCTGTTTTATATAAACAAACTACAGATGTCACTTTAACTAGAATAACCAACACTCAGTGGATCTGAGGGAGTCAGGACACACATTTGTTGGAATTTCTTCCAGTTTCATTTTCCCAACTTGTGACTAGAGAGAGCTCTAGCAGCTGTTTTATATAAACAAACTACAGATGTCACTTTAACTAGAAGAACCAACACTCAGTGGATCTGAGGGAGTCAGGACACACATTTGTTGGAATTTCTTCCAGTTTCATTTTCCCAACTTGTGACTTGAGAGAGCTCTAGCAGCTGTTTTATATAAACAAACTACAGATGTCACTTTAACTAGAAGAACCAACACTCAATGGATCTGAGGGAGTCAGGACACACATTTGTTGGAATTTCTTCCAGTTTCATTTTCCCAACTTGTCACTAGAGAGAGCTCTAGCAGCTGTTTTATATAAACAAACTACAGATGTCACTTTAACTAGAAGAACCAATGGATCTGAGGGAGTCAGGACACACATTTGTTGGAATTTCTTCCAGTTTCATTTTCCCAATTTGTGACTAGAGAGAGCTCTAGCAGCTGTTTTATATAAACAAACTACAGATGTCACTTTAACTAGAAGAACCAACACTCAGTGGATCTGAGGGAGTCAGGACACACATTTGTTGGAATTTCTTCCAGTTTCATTTTCCCAACTTGTGACTTGAGAGAGCTCTAGCAGCTGTTTTATATAAACAAACTACAGATGTCACTTTAACTAGCAGAACCAACACTCAATGGATCTGAGGGAGTCAGGACACACATTTGTTGGAATTTCTTCCAGTTTCATTTTCCCAACTTGTCACTAGAGAGAGCTCTAGCAGCTGGTTTATATAAACAAACTACAGATGTCACTTTAACTAGACGAACCAACACTCAATGGATCTGAGGGAGTCAGGACACACATTTGTTGGAATTTCTTCCAGTTTCATTTTCCCAACTTGTGACTAGAGAGAGCTCTAGCAGCTGTTTTATATAAACAAACTACAGATGTCACTTTAACTAGAAGAACCAATGGATCTGAGGGAGTCAGGACACACATTTGTTGGAATTTCTTCCAGTTTCATTTTCCCAACTTGTGACTAGAGAGAGCTCTAGCAGCTGTTTTATATAAACAAGCTACAGTTGTCACTTTAACTAGAAGAACCAACACTCAGTGGATCTGAGGGAGTCAGGACACACATTTGTTGGAATTTCTTCCAGTTTCATTTTCCCAACTTGTGACTAGAGAGAGCTCTAGCAGCTGTTTTATATAAACAAACTACAGATGTCACTTTAACTAGAGGAACCAACACTCAATGGATCTGAGGGAGTCAGGACACACATTTGTTGGAATTTCTTCCAGTTTCATTTTCCCTACTTGTGACTAGAGAGAGCTCTAGCAGCTGTTTTATATAAACAAACTACAGATGTCACTTTAACTAGAAGAACCAACACTCAATGGATCTGAGGGAGTCAGGACACATATTTGTTGGAATTTCTTCCAGTTTCATTTTCCCAACTTGTGACTAGAGAGAGCTGTAGCAGCTGTTTTATATAAACAAACTACAGATGTCACTTTAACTAGAAGAACCAACACTCAGTGGATCTGAGGGAGTCAGGACACACATTTGTTGGAATTGCTTCCAGTTTCATTTTCCCAACTTGTGACTAGAGAGAGCTCTAGCAGCTGTTTTATATAAACAAACTACAGATGTCACTTTAACTAGAAGAACCAATGGATCTGAGGGAGTCAGGACACACATTTGTTGGAATTTCTTCCAGTTTCATTTTCCCAACTTGTGACTAGAGAGAGCCCTAGCAGCTGTTTTATATAAACAAGCTACAGATGTCACTTTAACTAGAAGAACCAATGGATCTGAGGGAGTCAGGACACACATTTGTTGGAATTTCTTCCAGTTTCATTTTCCCAACTTGTGACTAGAGAGAGCTCTAGCAGCTGTTTTATATAAACAAACTACAGATGTCACTTTAACTAGAAGAACCAACACTCAATGGATCTGAGGGAGTCAGGACACACATTTGTTGGAATTTTTTCCAGTTTCATTTTCCCAACTTGTGACTAGAGAGAGCTCTAGCAGCTGTTTTATATAAACAAACTACAGATGTCACTTTAACTAGAAGAACCAACACTCAGTGGATCTGAGGGAGTCAGGACACACATTTGTTGGAATTTCTTCCAGTTTCATTTTCCCAACTTGTGACTTGAGAGAGCTCTAGCAGCTGTTTTATATAAACAAACTACAGATGTCACTTTAACTAGAAGAACCAACACTCAATGGATCTGAGGGTGTCAGGACACACATTTGTTGGAATTTCTTCCAGTTTCATTTTCCCAACTTGTCACTAGAGAGAGCTCTAGCAGCTGGTTTATATAAACAAACTACAGATGTCACTTTAACTAGAAGAACCAATGGATCTGAGGGAGTCAGGACACACATTTGTTGGAATTTCTTCCAGTTTCATTTTCCCAACTTGTGACTAGAGAGAGCTCTAGCAGCTGTTTTATATAAACAAACTACAGATGTCACTTTAACTAGAAGAACCAATGGATCTGAGGGAGTCAGGACACACATTTGTTGGAATTTCTTCCAGTTTCATTTTCCCAACTTGTGACTAGAGAGAGCTCTAGCAGCTGTTTTATATAAACAAACTACAGATGTCACTTTAACTAGAAGAACCGACACTCAATGGATCTGAGGGAGTCAGGACACATATTTGTTGGAATTTCTTCCAGTTTCATTTTCCCAACTTGTGACTAGAGAGAGCTCTAGCAGCTGGTTTATATAAACAAACTACAGATGTCACTTTAACTAGACGAACCAACACTCAATGGATCTGAGGGAGTCAGGACACACATTTGTTGGAATTTCTTCCAGTTTCATTTTCCCAACTTGTGACTAGAGAGAGCTCTAGCAGCTCTTTTATATAAACAAACTACAGATGTCACTTTAACTAGAGGAACCAATACTCAATGGATGTGAGGGAGTCAGGACACACATTTGTTGGAATTTCTTCCAGTTTCATTTTCCCAACTTGTCACTAGAGAGAGCTCTAGCAGCTGTTTTATATAAACAAACTACAGATGTCACTTTAACTAGAAGAACCAACACACAGTGGATCTGAGGGAGTCAGGACACACATTTGTTGGAATTTCTTCCAGTTTCATTTTCCCAACTTGTGACTAGAGAGAGCTCTAGCAGCTGTTTTATATAAACAAACTACAGATGTCACTTTAAGTAGAAGACCCAACACTCAGTGGATCTGAGGGAGTCAGGACACACATTTGTTGGAATTTCTTCCAGTTTCATTTTCCCAACTTGTGACTAGAGAGAGCTCTAACAGCTGTTTTATATAAACAAACTACAGATGTCACTTTAACTAGAAGAACCAACACTCAATGGATCTGAGGGAGTCAGGACACACATTTGTTGGAATTTCTTCCAGTTTCATTTTCCCAACTTGTGACTAGAGAGAGCTCTAGCAGCTGTTTTATATAAACAAACTACAGATGTCACTTTAAGTAGAAGACCCAACACTCAGTGGATCTGAGGGAGTCAGGACACACATTTGTTGGAATTTCTTCCAGTTTCATTTTCCCAACTTGTGACTAGAGAGAGCTCTAGCAGCTGTTTTATATAAACAAACTACAGATGTCACTTTAACTAGACGAACCAACACTCAATGGATCTGAGGGAGTCAGGACACACATTTGTTGGAATTTCTTCCAGTTTCATTTTCCCAACTTGTGACTAGAGAGAGCTCTAGCAGCTGTTTTATATAAACAAACTACAGATGTCACTTTAACTAGAGGAACCAATACTCAATGGATCTGAGGGAGTCAGGACACACATTTGTTGGAATTTCTTCCAGTTTCATTTTCCCAACTTGTCACTAGAGAGAGCTCTAGCAGCTGTTTTATATAAACAAACTACAGATGTCACTTTAACTAGAAGAACCAACACACAGTGGATCTGAGGGAGTCAGGACACACATTTGTTGGAATTTCTTCCAGTTTCATTTTCCCAACTTGTGACTAGAGAGAGCTCTAGCAGCTGTTTTATATAAACAAACTACAGATGTCACTTTAACTAGAAGAACCAACACTCAATGGATCTGTGGGAGTCAGGACACACATTTGTTGGAATTTCTTCCAGTTTCATTTTCCCAACTTGTGACTAGAGAGAGCTCTAGCAGCTGTTTTATATAAACAAACTACAGATGTCACTTTAACTAGAAGAACCAATGGATCTGAGGGAGTCAGGACACACATTTGTTGGAATTTCTTCCAGTTTCATTTTCCCAACTTGTGACTAGAGAGAGCTCTAGCAGCTGTTTTATATAAACAAACTACAGATGTCACTTTAACTAGAAGAACCAACACTCAATGGATCTGAGGGAGTCAGGACACACATTTGTTGGAATTTCTTCCAGTTTCATTTTCCCAACTTGTGACTAGAGAGAGCTCTAGCAGCTGTTTTATATAAACAAACTACAGATGTCACTTTAACTAGAAGAACCAACACTCAATGGATCTGAGGGAGTCAGGACACACATTTGTTGGAATTTCTTCCAGTTTCATTTTCCCAACTTGTGACTAGAGAGAGCTCTAACAGCTGTTTTATATAAACAAACTACAGATGTCACTTTAACTAGAAGAACCAACACTCAATGGATCTGAGGGAGTCAGGACACACATTTGTTGGAATTTCTTCCAGTTTCATTTTCCCAACTTGTGACTAGAGAGAGCTCTAGCAGCTGTTTTATATAAACAAACTACAGATGTCACTTTAACTAGAAGAACCAATGGATCTGAGGGAGTCAGGACACACATTTGTTGGAATTTCTTCCAGTTTCATTTTCCCAACTTGTGACTAGAGAGAGCTCTAGCAGCTGTTTTATATAAACAAACTACAGATGTCACTTTAACTAGAAGAACCAACACTCAATGGATCTGAGGGAGTCAGGACACACATTTGTTGGAATTTCTTCCAGTTTCATTTTCCCAACTTGTGACTAGAGAGAGCTCTAGCAGCTGTTTTATATAAACAAACTACAGATGTCACTTTAAGTAGAAGACCCAACACTCAGTGGATCTGAGGGTGTCAGGACACACATTTGTTGGAATTTCTTCCAGTTTCATTTTCCCAACTTGTGACTAGAGAGAGCTCTAACAGCTGTTTTATATAAACAAACTACAGATGTCACTTTAACTAGAAGAACCAACACTCAGTGGATCTGAGGGAGTCAGGACACACATTTGTTGGAATTTCTTCCAGTGTCTTATTACCAACTTGTGACTAGAGAGAGCTCTAGCAGCTGTTTTATATAAACAAACTACAGATGTCACTTTAACTAGAAGAACCAATGGATCTGAGGGAGTCAGGACACACATTTGTTGGAATTTCTTCCAGTTTCATTTTCCCAACTTGTGACTAGAGAGAGCTCTAGCAGCTGTTTTATATAAACAAACTACAGATGTCACTTTCACTAGAAGAACCAACACTTAGTGGACTGAGGGAGTCAGGACACACATTTGTTGGAATTTCTTCCAGTTTCTTATTACCAACTTGTGACTAGAGAGAGCTCTAGCAGCTGTTTTATATAAACAAACTACAGATGTCACTTTAACTAGAAGAACCAATGGATCTGAGGGAGTCAGGACACACATTTGTTGGAATTTCTTCCAGTTTCATTTTCCCAACTTGTCACTAGAGAGAGCTCTAACAGCTGTTTTATATAAACAAACTACAGATGTCACTTTAACTAGAAGAATCAACACTCAGTGGATCTGAGGGAGTCAGGACACACATTTGTTGGAATTTCTTCCAGTTTCATTTTCCCAACTTGTGACTAGAGAGAGCTCTAACAGCTGCTTTATATAAACAAACTACAGATGTCACTTTAACTAGAAGAACCAACACTCAATGGATCTGAGGGAGTCAGGACACACATTTGTTGGAATTTCTTCCAGTTTCATTTTCCCAACTTGTGACTAGAGAGAGCTCTAGCAGCTGTTTTATATAAACAAACTACAGATGTCACTTTAACTAGAAGAACCAATGGATCTGAGGGAGTCAGGACACACATTTGTTGGAATTTCTTCCAGTTTCATTTTCCCAACTTGTGACTAGAGAGAGCTCTAGCAGCTGTTTTATATAAACAAACTACAGATGTCACTTTAACTAGAAGAACCAGCACTCAATGGATCTGAGGGAGTCAGGACACACATTTGTTGGAATTTCTTCCAGTTTCATTTTCCCAACTTGTGACTAGAGAGAGCTCTAACAGCTGTTTTATATAAACAAACTACAGATGTCACTTTAACTAGAAGAACCAACACTCAATGGATCTGAGGGAGTCAGGACACACATTTGTTGGAATTTCTTCCAGTTTCATTTTCCCAACTTGTGACTAGAGAGAGCTCTAGCAGCTGTTTTATATAAACAAACTACAGATGTCACTTTAACTAGAAGAACCAACACTCAATGGATTTGAGGGAGTCAGGACGCACATTTGTTGGAATTTCTTCCAGTTTCATTTTCCCAACTTGTGACTAGAGAGAGCTCTAGCAGCTGTTTTATATAAACAAAGTACAGATGTCACTTTAACTAGAAGAACCAATGGATCTGAGGGAGTCAGGACACACATTTGTTGGAATTTCTTCCAGTTTCATTTTCCCAACTTGTGACTAGAGAGAGCTCTAGCAGCTGTTTTATATAAACAAACTACAGATGTCACTTTAACTAGAAGAACCAACACTCAATGGATCTGAGGGAGTCAGGACACACATTTGTTGGAATTTCTTCCAGTTTCATTTTCCCAACTTGTGACTAGAGAGAGCTCTAGCAGCTGTTTTATATAAACAAACTACAGATGTCACTTTAAGTAGAAGACCCAACACTCAGTGGATCTGAGGGAGTCAGGACACACATTTGTTGGAATTTCTTCCAGTTTCATTTTCCCAACTTGTGACTAGAGAGAGCTCTAACAGCTGTTTTATATAAACAAACTACAGATGTCACTTTAACTAGAAGAACCAACACTCAGTGGATCTGAGGGAGTCAGGACACACATTTGTTGGAATTTCTTCCAGTGTCTTATTACCAACTTGTGACTAGAGAGAGCTCTAGCAGCTGTTTTATATAAACAAACTACAGATGTCACTTTAACTAGAAGAACCAACACTCAATGGATCTGAGGGAGTCAGGACACACATTTGTTGGAATTTCTTCCAGTTTCATTTTCCCAACTTGTGACTAGAGAGAGCTCTAGCAGCTGTTTTATATAAACAAACTACAGATGTCACTTTAACTAGAAGAACCAACACTCAATGGATCTGAGGGAGTCAGGACACACATTTGTTGGAATTTCTTCCAGTTTCATTTTCCCAACTTGTGACTAGAGAGAGCTCTAACAGCTGTTTTATATAAACAAACTACAGATGTCACTTTAACTAGAAGAACCAACGCTCAATGGATCTGAGGGAGTCAGGACACACATTTGTTGGAATTTCTTCCAGTTTCATTTTCCCAACTTGTGACTAGAGAGAGCTCTAGCAGCTGTTTTATATAAACAAACTACAGATGTCACTTTAACTAGAAGAATCAACACTCAATGGATCTGAGGGAGTCAGGACACACATTTGTTGGAATTTCTTCCAGTTTCATTTTCCCAACTTGTCACTAGAGAGAGCTCTAACAGCTGTTTTATATAAACAAACTACAGATGTCACTTTAACTAGAAGAACCAACACTCAATGGATTTGAGGGAGTCAGGACGCACATTTGTTGGAATTTCTTCCAGTTTCATTTTCCCAACTTGTGACTAGAGAGAGCTCTAGCAGCTGTTTTATATAAACAAACTACAGATGTCACTTTAACTAGAAGAACCAATGGATCTGAGGGAGTCAGGACACACATTTGTTGGAATTTCTTCCAGTTTCATTTTCCCAACTTGTGACTAGAGAGAGCTCTAGCAGCTGTTTTATATAAACAAACTACAGATGTCACTTTAACTAGAAGAACCAACACTCAATGGATCTGAGGGAGTCAGGACACACATTTGTTGGAATTTCTTCCAGTTTCATTTTCCCAACTTGTGACTAGAGAGAGCTCTAGCAGCTGTTTTATATAAACAAACTACAGATGTCACTTTAAGTAGAAGACCCAACACTCAGTGGATCTGAGGGTGTCAGGACACACATTTGTTGGAATTTCTTCCAGTTTCATTTTCCCAACTTGTGACTAGAGAGAGCTCTAACAGCTGTTTTATATAAACAAACTACAGATGTCACTTTAACTAGAAGAACCAACACTCAGTGGATCTGAGGGAGTCAGGACACACATTTGTTGGAATTTCTTCCAGTGTCTTATTACCAACTTGTGACTAGAGAGAGCTCTAGCAGCTGTTTTATATAAACAAACTACAGATGTCACTTTAACTAGAAGAACCAATGGATCTGAGGGAGTCAGGACACACATTTGTTGGAATTTCTTCCAGTTTCATTTTCCCAACTTGTGACTAGAGAGAGCTCTAGCAGCTGTTTTATATAAACAAACTACAGATGTCACTTTCACTAGAAGAACCAACACTTAGTGGACTGAGGGAGTCAGGACACACATTTGTTGGAATTTCTTCCAGTTTCTTATTACCAACTTGTGACTAGAGAGAGCTCTAGCAGCTGTTTTATATAAACAAACTACAGATGTCACTTTAACTAGAAGAACCAACACTTAGTGGACTGACGGAGTCAGGACACACATTTGTTGGAATTTCTTCCAGTTTCATTTTCCCAACTTGTGACTAGAGAGAGCTCTAGCAGCTGTTTTATATAAACAAACTACAGATGTCACTTTAACTAGAAGAATCAACACTCAATGGATCTGAGGGAGTCAGGACACACATTTGTTGGAATTTCTTCCAGTTTCATTTTCCCAACTTGTCACTAGAGAGAGCTCTAACAGCTGTTTTATATAAACAAACTACAGATGTCACTTTAACTAGAAGAATCAACACTCAGTGGATCAGAGGGAGTCAGGACACACATTTGTTGGAATTTCTTCCAGTTTCATTTTCCCAACTTGTGACTAGAGAGAGCTCTAACAGCTGCTTTATATAAACAAACTACAGATGTCACTTTAACTAGAAGAACCAACACTCAATGGATCTGAGGGAGTCAGGACACACATTTGTTGGAATTTCTTCCAGTTTCATTTTCCCAACTTGTGACTAGAGAGAGCTCTAGCAGCTGTTTTATATAAACAAACTACAGATGTCACTTTAACTAGAAGAACCAATGGATCTGAGGGAGTCAGGACACACATTTGTTGGAATTTCTTCCAGTTTCATTTTCCCAACTTGTGACTAGAGAGAGCTCTAGCAGCTGTTTTATATAAACAAACTACAGATGTCACTTTAACTAGAAGAACCAGCACTCAATGGATCTGAGGGAGTCAGGACACACATTTGTTGGAATTTCTTCCAGTTTCATTTTCCCAACTTGTGACTAGAGAGAGCTCTAACAGCTGTTTTATATAAACAAACTACAGATGTCACTTTAACTAGAAGAACCAACACTCAATGGATCTGAGGGAGTCAGGACACACATTTGTTGGAATTTCTTCCAGTTTCATTTTCCCAACTTGTGACTAGAGAGAGCTCTAGCAGCTGTTTTATATAAACAAACTACAGATGTCACTTTAACTAGAAGAACCAACACTCAATGGATTTGAGGGACTCAGGACGCACATTTGTTGGAATTTCTTCCAGTTTCATTTTCCCAACTTGTGACTAGAGAGAGCTCTAGCAGCTGTTTTATATAAACAAACTACAGATGTCACTTTAACTAGAAGAACCAATGGATCTGAGGGAGTCAGGACACACATTTGTTGGAATTTCTTCCAGTTTCATTTTCCCAACTTGTGACTAGAGAGAGCTCTAGCATCTGTTTTATATAAACAAACTACAGATGTCACTTTAACTAGAAGAACCAACACTCAATGGATCTGAGGGAGTCAGGACACACATTTGTTGGAATTTCTTCCAGTTTCATTTTCCCAACTTGTGACTAGAGAGAGCTCTAGCAGCTGTTTTATATAAACAAACTACAGATGTCACTTTAAGTAGAAGACCCAACACTCAGTGGATCTGAGGGAGTCAGGACACACATTTGTTGGAATTTCTTCCAGTTTCATTTTCCCAACTTGTGACTAGAGAGAGCTCTAACAGCTGTTTTATATAAACAAACTACAGATGTCACTTTAACTAGAAGAACCAACACTCAGTGGATCTGAGGGAGTCAGGACACACATTTGTTGGAATTTCTTCCAGTGTCTTATTACCAACTTGTGACTAGAGAGAGCTCTAGCAGCTGTTTTATATAAACAAACTACAGATGTCACTTTAACTAGAAGAACCAATGGATCTGAGGGAGTCAGGACACACATTTGTTGGAATTTCTTCCAGTTTCATTTTCCCAACTTGTGACTAGAGAGAGCTCTAGCAGCTGTTTTATATAAACAAACTACAGATGTCACTTTCACTAGAAGAACCAACACTTAGTGGACTGAGGGAGTCAGGACACACATTTGTTGGAATTTCTTCCAGTTTCTTATTACCAACTTGTGACTAGAGAGAGCTCTAGCAGCTGTTTTATATAAACAAACTACAGATGTCACTTTAACTAGAAGAACCAACACTTAGTGGACTGAGGGAGTCAGGACACACATTTGTTGGAATTTCTTCCAGTTTCATTTTCCCAACTTGTGACTAGAGAGAGCTCTAGCAGCTGTTTTATATAAACAAACTACAGATGTCACTTTAACTAGAAGAACCAACACTCAATGGATCTGACGGAGTCAGGACACACATTTGTTGGAATTTCTTCCAGTTTCATTTTCCCAACTTGTGACTAGAGAGAGCTCTAACAGCTGTTTTATATAAACAAACTACAGATGTCACTTTAACTAGAAGAACCAACACTCAATGGATCTGAGGGAGTCAGGACACACATTTGTTGGAATTTCTTCCAGTTTCATTTTCCCAACTTGTGACTAGAGAGAGCTCTAACAGCTGTTTTATATAAACAAACTACAGATGTCACTTTAACTAGAAGAACCAATGGATCTGAGGGAGTCAGGACCCACATTTGTTGGAATTTCTTCCAGTTTCTTATTACCAACTTGTGACTCTACCTTAA
Source organism: Mantis religiosa (assembly GCA_030765055.1). Classification (NCBI taxonomy): domain Eukaryota; kingdom Metazoa; phylum Arthropoda; class Insecta; order Mantodea; family Mantidae; genus Mantis; species Mantis religiosa. The sequence continues at coordinate 5,430,977 of CM060959.1, read as the reverse complement.
ATAATTTCTAAAAGTAGACATTAAGAAGTACAATATTGAGCTAAGTTGTCATGTCTGAGAATGAGTAATCCAAAAATTTCACAAATCTTCTTTTTCATTTTCTGATAAAGCTTTCCCCTTTATAATGGTGAACACTTGTATTTTCTTCGTTCTCAGTAATTGTGAAGCAGCCTTTAGGTATGGAAGATAGTAATTCATATTAAATTATATATGGAGTGTAATATTATTTATCATAGTGAATATGCAGATCATCATGTGAGGAAATTTGTAATGTTCACAAAACATGTTTTGTTCATTAATGTAAATTTATATTGAGGAATTAATCCTTAAAGAATTAATCCTTTTTTTTTTTATTAATTAGAGCCAACTGAAAAATTCAATGCCATGGCCGGGATTTGAACCACGGATCTACTGGTTTCCGTCCAGTCGCTCTGACCCTTGAGCTACCATGGTCAACGTGCCTTCCTGACATTAAATTCTCCAATTGACTCATTATATTTCCCGGTGGACCACTTAAGGTTCTCATATTTGAGACAACTACTTGTGGCGACTTACTATTGTAAGTACTTAATTACCAGGATTTTTATCGTAGATTATTTTTTAATGTAAATTTATATTGAGGAATTAATTCTTTAAGGATTAATTCCTCAATATAAATTTACATTAAAAAATAATATACGATAAAAATCCTGGTAATTAAGTACTTACAATAGTAAGTCGCCACAAGTAGTTGTCTCAAATATGAGAACCTTAAGTGGTCCACCGGGAAATATAATGAGTCAATTGGAGAATTTAACGTCAGGAAGGCACGTTGACCATGGTAGCTCAAGGGTCAGAGCGACTGGACGGAAACCAGTAGATCCGTGGTTCAAATCCCGGCCATGGCATTGAATTTTTCAGTTGGCTCTAATTAATGTTTTGTTCAGTTAATTAATAAGTAAAGCTCAACATTTGTGTGTCAGGTCGGGGAGATGCAGATATTGAGGCAGAAGCTGGAGCCAGGTTGACATGTCATCTCTTGCTGCGACTTTTCAAGACAGTTGAGTGCCCTCAGCCAGCCCTGTATTCTGTAGGTAAGAGACTGAATCACTAAACCAGCAGGCCAGCTGAACTTGAAGCTTGTGATTAGTGACTGCATGTGTGATTGGTGTTTTTGCAGGGACTTCGCCCCATCCTGTACCAAATGCTGTGTCCCCGGGATATAGCATCAAGCTAAGCTGCGACCGACATCTCCTCGCTGCTGCTCACAACAATATTAGGGTTGGTCCAGTGCTGGCCGTGCTTAAGGTAACATGACATTGTGCTGTGAACCTTTTAAAGTTGATTGACGAATTAGTTTCATCTATTTAAGTTAATTGATGGAAATTAATCGTTCCTTCACACAAGCCGTGTATAGGCTAAGGTTTTGAATAGATCGAGTCAAACTGAAAAATTCAATGCCAGGCCGGGATTTGAACCACAGATCTCCTGGTTTCCATCCAGTTGCTCTTACTCATTGAGCTACCATGTCCAACTTGCCATAAATTGTTCATAAATCATACATTGTTCTATGTGAAACACACTATGAAAATCCTCTAAGTTGGTAGCACAATTTTTAATGGTTCTTTTCTTTCTAGTCAGGCATCTATCTTTCCATATCTCCGAAACCAGATGTGCTACAAACATGGTGTTTGTACAGTAATCCTCAGAAAAAAATATTCTGTAAGGTGGGAAAAACAAAATAATTCTGTAATTAGTATCTTTAGAGCACGAAAGAAATTAGCCGTATGGTTCGGCAAAGTGAGCCAGTATGTGTGCTTAACTGTATAACGTCGCACATACTGCATTGGCTAGTAGCGATAGAATAGCCATGCCTAGCCCCACCTTATGTTCATTCCTAGTTTGTAGCTACCTTAGTTTACCATTAATAAATATACAATGGCAGTTTGTTGAAAGGCAGTTGTTGAGGGGAAAGTGGGGAAGCTTCTTGCATTTATATGTTAGGATGCATTGTTGGACAGAAAGGATTATAGTTGTATGACTTTGTTACAGGCCATACTGGTTGTCGGTGATGCCACGGCAAGAGAGGGCAAGCCTCCCATTACCAAGAGTAAAACAGAACAGTCACAACAGCTGCATACGTCAAATAGTGGCAATGGTAACAAAGCTCCAGTTGCTACTTCAGCAAGTGGAGAGTTGAGCATCAGCCATATCCTTGGAACAAGCGACATTCTTGGTGGTGGGGATGATCCATTATTGGACCTGGCGTAAGTTGATCTTGACATATCGTTGGAGTAAACAAAACTATGCCTTGAAAGTTATCTTTTTTTGAAATGTTACACAAAAATTAGTTTCATGACCAGTTCCAAAAGTAATGTCATTGTAGAGAATAATCGTTAAACATATGTAATGTGAGATATTGAATCTTCCAAGTTACCTAGATGCCTTTTTGGAAGACATGAAGGGAACTGAAACAAGACAGTGATAATGGACATGGATTTACTTAATACCAACTGTCTTACCCAGCAATAAGCACAGGCTTAAAAATAAGGATAGGCAAAATTTTGAACCAGTACTATTTAACACTTAAAACTTTCATGACGAGCATTATTAATCAAAGCTTCTCAGTGATCAGCCATATCAAAGTTTAATAATGTTGAGCTTCTGGTAATTCTATGGCCTTCAGGAACTGAATGAAAAAGCTGGTCGATTGTCCCCATGTATATAGGCTTTCTTATGTAGGCAGCTGTCGTTGGTCCTGCTGGTTCGCAGGAAGGATGCCCTCACGTTGTTTTATAGTTTTCTGCATGGTCCGTCATCTGGTTAGGCACTCTCCCATCATGAGTTTTCCAGATGACAGACTGTGCAGAAAACTAGAAAATGATGTCAGGTTATCTTTCCTGTGAACCAGCTGGACTAATGACAGACTGCTGTGCAGTGGCATGACATAAGCCCTACTCACAAGAGGTCTGTTCAAAAAGTATCATAAGTTTTATGTTTTTTCAAAAAGATTTCTTTATTCAGGAATATCTATTTTGCCCCTTCAAAGTAATCCCCACCAGATATTATACTTCTGTACAAACGTTTTTTCCAATTGTTGAAGCACTTTAAAAAATTGTTTTTTGTGATCCTGTTCAACTCCTCCTACAATGCCATCTTTATCTCCTCAATCATGGCTTAGCATCATCCTTTCATGGGCCTCTTCACAGGGGGCCTGGTCACAGGGGGCCAGGTCTGGGGAGTACAGTGGCTGTGGCATCATAAGTGTGTTGTTTTAGGCCAAAAATTCGTGTACAAGCAATGGTGTGTAAGCAGGGGCGTTATGGTGCAAAAGCCAATTTTTGTTCTTCCACAAATCCGAGCATTTCTGGCAGATTGCTTTGCGCAAATTGCACATAACTTGCAGGTAATATTCCTTATTGACCGTTCTACCCTGTGGCAAGAACTCATGATGCACCAAGCTCCTGAAATTGAAGAAAATTGTAAGCAAAACGTTCAAATTCGACCAAACTTGGCATGCGTTTTTTGGTCTTGGCTCGTGTGGCAGTATCCATTGGAATGCTTGAGCTTTGCTTTAAGCAGCAAATCTGGGTCGTCGTGGACAGAGTTCAACAGCTCCTTAGCAACATTAATGCTTTTTGGTCAAAATTGAGAAACTTCAGTACAAATTTTGTGGCGACCCATCTCATACCCAAATCATTGATCAAAATCAAATGGCACAAGCCAATCAATATGTTTAGGTCCTAAACAACTTCTCTAACAGGGATTCGACAATTGGCTAATACTATTTTCCTCACTTCTTCAATGTTTTCGTCTGTTGTTGACAAGTTCAGGTATCCGGGATGTGCTTTGTTGTTCACATCTTCTCGACCCTCTGAGAACCTTTTGTACCACTGATAAATGTTGCTTTGGTTCAAGGTAACTTCACCATATGTTACAGTCAACATTCGGAATGCATCCACACATTTAGTTTTGTTTTTCACACAAAATTTGATACAGATACTTTGTTCTATTTTTTGAAAAGGCAAAAATTGTAGATGAGCCAAAACACATCCAAGCAAAATAACTGCTAACAATTAACTAACGTTCATAATGGCTGAGCTTGTCAACATAAGTGAGGGACCTGAGTTCCAACATAACACCACAAAATAATAAAAGATTGAATATACGTAGCCTGTGAAATTGAAAACTTGCGATACATTTTGAACAGACCTTGTATATAGGGACAATCGGCCAGCTTTTCATTCAGTTCTTGAAGAAAGCAATGGAATTGCTGAAAGCTCAACATTATTAACTTTATGTGTGTTTGGAGGAATTTAGTAACAGTGACGTCAAAATTAATATAAAAATTATTTGTGGTTGGTTTATTGACACTCGTCACTTACTTTTTCATATATTTATGAGAGACTAGTTTCAAAGGCCCTGGCCTCCATTTTCAATCTCTTCCCAACTGGCATCTGTTGTTATCTACTCTCTCTGGAGGTGGAACTATGAACTTTTTTGTCAAATTATCTGCTGGCGGGATTTCAAAGTTCATTACGGGATCCTTATTTTTCCAGATGAATATGTTCTCCCATGTTGTCAATCTATTTTGGTTTATCACTCCTTTTAATAATTTTGGATTTGGATCAATGTCATGGTTTTCATTCCAAAAATGAAATGCTACTGCTGACTTGTCTTCTTGTTTCAATCTGATGTTTCTAAAGTGTTCTTTGACTCTGGTTTTTAAATTTCTTTTTGTTTGACCTATGTAGCATTTTTCACAATTCTTGCAATTTATTTGGTATATTCCAGATTTGTTACCTGAAGGAATTTCATCTTTTGTTTTTGAATTTAGTAATTTTAAAATTGAGTATCTATTAGTAGGTGCCAAGATGATATTTTGTTCTTTGAATATCTTTTTAAATTTATTAAATGTTTTTGGATGATATGCGAATGAACTGAATATGCTGTTGCTTTCTTTTTCTTTAATAAATGTGGTTGCTTTCTGGTGTTAAAGAATAAATTAAAAAATTTATGCCAGAAAGCAGGCACTTTTAAAAAGATAAATCAAAAAGACAAACATAACCTAAAAGATCATCTAAACAATGTGGTAAACCTATCAAACCAAAATTTTACAAAAACAGAACTGAATATGCTGAATCTAGGTTTAAAGACATGTGTAGATTATTCCAACCAAATTGAAGATTACATTGCTGACATCCAAATTGCTACACAAACACTTAATGAAGAAAGTAAAAACACAGTAAAAAACAAATGCTCCAAAATAGTAGAAGAGATTAAAAATGAAAAGAATTTTAGTAACCAAATCATAAAAGCTCTTAAAAAGAAACCGGTTATTTATACTAAAGCAGACAAGGGAAATAAACTAGTAATTCTGGAAAAAGAAGAATACACAAAGAGGATGGAAGATTTGTTAGAAGACAGTAATTACCAAAAAGTAGAAACTAATCCATTAAAGTACTGCATTGAAACCACAAATAAAACGCTAAAAGAGAGCAAAATAATCAACAAAAAAGAATTGCACAAAATTAAAGTAGATAATCCAACATTACCAAGAGTATATGGGCTGCCAAAAATTCATAAAACAGGGAAAGGCATGAGACCTATTACTAGTAGCATAAATGCCCCCACATATAATTTGGCCAAATGGTTACTAAGTAAATTTAATAGTTTTCCAAAATTTGAAAGTGCAAATTTAAGAAACTCTTTAGATTTAGTAGAAAAAATCAAAGATATAAATTTGGACAAAAATGACAGACTGGTTTCATTTGATGTCACATCTTTATTTCCAAGCATACCAACAGAAAAATTGCAGACTGTGTTAAAAAAAAATGGCTAGCTACAATTGATATGGAAGCAATAGAAGCAGAAGAATATATTTCTCTAACAAAAATATGCATTGAACAAAACTTCTTTAGCTTTAATGGAAAACACTACAAGCAGAAATCAGGATTATCAATGGGCAATCCACTTTCACCTTTTTTAACTAACTTATTTATGAGTGCATTTGAAACACAAATTAAAAAGTCCTTCCCATTGATCTTCAAGGTTTGGTATAGATATGTTGACGACATCTTTGCAATTGTACCAAGTAAACATTTAGATGATGCATTAAAATTACTCAATCTGCAAGAAAGGACTATCAAATTCACAATAGAAAAGGAAATCAATGGACAACTACCTTTCTTGGATCTAAATATCATCAGGAATGATACAAAAATAAAATTTGGAATTTACAGGAAGCCAACACATTCAGAAAATTATATAAAAAATAATAGCCACAACCCAATTACACATAAACATGCAATAATAAACAGCCTTACACACAGACTAGTCAACATACCCATGGAAAAAGAAGAATATTTCAAGGAACAAAAAGCAATAATACACATAGCAGAAGAAAACGGATACAACAAAAGTTTGGTGTTGAAGAAAATTAGAAAATCTAAACTAAAGAAAACCATTAAGGAAGCAACCACATTTATTAAAGAAAAAGAAAGCAACAGCATATTCAGTTCATTCACATATCATCCAAAAACATTTAATAAATTTAAAAAGATATTCAAGGAACAAAATATCATCTTGGCACCTACTAATAGATACTCAATTTTAAAATTACTAAATTCAAAAACAAAAGATGAAATTCCTTCAGGTAACAAATCTGGAATATACCAAATAAATTGCAAGAATTGTGAAAAATGCTACATAGGTCAAACAAAAAGAAATTTAAAAACCAGAGTCAAAGAACACTTTAGAAACATCAGATTGAAACAAGAAGACAAGTCAGCAGTAGCATTTCATTTTTGGAATGAAAACCATGACATTGATCCAAATCCAAAATTATTAAAAGGTGTGATAAACCAAAATAGATTGACAACATGGGAGAACATATTCATCTGGAAAAATAAGGATCGCGTAATGAACTTTGAAATCCCGCCAGCAGATAATTTGACAAAAAAGTTCATAGTTCCACCTCCAGAGAGAGTAGATAACAACAGATGCCAGTTGGGAAGAGATTGAAAATGGAGGCCAGGGCCTTTGAAACTAGTCTCTCATAAATATATGAAAAAGTAAGTGACGAGTGTCAATAAACCAACCACAAATAATTTTTATATTATTAACTTTGCCTGATCACCCGTGAAGCTTTGATCAATAATATGTAATTTGTACTTGAATGAAAAGCACAGTGTCCAGAGTTTTGTCCAGATTGGTCAGATAGTGACAATTTGTACATAAGGGGCTGAAAAACATGAGAATGTGTAGCTTTGTGAAGTTGTATGTTATCCTTGTCACATCCCCTCTGTTGTAAGTAAATATAAGTGATGTGTGATAAAATAGTTTTATAAATCAAGCAATTTGGTTTTGTCTTTAAGGGGTTGAAACTAAAATAAGCCTAACTTTCAAAATTGTTTTATACTGTATAATTCAAAGGAAGGAAGTTGTAATTGATTTTTATAAATTCCTGTTGTACATTTGTGCAGTATTTTGACAACACATAGGGGACTAAAAATAGGATGGGGCAATTCTTTAGAGTTGAAAGGTAGCTTATAATTTTTGTGAGGTCAAGGTTTCATCTGCATAGGCCAAGGATTGTTGGTTTGTTAGAAGTTAAAATTCATATCAGTTTTATTAGTTTGTTTTATAATACAAATATACCTGATTTTGTCAAATTCATAACCAAAGTATTATTTGATAAAACATCAGTAAAATGTGATGGCGTACAACTCGCCCTTAAACTCCCCTGCACCCTCCCACTATAAAATAACTAAATTTTAACACATTAATTCAGCAAAGTAGGTTTGAAATTTGGTGAGCTGAATATGGGAAGCCACAGCTTTCAAATATTATGCTAGGCGAGTAAAAAATATGGAGCAATACCTGTAACCCTGCTGTTACAACTCTATGAAGTGATATTTTTTAAAAAAAGCTATAAAATATCGACATGCCCTCACATTGCTATGTTTACAAAAAAGGATGTGAGTTTTTTTTATACTACCTGAACCTACCTACTATCTGAACCTACTTTTGAACCTACTTTAAATTGAGTAGATTTTGAGTTAAACAATACAATATATGGCTAGTACAGACAAAAACTAAGCTAAGGACAACAATGCTTACTTCATTGTAAAATCTTCCTGAACATAATTAGTCATGGCACAACGTACAGAGACAACGAATTGAAATACTAATGGTGATAGGAGGAAGACCCAAGAAGAGGTTTGTGACTTGTTTAATAAAATGCATCCAGAACAAAGGATTACTCATTCTACGGTAAAAAAAAATTGGAAACATTTCAATAAAACTAGAAGTGTTAAAAAAAATGGCAAAGTCTGGAAGGCCAAAATGAGTTACAGATGGTGATAAAGCTCTTGATATTTTATTATCAATGGAAGAAAACCCACATTTATCTACTCGCCAGCATATTATGGAAGGCAGGTGGTGAATTATCTAAATTATGAATTTCCAAGAAGATGGATTGGCAGAAGAGGAAGTATTGAATGGCCACCAAGGTCTTCTGTTCTGAACCCCTTAGACTTTTTCTTGTGAGGATATTTGAATAGTTAATGTGAAGAATTGGGCAAGAAATGCAGCTGATCAGGCAAACAGTGTTGCTGGAAACATTAACTAATTTCAAAGACAGACTTTGGCAGTAAATGGAGACCATTTTGAGCATCATATCTTACAAGACAGCACCATTAATTTTGTAATGAATGCGTTTACTTGGTTAAAATTTCATGTGCTGTATTACATCTTAGTAAATTTAAATTACAGTTCAAAAAGCATCTGTAAGCTCCAAGGCCTGAGGACCAAAATAATGGGGGGGGGGGGGGGGGGTTAACATCCTAATCATAGTCATAGTAATATGAAAACATGTAATCTTAAAGCTTTTCTAAAAAATATCACTTCACAAAACTATAACAACAAAGTTACAAGTATTGTTGCATACTCTTTACTGTCCCCATATAGTCTGTGACCAGGTGGATTAATGACGAAACAAGTATTGAAATTGGTTAAGTGGTTTTTCAGCTGTTTGTAATACTAGTGTAGTAGATGTAAGTGTAACAAGGGGAGAAACGTCACTAATGTATGATAATAATTGACATTTACTGTTTGTTTGACCTGGCAGGGTGGTAGACATGGAACCAACTACGCGGACAACACAAAGGTTTGTTTCTTTCTCTCAGCTTCTAAACTGATCCACATAAAGTTCAAAGGAGTTGTAAACAACTAATTTCCCAAACTACAACTGCATGACTACTTTGGTACTTATCTGATAGTAATATTTTGTGGTTATTCTTGTGCAGAGAAATTAAAAGAAGCCCATTATTGTAACAGTGTATGAAACAAAATACAATGACCTAAAACTAACTGAACCGTTAGAACAGAGGGCTTATGGGGCCATGCTCAGGTCTGTAGTTAGGCGTGGCTCACTGGTAAGCAACAAATTCTGTGAAAAGCGCCCACTTTTATTACAACAAAATATAATTTATTTGTCACAAACCTCACTTATCTCTTTAAGAAAATTGATGAACTTTCCACAGAAATATTTTATAATTAAAACGATTTAAAATTTAAATATAAAAAAATGTAAATGATGTTTCCACCCTTAAAAAAATAGAAGGTGATTATAATTGTAAAAAGTTTACTTACTGTTCTTGGGCTAATAGACAGTTTCAAAATGTTTTTAAAGAATTTGGTATAATTTTGGTTCCTCAAAATAAATATAATATAACAAATTTGCTACATTTTTCTAAAACAGATAAAATTTCAGATAATAACAAATCTGGCATTTATAAATTTAATTGTTTAGATTGCAACCAGGTTCACATAGGAAGGACCAAACATTCAAGGGTCGTTCAAGTCAATCCGGGACATTTCTTTTTTTCAGGTTTAAATGGTCGCCTAGTAAAGCACTTTCAGAAAAAAAGTGTCTATGTGTGCATATGTATGTGAAAAACATAACTCGAAAACAAGAGTGGTTGAATACTAGGCTTGGTTAGACTGAAAAATTCAGTGCCATAGCTGGTATTTGAACCATGGATCTCCCAGTCTCTGTCTGGCTGGCTGCTTTTAACCATTGAACTACCATGGCCAAATGCCAGCATTCTACCTAACTCATGTTTTTGTCATGCAACCGGACGGAGACCAGAAGATCAGTGGTTCAAATCCTGGTTATGGCATTGAACCTTTCAGTCCGACTGTGGCTATCCAAACCTTACAGAACATTAACCACTATGTAATATGGTGTTATTGGTGTACCTCCAGCATTGTTAAACACAGAGTACAGGGCCTAGGGTTTGTTTACCTCTTCTTTGAACTTTGATGTGGACCAGCTATACATGTGCAGGTTCTGTGGCTCGGTTTGTGTTGTGTCAGGATGTTTCCCTGCTTCAATAGATTTAGTGCATTATTCCTTACTACACAATTGGGAATGGATTTTTAAATATATCTTTACATTTGATAAGGTGTCCAATTGGTGAATTCTAATGAGAAAATGTTATTTTGTGTCATTGATATGATTTCTTTTACCCTGAGTTACATATGAATCACTGATTGCAAGAACAATCCAAATTATTGCACTAATTTTAGGAAAACTAAAAAAGAACAAATACATAATTAATAGATGGAGCACTAGAATGAGGTGAAAGTTAAACTGAGCATTAAGATTTATTGTTAATGTCTAACATCAAGCTGCTATGCTCTTTTATTGTAAGTTACTTTTTTATGATGCAGAATTTGGTTGTTTTTACAATCAATGCATTTTTTTGCATAAAACAATTCAAGAAATACACATAAAAAAAGGAAATGTTTATTTTGGGTACAGTAAACTGTTCTTATGTCTTGCACTGTGGCATAGCAGTCTAAGGCAGCATGCCTTGGTCCCTGGCCATGGAAAGGGGCCTGGGGTTTTATGCCACCCCTGAGGGTGCAGATTTTAAGTCCTGGGTGTAGGAGCAGTGCCCCCTCAGCATCATGAGGAAAGCGAGGAGCTTACGCTAGGTACAGTTCCACACAGGAGAGAAAGTCTCTGTGGGATGAGACACAGGGGAGTTGGAAAAGGTTCCTCCACCCTCCCCCGACAGGTTTTTGATACCCTATGCCAGTTCAGTTACAGACCATTCAAAAACATTCTGATGGCTCTACTTTTGTGAATGAATCTTCTTGGTTTTAGTTTACAGAGTGAATATGGCATATGTTTTTTAACGGTTCTGCTCCTTGTGTAGCATGCATTCTCTGTCACATGAATTTGCTGTCCTTATCCCACTGAGTAAGGGTGGCACATTCCTTTCAGGGAGCTTCTTTGCGTTGCTGGACAGTAAGCAGCCTGATTCACTAAAATTAACTGTCCTGCTGGGTGCATTGAGATGCTGACCACATCTCCTCCCTTGGATGATCGCCCACTTCTACCTTGTGTAAGTGGGTGTGAGGCCAACAGTCGGGTTGGTAGGTCTTGGCCCTCTAATAGGGCTGCTGCACCAGGGTTTATTTATTATTTTAATCGGCGACAGTACAAACACTTTTTAGCTTTCTATAACATTTGTAATATTTAACAGATACAAGGAAATGTTTGAAAATACAAAATAAAGATAAATCTTTCTGAAATTCTGTTAAAAATTTAATACAAGTATATAGCATGGTATGAGTTACTTTATTGTTATCTACTTAAATGCTCACAAAAAGTGGTTGAAATATCAAAATAGGTGGCCAGTTACCAGGGCATCAGTGCTGTGTGTTTTGTTGATTATTACAAATATTTGACCCAGGTTTTAAAGATGTAAGGGAAAGCTAGTAATATGAACTTTGAAGTGGCTCGTGAACAGATTGTACAGGAAAGGTGATAAGGTGTTGCCCATTTTTAGTCCAAATTGTTGTTGGTAAAACTTCCCTTGGAAAGTGAAGACAGTTCATTCAATACAGATTTCTATTAATTTAATGTAATGCCAGAAGTCTTGTCTCTGGAGAACCATCATCAGCTGGAACAACCAAGTTCTAGCCAGTTGATAATTTCTTGATAATGCCTTGAAGTGGAGACAAATGTGTTGAAAGTAAATTTGTGGTATGCGAAGTACAGAGTATCTCAGTCAAATCATAGTATAATTATTTTACGGTATTAACATCAAATTATCTAAGTTAATTGATGGAAATTAATCAATTCTTCATACTACCCATAAATAGGCTAAGGAGATCCGTGGTTCAAATCCCAGCCATGGCATTGAATTTTTCATGTTGATACCAAAATTAAGGGATGCAATAAGTAAACAATCGTAATGGATTTCAAAGAAATTGTGTATATTTGTTACAACACTGCAGGCAGGTGCATTGGGTTGAATAGCTGTTTTAAGAAAAGAAACGTAAGAAACAGTTTTCTTAGCAAAAGTTCTAAAGGGCATGACCGAGACTAATAATCACAATGGACAAAATAGTCACAAAGGAGTTTTGGATGAATAAGTGGGCTTTCGAGAGGTGAAAGTGACACACACACATGCACAGCTGTGCACAGTGAGGACACACAGTCCGTGGCGAGCAGGCCATTAATACAGTCCTCTGGTTCTATCTTGGGCAAGGCAAGAATTAAGTGTTATCGCGTACTAAGCATTCTACATACGGTCACTCTGAACAGTGAAATATTGATAACCTTGGTCGGCAACTTTGAGTTTGATGTGATGATAAAAAGAAGCAGTCATTAAAACAGTTTAAAATGGGCATTCCAGTGTCATTAGAACTATCCTTACTCACATACATATCCACACGTATACCCTGAGAGTACCTCATTGCTGTACCCTGCTCAAAACTCTTTCCGCATCGTTGTTGACTCTATCAAATTATCTTTTCAAAATAATTGTTTAGCATGTTACTATTAGTCATGAGTATGTAATGTTGAAAAGCGTTCTGCTGTGTACAAACATAAAGTGGCATTATTGCTAGAAGAAGCAAGACTCATGTACTGGAATTCTTCTCAGTTTGATTTTCTTAGTTTGTGAGTAGAGAGAGCTCTAGTGGCTGGTGAGCTCTAAGAACAGGAATAAATATAATAGGTACCTATATGTACCAATGGCAATGTGTTGTTTAACACATAGCAAAGAACACAATACTCTTATGTACTTCAAGAATATTTGTACTAGGAATAGAATTGCAGTGCAGTGCAGTGTGCTTACTTGATACATGCCTTAGCTACTTAACTTCCAACAATTAAAAATGTTGCCTATAATGTATATTTTATAAATAAATAAATATATAGCCTAGGAAGTGGTGTTTTTGTAGTACCAGGAGCAAGCAGTAATATGAGGAGAGTTTTCATTTCTTTTACATGTAAGTTTTGTACTTTTACTGCACTAAACATTTTACACTTCTAAAGTTCATGTCATTGCAAAGTTATGGATTACAAACATTTTACGTGTATTTATTTTAGAAAAATGGCAAGTAAGCAGTGCTATATTTTTGGTTTATATTGAAGATGTATGTTTCAGCTGTTGCTTAGTTTGGATTAGGCGGAGTCTTATTTTGATAATGTGCGTACAATTTCAGGGCCATTACTTCATCAGTGGGAAATGCCTCGGGCACAATTGAGAATGCAGCAGGACTTTCTGACTTTGCACAGCATGTGCTGCGACAAATCTGTAGTCAGGAGTGGGTGCTAGAGAGATGTCTGCAGAACCCAGAAGAACTTTGTCATCCTGACATGTTACTGGACAGCATGCTAACGCCTAAACAAGTATGTTGCCTAAAATAAATTACTGTAGAAAACAAAACAACAATGCCACTTTTGATATAATCATTGAAGTGATTACAAAGCAAGAGAATATCAGTTTTTGTATTTTTAGTATAATTGTTGAAGTGGTGTACCTTTTTGTATTACACTGCATTACATCTTATTCTGCTTTTTTTACACTTTAAGTTTGAGATTATCAAATCTTGACATTCATAAAACTATTTGTTGTTGGTTTTATCACAATGCCCAATTTCACCAACAGATGTTAAGACTTAACACGAGTTTAGCAATAGTTATAACAAAAATTACATTTCACCAACAAGTGTTAGCTTAACACTTTTGTTAAATCTCTTGTTAAAGTAACAAGCCGTATTTCTGTTGTTAAGTCCTTAACAATTGTATATGGTCAAGATGGTGGGTGTGAACACAGCTTTTGATGTCGATTTGCTATATTTAAGGCCTTCTAAATAGCATTCGTAATAGAGTATGGCCTATGAGGAGAAATTATTTTGAGGAGCTATCAGAAGATTTTCTACAGAGGTATAGACTGTCGAAACAAGTTGCTATGAAGTTACTGCAGAAGTACAAGAGAGGTTAGAACATGCATTGAAAGGAATATGCCAATCTCGCCTTTGCTTCACGTATTAATTACTTAATAAGCATTAATAAGCATTCAAGCATTAATAACTCGTCACTTCTGTCCTTCAGTCCTCGTTTTAAATTTACATAATACTTAGTTAGAACATGCATAGAAAGGGATATGCCGATCTCGCCTTTGCTTCAAGTATTAATAACTTTGCAATTTTATAATTCACTGAATTATGTGGATAATACTCTGTCCACCTCCCGTCTTGAAACGTTCAAGTCATTCGTCACTTCTGTCCTTCGCTCCTCATTTTAAATTTACATAATAGTGACATTAGAACATGCATGGAAAGGGATATGCCAATCTCACCTTTGCTTCAAGTATTAATAACTTTGCGATTTTATAATTCACTGAATTATGTGGATAATACACTGTCCACCTCCCGTCTTGAAACGTTCAAGTCATTCGTCACTTCTGTCCTTCGCTCCTCATTTTAAATTTACATAATAGTGACATTAGAACATGCATGGAAAGGGATATGCCGATCTCACCTTTGCTTCAAGTATTAATAACTTTGCGATTTTATAATCCATTGAATTATGTGGATAATACACTGTCCACCTCCCGTCTAGAAACATTCAAGTCATTAGTCACTTCTGTCCTTTGTATCTGTTTTAAATTTACATAATACTGATGAAGTTGTTTTGTGCTTCTAGTAATGACACATGCATTTGAATTAAATTCATTTCCAATCTTTTCCCATGTGATATCTTTCTCTTGTACATTCATCGCATCTGTTCTCTTATTTTCTATGATATCCTTATACTTTATATTTGAGTTTGATTTATGAGTCACTATGTTTACACTCAAACTTCACTTGTTGTATAATTGAAACGTTTTCAAGATCATTCGATCTCATCCTCAGCTGTTTGGTGACTAAATGAACCTTCCTCTTCTTCCACTACTACGGAGCTCCGATCACTCTGCCATCTGGTGTTAGGGGCATTAAGTTTTAATACTTCATTTAATGCCGGGATTTCAAAATTTATAACTTTATTACGGTTTTTGTTTATGAATATTTTTTCCCAAATATCCAATTCTATGGGTGTACTTAAAGATTTTAACAGTTTAATGTTGTGGCCAATGTTGTGGTTTTCTGTCCAAAAATGGTGTGAAACTGCAGATTTTTCTGTTTGTTTCAACTTAATCTGCAGTTTCACACCATTTTTGGACAGAAAACCACAACATTGGCCACAACATTAAACTGTTAAAATCTTTAAGTACACCCATAGAATTGGATATTTGGGAAAAAATATTCATAAACAAAAACCGTGATAAAGTTATAAATTTTGAAATCCCGGCATTAAATGAAGTATTAAAACTTAGTGCTCCTAACACCAGATGGCAGAGTGATTGGAGCTCCGTAGTAGTGGAAGAAGAGGAAGGTTCATTTAGTCACCAAACAGCTGAGGATGAGATCGAATGATCTTGAAAATGTTTCAATTATACAACAACAAGTAAGTGAAGTTTGAGTGTAAACATAGTGACTCATAAATCAAACTCAAAAATGACGAATACTTCACTGTTAATAATGCTTCTGCTTTTAATATTTATCCTTATACTTTGTCGTCAATTCAATTAATAACTGTTTCTCCATCGATGAGAAATTTGTCTCATGGCTTCTCTTACAATTTTGTTCACCTGCCATTTTTTCAGCTGTGTGCAGATGAAAATGAAAACAAAAGTGCATCACAGTACGTTCAGAAAGTAATTCAACTCATCCATAGCCTTCTATGGCTGTAATATTTACAAGTCTCTTGGCATTAACACGTGTTCAGTAACATTTTCAGAAAACGAGTTGGTGAAATACAAGAAATTTAACACGTTGTTAGTGCTGTGTCAATTGTTATGTTACATTTTTTAACATTGACTTTAACATCTGTTGGTGAAATTGGACATTAAAATCAAATTCATCTATTGAATTTAAATGTAGTTCAATGAGGTTGTGTACTTTTTGCAGGCCCAGAGACTGTTACATATGATATGTTATCCTGACACAACAGCATCCAGTGAGGAGTTCCTTGATCAAAGACAAATCATTGCAAGGATATTAGAGGTTAGTAACTTGTTTAGTTTGATATTATGGGTGATAAAGTATTACATTCCATATAAAAGTTCAGTACCAAGATTTTTTATTACTTTTTGTTTATAGTTGGTATTGTGACTTTGTGGGTTCGTAGAATTAAAAGTCCAATTAGCAGAAATTCTAAATGTTCTTTATTTATCCTACTAAATCGACTAGCAGATTTTATAGATAAAAATAACATTATGGTAAATTTTCAGCATGGCTTTAGGAAGGGACGATCAACAGTTACTGCAATAAGGGAATTGATACATATAGTCATAGAAAACCGGGGAAAAAATGAAAAAGTTGGATCATTATTCTTCGATCTTTCTAAAACATTTGATTGCGTTGACCACACTATAATGTTAATGAAGCTGGAAGCATACGGGATAAGAGGCTTGGCAAAAGAACTGTTCAGGTCCTATTTGGTAAACAGGAAACAGTCAACATTAATATATAATAGAAGGGGAAAACTGGTAAACAAAGTGCAATCAGAATTCAAGCAGGTCATGTGTGGGGTACCACAAGGGTCGGTCCTGGGACCATTATTGTTTACACTATATGTAAATGACATACCAAACTCCGTATGCAGATGATACTACGGCTATATGTAAGGGTGGGAATACAGGCATATTAAAGGATAACTTATTGAAATCTATTGATTTGGTTATAAATTACTTTAAAGAAAACCCTCTTTCTTGTAATATGACAAAAACAACCTTAATTCTTTTCTCACAGAGTAACAAAAATACCACAAATCTGTCATTACCTGTAAATGACTGCAACATCGAAGATGTGAGTGAACATAAATTTATAGGAATATTTCTTGACAGAAAACTAACATGGGCAGGACACATAAATCATATTTGTGATAAAGTAAGTAAAGCTGTATATTTGTTACATTGCTTCAAAAATGTCTTTGATGAAAAAGGGCTTAAAATTATTTACTATGGAGTCATATATCCACATTTATTATACAGAATTGAAATTTGGGGCTGTGCTGCTGCAACGCATATGGGAAGGTTATTTCGATTGCAAAAAAGGGCCATCAGAATTATTTACAATTTGAGTTCCCGAGAATCATGTAGGGAAATATTTAAGGATAAAGGAATATTAACAGTATATTCTGTGTATGTTAATAAAGTAGTAATTTATGCAGTACAAAAGGAAAATCTTAAAAATAGTAATATTCATAGTCATAACACTAGGCACCAGGACGATTTTTTTAGGCAAAGTTTTAATAAGAATATTTCCGACAGGGATCCAAATGTGATGGGCTTAGTGCTTCACAAAAATTGCCAGCACATCTAAGGTCTTGTAAAGGCAAGCAATTCGAGGGTGCTCTGAAGAAGTACTTGTTAACAAAAAGTTTGTATTGTGTTAATGAATTATAATCATTGTACCACATGAATTTATTCCTTAATTTGTAGTACATATGACATGCTGAATTTATTCCTTAATTTGTAATTAAAAACAATTGTATTTATATATGTATTTATATGTATAATGTCAGAAACTGCAAAGTCTATTGACAATAAATTATTATTATTATTATTATTATTATTATTATTATTATTATTATTATTATTATTATTATTATTATTATTATTATTATTATTATTATTATTATTATTATTATTATTATTATTATTATTATTATTATTATTATTATTATTATTATTATTATTATTATTATTATTATTATTATTATTATTATTATTATTATTATTATTATTATTATTATTATTATTATTATTATTATTATTATTATTATTATTATTATTATTATTATTATTATTATTATTTATTATTAATTATTATTATTATTTATTATTAATTATTATTATTAATTATTATTTCCGTAGAAATACACTTGTAGATTACAGCAGAATTACATTACATACACAATCACAATCTACCAAGGTCGATGACCACAACAAACAGCGTTCTGATTATATCTGTTTACTACATCAACTTTCGCTACAACAACACTCTACAACTGTTTACTCCTGTTTATGACTGACTCCTGGTGAGTTGTCGCTTCCTTAAATACCTCATTGATAATTCGAGATTGTTCTATTACAATCAGAAATCGAATGTTCTGTCACTAGACGAAACACGAAACTTCCAGATGGGAAACCTTATCTGTGCCAGCAAGTCCTTTATCTCCTCACTATCTCTATTTGTTCCGGCATACTCTTTATCTCTGCGTCGCCTATCAGTTCCTTTGTGTGCACAAGCCGCATTATCGCGATCGGGTTCGCAACAATACTATAAAGAATAAATGTGGATTAAGTGTCAGTTTATAGCCTAGGAAGTGATGTTCCTTAATTTAATAATGTTTATTGTGATATAAGCATGTATGATAGATCAGGTCTACAAGGATTCTCATAAAAAGAATAAATTATCATTTATTTCATTGGAATTTTTGTATATTTATTGCATTGAACATTTTACACATTGTAAGTTTCATGTCATTTCAAAGCTACAGTTTGTTGCATAAAGGAAAGATTTATGGGTTTCAATATCAGTTAAGTTGATGATACTTATTAAATTTTAGATGAGTCGCATTTTTTACAGTTTTTTACAGTTGAATCTCGATATATTGATGATACTTGTTTTTCAGAACCTTGATCAGTGGACATTACGAATGTCATGGCTGGATCTACAGCTGATGTTTACGCAGTTTCCATCAGGATCGGCAGAACTCAATCAGTGGCTAGATACTGTTGCCAAGGCAGCTATTGACGTATTTCAGTTGACTAATAGTGGTGGAGGCGGAGGTGGAGATGGCAAAGAGGAGAAGCGAGGTGGTAAACCTGGCTCTATATGGCTGGTGGCACCACTGGTATCTAAATTACCTAGCGCAGTGCAGGGCAGGGTCCTCAAAGTTGCAGGTAATGCTTCACCGTTGACATCTGTGTTAGTTAAAGGCTGGTTTACAGTAATTGCGTGAAACTCAAAACTGACTGTTGCTCAGAAATAGTATCCAAAACTGGTACAACTGTTTATTGCGGTTGTTATTGTTACAGCCACTAGGGGATGAATAAGTTTTATTACGAAACTCTGAAAATAAAACAAAATTAAAGACAGAATCAGTTGTCAGTATTTTAAAATTCATAATGTGATTTCTACTTTTTAAAATATATATTTTTTCCCAAACCATTAACTCTATCAGACTATTTAACTTCTGGATTTATTTCATGGTTAAATGACGAGCTGCATTATGTTGTCTGAATTGGAAACAAATGGAAAAATATCATTGTTCAATTAGAAACAACATAAATACCAATGCGCAAAAAAGAAACTTTCCACTTTGTTGCTTATATTGTCATGGATGTTATTACCATGCTAATGTATGTAGCTTTTTTCCTGTTCTTGGGTTATGATGAACCAGTCTTAACAAAAAGTTAAGAGATGTAAACATATTATTGGGTGGTGAGAGTTATGTGAATGTTTTATGGTGTATGAGTAACACATTTAATAAATATTAGAAGCAGAAGCATTATTAACAGTGAAGTATTCATAATTTTTTAGTTTGATTTATGAGTTACTATGTTTACACTCAAACTTCACTTACTTGTTGTATAATTGAAACGTTTTCAAGATCATTCGATCTCATCCTCAGCTGTTTGGTGACTTAATGAACATTCCTCTTCCTCCACTACTACGGTGCTCTGATCCCTCTGCCATCTGGTGTTAGGGGCACTAAGTTTTAATACTTCATTTAATGCCGGGATTTCAAAATTTATAACTTTATCACGGTTTTTGTTTATGAATATTTTTTCCCAAATATCCAATTCTATGGGTGTACTTAAAGATTTTAACAGTTTAAACACCAGATGGCAGAGGGATCAGAGCACTGTAGTAGTGGAGGAACAGGAACGTTCATTTAGTCACCAAACAGCTGAGGATGAGACCTTGAAAACGTTTTAATTATACAACAACAAGTAAGTGAAGTTTGAGTGTAAACATAGTGACTCATAAATCAAACTCAAAAACACATTTACTACCTGATTCTGATATATAATTGTTTAGGTCAGGTTTTGGAGAGTGGAAACTGGTCATCAAAAAATCGAGATAAAGACCGCAATGTACAGAGAAGTTCATCACTTCTGAGTCATCAGCCATTTCTGTCATTAGTCCTGACGTGTCTGAAGGGACAGGATGACCAGCGAGAAGGCCTCCTAACTTCGTTACATTCCCAGCTTTCACAGTTCCTGTGCCTCTCAAAGGACGTAAGTGATTTTGATCATTTTGTCTCTCTAATATAACTTCTGTTATTATCTTCTTTGATGGAAGTGTTGAAAACAGTGTTGTTGTAATAAATTAAATTTAAAGATGAATCAATTAATAACGCTGAACAACATTTAGTTTTTAAATTTGCTGGAACATAATTAAATTATAGATGTGCCATATTTTTTACACATAAGCTTCACTTATATGATTTACTATTGTAACTCAAATATATGAGTCAGTTGGAGAATTTAATGTCATGACGGCACGTTGGCCATGGTAGCTCAATGGGTAAGAGGGACTGGACAGAAACCAGGAGATCCATGGTTCAGGTCCTGGCCATGGCATTGAATTTTTCAGTTTGAGTCTCTATGTCTACTTCTAGTTTCAATACAAAATAGAATACGTAAAATATGAAGCTCTTAACAGTGAAGGTAACAAATATATACAAATATAATAATTTGTATCAAAAACTTCACTTATATAAGAAATGATGAATGTTTTCTTATAAATTGATTAGGATCGCGATTTTGTGAACATTTTATTCACATCCTCAGTCAGTGCCTTCAACAATCTTGTCAATGTTACAGTTGCTAGTTGTCACTATGTTTTTGTCAGTACTGCCAAAATCTGAAAATGAAACAAATTTAAAAACAGAATCGACCGTCATTATTTCAAAATTCATTACGCGATGTTTATTTTTTAAAATAAATAACTTTTCCCAAACCATTAAATCTATCAGACCATTTAGTTGTTTTAATAATTTAAAATGAGATTAATCTTAATTAATTTGTAGTAAATAAAGAAATGAGCTTTTGTGGAAGAGTGGATGGAGAGAGTAATATGAGTATTTTTTGTTTAACAGGAGAGACTTTCAAACTACGAGGATATCAAGGGCCGAGCATTGATGCAGGATGCACTCCAGTTGAGGTTCAGTCTGGTGGGTGGCATGTTTGATACAATACAACGCAATACGACTGTAACCACAGACTGGGCTATACTTCTTGTGCAGCTCATTAGTTATGTTGTAATTGATCTCAACAACAACTCGTAAGTATGTCATGTCACTGTAAGAAATAATGATAAATGTAGTGAGAAGTACGACAGCAATTTTGTAGTTTATATAGAACAGTTAAGAGAAAAGATGTTGTTGACCTTAGCAGTAGTTGGACAAGAACATGGGCAATGTTCCTTAGGGGAATAATTTATATACAGAGAATACAATACATGTAGAAATTAGGGAGGTGGAGACAGGTTGTTTGGAACAAAATGGAACAGAATGAGCGAGAAAATAGTTTAATTGATGGAAATTAATCATTCTTCTACACTAGCCATGTATAGGCTAAGGTTTGGATAGGTAGAGCCACACTGAAAAATTCAGTGCCATAGTCAGGATTTGAACCACGGATCTCCTGGTTTCCATCCAGTTACCATGGCCAATGTGCTGTCATGACATTAAATTCTCCAATTGACTGATATATTTTCCTGGTAAACCACTAGGGGCTCTTGTATTTGAGAGTGGTTCAAATCCCAGCCATGGCATTTCAGTTTGACTCTACCTATCCAAAACCATAGTCTCTACATGGCTAGTGTAGAAGAGTGGTTAATTTCCATCAGTTGCTCAGTTGCTCAGTACAAATACATATGTGTTGTTTTTTTACAGTGAGTTGTTTACGACTGTGATTGACATGTTGGGAACACTCATACATTCCACGCTTGTCTCTGATACACAATCAGAGAAGGAAGAAAACAGAAAACATTATCAGAACTTAATGAAGAAACTTAAAAAGGTAATTATTAAACCTTGAAGAAGAGCTTTGTGTTTTTGTGAAAAGCCCAGATTTTACAGACTAATGGCTATGTGCACCAATCTCGATCAAGAGTTTACCGTGATGGGCGGTCATTTGTGGTGTATCGACGATGATAAACTTTATCGAGGTTTTCATCGCTGTTTAACTCTGACCGGCCGTGAATGGCTGATTGTCATTGATTATCTTGGCTCGCAATTGTAAAATGACGGCTTATGTTTTGGAACGCAACAATTTCGAGAACGAGTTGTTATACTTGCAATACATTCACGGTGGTGACAATAATTGCATGCCCATTATAGTAGAATGATAGGAAATTTCAAGGAAGATTCAGTTTATCCAAGGAATTAGTGTGGTGATTAGTAGACAAATTATGTGATAGGTTAGAATTTCCAACAAACAGAAATAATCCGACATCACCTATGAATTGAATGTTAACAACTTTAAGATTTGATGCAACAGGTGTATATAATATACTAATCAGCGACATGTCAGATACTCATCAGACCACGGTGTTATATTATAAACAGTGTGTCACGAGCAGTAGCCAATCTTGGACGTAATTACATATAATTTCCGGCAAGTGATGCTGATGTAAGGGCTATCATTGATAACTTTAGTGCAATTAGTGGTTTTCCAGGAGTACTTGGAGCCAAGATTGCAATCAGTCACCTGGAGGTGAAAATGGTGAAAATTATAGAAACAGAAAAGGTTATATGTGTTTGGAGGAATTTAGTAACAGTGACGTCAAAATTAATTATATTTAGAATCTCCAAGGTTTGAAAATGGAGAAATGCCTCATGGATATTTACTAGGAAATAGTGGCTATGGCTGCAGGCCATATTAATTACCCCAATTATAAACCTACAAACTGCTGCTAAGCAAATGTTGAGATATCGACGTTTCGGGAGCGTACATCTCTCCCATCATCAGGATGTTGAACGACTTAGGGCTGGGGTGACCTATATATATACTGGTCGCCAAGAAAATGACGCGGACCAATCAGCGAGCGGGCTCGCGTTGGTGAATATGACAACCTCTCAGAAAACATTGCTGCTCTAGTCGCTGCTCAGTAAGCCAGATCTGTGTTTCCTGAGTCTCTCTTTTTCGAGTTTTAATGCAGGATTCCATGCTGCACTAAATTGTAGCCCAGCATCTCGGTTAAGAGTGACTCTCTCTGCTGAGATAGCCAACGCCTCCTTAACTCTGCGCTCCCAGTAGCCACTGCATTTTGCCAAAATAGTGGTGAGTTCGAAGCTAGCCCTATGGTCTTGCTGGAAGCAATGTTCCGCCAGCCCAGACTTTTCAGGTTGCAACAGTCTGATGCTTCTATCGTGTTCTTTGATCCTGGTAGCTATGGTCCTGCCGGTTTGTCCGATGTACGGCACTCCACATTCACATGGAATGTGGTACACCCCCGGAACGTTTAGTTGTAATTGGTCTTTGACCAAAGGCCTGAACTTCGCGCCAACACCCAGTGGCAGACATCATCAGCGGGGTGGAAGCCGCTATACAAGAACTGACAGTCGATAGCGCAGAGGAGATATGCACAGCTGTGGCAGCCGCTGTGACTAAAACGTCACTTCCTAAACCAAACATCAGCAGAGCCGAAAACCAGGCGCTGAAACGACTGCGCAAAGACCAGAATATGGTCATTTTACCAGCAGACAAGGGAAACGCAACAGTCGTCCTACACGCAGCACAGTATGCAGAAAAGATGGAACATCTCTTGGAGGACTCGGCGTACAAGGTTATCAAGAAGGACCCCACGTTGTCAGTGGAACGTTGCACCTCGTTATTGATCAAGAAATCCAGCCTTACTCCCGACGTCAAACAAAAATTGGCTTCTTCAGGCTCCAGGCCGCCTAGGATATATGGTCTTCCCAAGGTCCACAAAACGGAGATACCGCTGCGACCAATTGTGGACGCGATCGGCAGCCCCACGTATCGACTGGCCCACCTCTCCGAACTCCTACAACCATTTGTGGGAGGTTGTCCACACCACGTCAAGAACTCTGCCCAATTTGTGCAGACACTACAGAATATCACTATTGCACCCGGGGATCTTCTCGTCAGCTTTGATGTAGTGTCACTATTCACCAGGGTGCCGCTCAAAGAATCTATTCAGCTGCTATCACAACACTTTCCTCCTGACATCACTGAGCTCTTCCGTCACACCTTGTCCTCCACAAATTTTCCTGTATGGTGACAAGTTCTATGAGCAAGTGGACGGGGTAGCAATGGGGTCGCCATTATCACCGGCGGTGGCCAACTTCTACATGGAGCACTTGGAGCTTGAGATTCTCACCTCGGCACACCTGAAGCCTTCACACTTCTTCAGATATGTGGACGATACGTTTGTAGTCTGGCCACATGGACGAGATACACTATCTGACTTCCTCACACATCTGAACGGATGCAGACCCCAGATTCAATTCACTATGGAGGTGGAAGAGAATGGGGTGTTGCCCTTTCTGGACATTCTGGTTTCAAGAAACAAGGACGGTACACTAGGGCACGCAGTTTATCGGAAACTCACTCACACCGATCTATATCTAAACGCACGCAGCTACCACCACAAATCCCAATGTATGGGGGTGCTCGACACATTGGTCCACAGAGCATTGGCCATCTCGGACCTTCAGCACTTATCTCAGGAACTGCAACATCTGCGACAAACTTTTCGTCAGAACAGCTACTCTGAACCCGATGTCAAGAGGGCCCTCGCAAAAGCCAGAAGAGCCGGAACACACATTTGTAGCTCCACTGAAAAGCCAACTGCTATAGCCTGCATCCCATATACCGGCAATCTGTCTGGAAAAATCGGCAGAATACTGGCAAGACACAACATAAAAACTATTCACAAACCGCCTGCAAAAATCAGACACTTTATGAGACCAGCCAAAGACCAATTACAACTAAACGTTCCGGGGGTGTACCACATTCCATGTGAATGTGGAGTGCCGTACATCGGACAAACCGGCAGGACCATAGCTACCAGGATCAAAGAACACGATTGAAGCGTCAGACTGTTGCAGCCTGAAAAGTCTGGGCTGGCGGAACATTGCTTCCAGCAAGACCATAGGGCTAGCTTTGGTCTCACCACTATTTTGGCAAAATGCAGTGGCTACTGGGAGCGCAGAGTTAAGGAGGCATTGGCTATCTCGGCAGAGAGAGTCACTCTTAACCGAGATGCTGGGCTACAATTTAGTGCAGCATGGAATCCTGCATTAAAACTCGAAAAAGAGAGACTCAGGAAACACAGATCTGGCTTACTGAGCAGCGACCAGAGCAGCAGTGTTTTCTGAGAGGCTGTCATATTCACCAACGTGAGCCCGCTCGCTGATTGGTCCGCATCATTTTCTTGGCGACCAGTATATATATGGGTCACCCCAGCCCTAAGTCATTCAACATTCTGATGATGGGAGAGATGTACGCTCCCGAAACGTCGATGTCTCAACATCTGCTTACCTGGTTTGAAGCCCGAGAACGTCTAGAACATGCTGCTAAGCAACGTTTTAACAATGCACATATAAGAACCAGAAACATAGTGGAGAAGCAGTATGAAGGTTTCCAGTACTGTCATTGGGCTTAGTTAGGAGTCCTCTTGGTTCTGGCTTTCATTACGTTGTTACTCTATTTCTGATATGGCTGTTTATACACGTGTTTCTGCCTCGACCAGTGGTAAACGTAAAACAAACAACAAATGACAAACACTAAGCGGTGAACTTCCGGGTGTGTTCGGTAGCATTCTCAACAGTTACATTTAAAATATGTGGTGCACTCTACGGCAGTGAATGCCTGCCAGATAATCACAGCCAGATAAACAGCAATGACCAGGATGTAAACTTTACAGCAATCAACTTATAACTGCATTTAGGTAAACGTCTCTTAAGGGTTTATTTAACGAGGTTGGTGCAAATGGCTATAAAGGGTGTCTGTAAAATTAGGAAGCATGCAATGGACATTTAAAATATTATGCTAGATTTTTTTTCATAAAACTGATGCTGCTGAGGCAATAGAAATATTACAATATAATAATCATGACCAACTTCACTTATTTGTTTGAAAAATTATAAATTCTTCAGGATGATACTATACATTCATCGCATCATCGTAAGCAAACATTCTTTCAACATGCTTTTATTTTGCGTGTTACATTTTAATTTGAAATTGCAACACATCTCATATTTATTTTAGTATAAAGTTTCACATTTTGAGTCAAATCAACACTTTATCGCATTATCAGAATACATTAAACGGTGCTTTACCGGTCATCAAACACAAACCTTTGTGAGCATTTCACATTCTATGACATTTGCAAAAATCACTATTCGTAGGTATGCATCATAAATCTTGTCATTGCAATATTATTGCTTGCTGGGATAGTTTCACAGGCTTCAGTTTAAGTCCAAAGAGAACTCCATGAGTGATTAATTTCATGTAGTTTCTTGTACTCATGTGCTTTGCTCTGTTTCAGGAACTGGGAGATCGAACATCACCATCAATACAACATGTTCGACAACTGCTGCCCCTTCCAAAAGTGATGGCTGAAGTAGTGGTGTGCCAACCAATGGGATGCCTAACGGATACTAAGGGAAACAAAATTGCTGGCTTTGATTCTATAGATAAAAAACAGGTATATGCTTTCAGAGAACTTTTACTTTTCCTTCTTTGCTTTGTATTCCATGTCAAAATTCTACTAGAAATACATACTTTGAAGCTCCTGAATGCAAAAGAAAATACATTTTTAAAAAAAAGTCCTTGTGTCTGTTTATTTATTTATTTATTTATTTATGCTAAGCTATGTACAGTGATACTACACAAATATAATTTTTTGTAACAAAAACTTCACTTATCTTTAAAGAAATTGTGAGATTGCAATTTTGTAAACACTTGTTTACATTGGCAGTCACATTCAATCTCGCTGTTGTCAACGTTACGGTCATCCTGCCAGTGCTACCAATCTCTGAAAATGAAACAAATTTAAAGACAGAATCGATTGTTGGTATTTCAAAATGATTACATAATTTCTATTTTATAAAATAAATATTTTTTCCAAACTATTAAACCTATCAGACCATTTAATCGTTTTAATAATTTAACTTCTGGATTTATTTCATGGTTAAATGAGCAAAAATGATCTGCTACTGCCGATTGATCAGTCTGTTAAATATATCGAGATTTAATAGATGTGTAATAAATACGACTCATCTAAAAATTAATAGTCTGTTAAATGTTTTCATTCTGGTTTCTAAAGTACATAATTATGTACAAGTAAGTCTGACAGGTGTACAGCCCTGGCTCTGTACCAGTCACACTAATATTTTACAATGGTTCATTAATTCTGATTAGTTATAACATTTATGCTGTGTCATTTGATTCTGTTTAGTGTCCATAACCATTTGTTTTTCACTTTATGTAAAAATTGTCCAGTCTTCTTACTGTCTTTTTGAAACACTTTAGCTACAGATATATTTCTGTCTAATTTGAAGCATTTTTTATTCACATACTCCTTTCTCAAAACTTCAGTTCCTTTACATTTAAATTTTACATGTCCCATTGTCCTCAGTTTTGCCACATATAGGACAATGATTTTGTGGAATACCTACCCTTTGTTAAACCTCCTAACCATCATACTTCTGTTTTCATCCTTACAATACCTTGTTGCTCCTCTTTATTTGTCATGATCTCTGGCATATCAGATGGCAACAGTGCAGCCACCATGTGCATGCATTGGTTCAGCTCAATTCCTTCCAAAACTGTATGCTGTATAATTAGAATAATACTCTAAAATAACTCACTGAATACACAAAGGTTTGAAGAAACTCAATTAACAGACTCTAGTGTTCATACCACAAACACTGACAGCTGATAAAGTAACCTTGAGTAGACACACACTGCATCCATGTTCATGCCAATAACTTGTACTTTACCTACAGTTTACAATGTCAGTAAAAGTGGAAGCTATTTCCAGACTGTTATGGCATTGTCTCCTAGAGGCCGAAGTTTGAGGCAGTTGACATCTTCAGTGGTGTGATCAGAGTCTACTCAGAGAAGGCTACACTACATTTTGAACATTGACCGTTAGTGCTTTGTCTTGATGTAAATACAGCAGCACTGACAGTCAGTGGAACCTTCTCATAACTTCCAGTTATATTCACTCCAACTGTGAGACCTTACACTCTCTCAGTTTACAATGTTGTTGACTTGTGTTTGTTAAAGGGATTGCAAGTATTTGAGAAGCAAAGGGTAAGTCCATGGGACCTCCTGGAGGGACACAAGAATCCAGCGCCGTTGTCATGGTCATGGTTTGGTGCCATCCGAATGGAACGTAAACCATTGTGGTACGAGGATACACATAGGTTATTGAAATACCACACACATTCACTTCTCAAGTCACCAAACTATTTCTGGGACATGCCCCCTCTACCACCAGAAGACTTAGACCCTCCGCAGGAGAAACCAGTAAGTACCAAGCTCTCTTTTGGACGGGTTAAGTTAAACACTATTTTCAAATGCATTCAGTTTGTTCAATTTGCTTTCTCTGATTTAAGAAGCATGTGTTTCTTCTAAGTTTTGCATTTTAATTTTGTGAAAGAATTGTGTTTTTCCGTGTTTGTTTAGTTTTGGACTTCTGTAGTTATGGGTTTGAATGTAATACCACAGCTGGAGAGATTTGTTAGATTCTATCTCTACTATATCTATTGCATTCTGACCAAGAAGTATGTTTTAGGATCCCATGAATATACATATACAAAGATGTCCTTATGTGTATCAAAGGGCATAACTTAAAATACCAGATACATGCCAAAATTAGCAATTAAATACAGTATCTTCCAGAACTGTAATAAAATGATTAGAAAATTAACTTACATCCAACTATCCCTTATGCAGAAAATGTTTATTTTTGAGTTGATTAAATGTACATTCTTAGGCTGTCACGGCCAGCGTTAATCCAGTAAAATGTGTTATCTGAGCTTTTTGGCTGAGGTCAATTGGCTGAAATAGCACTTGACAGTTTGCCCATCTCTCTGCTGGGCATCTTCTGAAGTTGTTGACTCAGGCAGAGTTGCTGGAGTGGTATTTGCACCAAAGGTCCTCATATATATAGCTGGGCAAGGGATCACCCACTTTGATCCTCTGCTACTGACGTTGCGGCTAGGGCTGCACTCCCATGATTGGTCCGGCCGTTTATCAAGGCTGAATCCTAACGCTCCCCAACATGGAAAACCAAATCTTATTTATCTGCGCTGCTTCCTGTCTTTTGTTGAAATTGTCTCTGTGTTTGTATATCTCAATGGCCTCATGGCAAATCCTGGAATAGTACTGGTGTGTGTTGTCCAGAACCTCAGTTTCATTACACTTGATGTTGAGCCACTGCTGATTTGTCAATCTCTCCCCGACGGCAGTTGTTTAAATGCTCCTTGATTTGGGTGCGAATGCTGCACTTGGTGGTGCTGATGTACACTTTACTGCAACTGCATAGTATTCGGTAGACCCCCCCCCCCTTGTGTAAAGTGGGTCTCGCTTGTCCTTAACTGATCTCATCAGGACAATTTACAAGCCCACCAAGAAGATAAGCGAACATTTGAGATCATACACCAGGTTGCCAAATTGAATGGCTACGACACAAATTTCATCAAAAAATTGATCTACCGACACAAAAGAAACAAAATCTTAAAGGAAATTAGTATGTTAAAAATTCTAGAAATCCCAAACATCAGAAATGGCAAATTTACATTTCATCCAAAATACTTCAAAAAATTTGAAAAGATATTTAAGAACTTCAAAGTATCGGGATCATTTGTCCAACATTGCACAACTGCTAAACTTACCTAAACAGAAATGCAGAGAAATTAAGATGAAAGCAAGAAATCATAGTCAGCTCCGTCTCTCTGTGGGGGAACATGCCTTTTTATATACCCCCCCCCCCTCTACTAGCTCGAGCCAGGAGAGAAATGGATATGCCAATTATGTGTGTTAACTCAAACTACCAGGAGCAACAACATCCCACAGGTGTCACTGAGTTCAGCACAATCTGAAAACCTCAGTTGGAGGACTATGCTTGCACCATGACAGCCGAAGAAGTCAAAAGCTCTCCTAGAGGAGGGAAATGAGGGAAATATCCCAAGTCAGGGAAAAGTGCAGAAAACAATTGTCGGAGTAGCTAATCCTAGGACTTTGCAATCTCTCTGCTAAAGATTACATTTAGACATGCCAGCAGAAGTCCGAAAACAATGAACACTTATTGTTGTGTACAGTTTTAACTATCTGTAATTTTTCTATGTTCACAGAATTTATCCTTTACTTCATTTTCATATTTTATTTTGCTAGAGTTTTAGTTTGGAAAGCCTGAAAGGGGAAGCATAGACTTTTTAGTTGTTAGCTTGCATTTCATCAAGCTTTAAGTTATGCAACGTAGACGTAGTGAGGGGATTTTAAAAATTATCATTGGTTCCTTATTCAACACAAAGCATATTTGAGCATAAATAACATTTGGAAGTATTTGGTTACTAATATAGTAAATGTAGCAGACAGAAATTGCTGTTCAAATAAACTAGTAACTTAAAGTAAAAATGGGTATTGTTTATCATTGTTTGCTATACCAAATCAACATTGATGACTTCTATTGTTATCCAAGAAAGTTAAACTGTGGGTAAAAGCATTATCTCAAGCAACAGTTTTACATTCACCACAGCATCTGCTATTTCTAATTTTGCATTTATTGCACATTTTTATTCTTGGAACTTTTTGTACAGAAGCACAGGAAACAATTGCCTGAATTTATATATCATCAATCCAAATGAATATACCAGTTGTATAAGGTGTGTTCAAAAAGAAACAAGCCAGAGACATAATTACAGAAACCATTACTTGTATGTTAGAAGTATTGGCCCTGGCTGTCCCACTTGTCCTATTGTGACACAAGGCGGTGAATGACTGTCTCATAAAAGTCCTGAGGCTGCGATGTGAGCCAGTTCCGCAAATACAGGTGGACGTCGTCATCCAAGGTGATTCATTTACCCCTCAGAGCCTTTTTAAGGTGATCAAAAATGGCATAATCACAGGGAGAGAGGTCTGGACTGTATGGAGGGTGGCAGAGAACCTCCCATTTGAATTTCTGCAGGAGTGCCACGACTGTGTTGGCTGTATGAGGCTTTGTATTGTCATAGAGCAGAATGACCCCACGGGTGACATTGCCTGGTTGTTTTGATTTAATTGCTTGGCAAATGTTGGTCAAGGATTGCAAGTAACGCTGGGCATTCACTGTTGTCCTGTGCTGCAGGAAGTGTATCAGAAGGGGGTCATCTTGGTCAAAGAAGTATGTCAGCATAACCTTTCCTGCACTTGTATGGATGACCTTGGCTTTTTTTTGGTGATGGTAACCCTGGATGCTTCCACTGGAGACTTGTTGTTTTGATTCTGGTTCGAAGTGATGACACCGTGACTCATCTCCAGCCACCACTCATGCCAGGAACACATTCCCTTCACTAGCATAGCACTACAGATGACCAAGACAGTGGGCTATTTGACATGCTTCCTGGTGTGGTTGAAGACTGTGCGGCACCCATTGGGCACACACTTTGTGCAAGAGCAGTCGTTCCTTCATGATGGTGTGAACATTTCCGATGCTCAACCCGACCTTGGTGGCTGTGGCTTTCACTGTCACTGGGTGGTCCTGGGTAATGAGTGCATCAATCAGCTGGACGATGTCATCGGTAATGCAATGTGGTGCTCCAGATTGTGCATTATCGGCTAACGACACTTGTCCTCCCCTGAAGCGCTTGTGCCATGCCTTGACCTTTGCAAGGGACATGCAGTGTTCGCTGTACACTTGTGACATTTGTTGATGAATGTCCGTTCCCCCCACTCCTTCCGCTGTTAGAAAATGAACAACACCTCTTTGCTCTTCTTTTGATGCCTCCATTTCACTGTTTGCAATGCGACTGGCAGCATTGATTGATGCATGCTGTTGCTAGCTTTGTATAGTCATGTGACATGCACACGTGCCCTCTAGCGACGGGCTGTGAACTTCCACACTCTGGTTGGAACAACACTTCATTACACATGCCACGATATAACCATCTGTCACTGGTTTGCGCATACCAGACTCTGGCTCGTTTCTTTTTGAATGCCCTTACATATATTTAATGGTTAATTCTTTGGAGATTGAAGAAACTTTAAAGGGCTGCTGCTATTCACTTTTTCTTCTGAAGAAAATGAAATTTTAAGGTCAGCATATAGTGCCCAGTTGTTAAACATTTGACTGTCACTGTATACAGGGTAAAGAATGTCAGATTTATTATCTGTGACAAACATTTAAACTGAGTTGGTGAATACAAAGAGCTGTTGCCTAAGATTTAATTGGTAAAATAGGGTTAATGGTATTATAAATATCTTGGCTATCCAGTTTTTGCTGCTTCATATTTGGTAAAGCCAATGTTTCAACTATCCTGTCATGGTCGTCTTTAAGGGCAAACTGTCAACTTTAGACAGGCAGGTGGAGGTGAGCTGTGATTGGCCAGGTGTTCTATGCATTGTGGTACATAGAAGTGAGCTCCGACAGGCTTGAGTATTCTCTGCATTGAGCTCACCTCTCTCACCTGTCTCTATAAAAAGCTGACAGAAAGCAGCGCAGTTTGTCCTTGAAGACAATCCTGAGAGGATAATTGAAACATTGATTTTACTAAACATAATGTGGCAAAAACCAGATAGCCAAGCTAAAGCTGACCACGGTAGCTTGAGAGAACATGTTAGTGCTTGTTATCATCTCGAAGCAAGTTTCCATTAGTTTGACTGGTGTGTCAAACCCCTGCATGCTTTCTAACACACTAACTGTGCAAGCAAGGTTGTTTACTAACGAATGTGTTGTGGTGAATAAGGAATCACAAAGCAGGTGGAACACATTTACTGCCATGACGACATCTAACCTTACAGCCAACTTACACTGATCTACAAAGTAATCCATTCCAAGATGTTAATTTGATTTAAGTTAAGTAAGTACAAACAACAAAATATTAAAATATTATTAAAAATATTAAAATGGGTGATTCTGAAAGTTGTGAGTAACAATTTTTAAACATAAGTGATGAGACTTTCATGGCCGGCATCGTAACTACATTATATACATCTTCCGGACTTGTACACCTTGGTCCAGATGGCCTGGACCACGGCCTAAAAGAATGTAGGTAACAATTTTTAAAAATTGTAATTATTGCTTTTTAGAAAACCAACTACATCATCTTAATCTACAGACTTTTATGGCAGTTTTTAACATTAAATAAATAAATATCTTATTTATGTATGGAAGAAGCAAGAAACAGTGATGTGTTAAGACAAGTTGGTACTGGTAACACTAACATCACTTGTTTATCTCTGAGGGATCCAAAATGATGAGGAAAATAGTTTCGATGAGAGTACAAGTAGTGAAGCTTTAAAGTCATATTTCGTCCTGAAGCTCATAGCTTTTTTAGCATATTTCTCATAATCTTTTGTATCACACATCTTTTATATTTCCGAGAAACTTACTGACTACCTCTTTGAAAGTGTAACATAGTTTGTGTCCAAAAATGCACCATCATCATTAGCTATCTTATCGAGGATCATCAAATATACCCTCGAAATTTAACTGTATTGGAACACCACAGTGAAGCGAAATAATTATTAATTTTTAGATGAGTCGTATTTATTACACAACTGCTTCACTTTCGTACTTTCTAAAAATTAATAAATATACCCTCGTTTATCTTAGTTTCAGATATCACAGAAAATTTACTGCTCAGGTATTTGGAACACGAACCATTCTTGTCCACTGCTTTCATGAAGTGTTTCATAATACCTCATGTTATATGCAAAAGAGGCAATAACTTTTTTCTATCAACTAGACTAGCACGAATGACGTTTTTCTCTCCTGCCATTTAGACTATTCTCTCACTGTCCAGTGTTAAACCCTCATTGCTTAGAAAGATAAGGGATAGAAGGTAGGAAAGCCCAGAAGGGGTGGTTTGTTTTTAGGTTTATATACTACAGCCTGAAGATGTAAAATATGTTACATTATTATTCATCTTTTGCTGCAAAAATATATACTACATTGAAATATTTTCAGAGCAAGTGGAGTTATCTTAAGCAAATAATTTGAGATAGAAGACTTATGGCCTGTTGGTTCAAATGTGGAAGTTATGGCTATAAGTTTCTTAATTGCCAGTACGCCACTGCTAATGATGATACCATTTGAATGCACAACACACGAAAATGAAGAGAAAGGTCGAAGTACTCTTTTTGGCACAATGGTTATAACATTAGCTTTCAAGTGGAAGGTAAATAAGTTCAAGTCTCCTTCATTTAAATATTTTGTCTCAAATTTTAATTCTTGTATAAATGTATGCATTTTACAGAGTAATTTCACCTTGTAGTGCAATTAATTACAATTCTTTCTAACAAAGGTTGAATCCTGCTTAATACTTTCCCTTGTCTATGTTTAAATGGGAGGTGGTTTAAAGGGTGAACGAATTTGCATAAAGTAAAAAATAAATGCAGCTCTTTACATCAGGTTTATAGGAAGTGCTCGAAATGGCAACCTGTGTTTTCAATATAAGCGGTGAAGGAACGACTGTCTTACTCTGTTCAAAATTCTTTGTGTGTGTCAGATAACTTCATATGCTGTCACTCGGACAGTTAGATCATCTTCTGAGGCACACCTTCTTTTCATCAGTGTGACAATTCTTCAATCATCATCCCAGGCATTTGTAATACGCTGACAACAGATATCCACTCTACATTCATTCCAATTGTTGCTGTCAAATTTGTGAACAATCAAGTGACATCAAGAAGGTTTACAGAAGAGGCTTGGACAACAGTAATTGTTTGTCACGCCACCATCTGCTTGTCTGTATTTTCTTCCAAACCTATTCGTGCATTCTCAATATTCCATAACTTGGGTCTTACATCTGCACAGCTGTAAATCTTGAATCTTGTCATCTCCATTACTGAAACGTTGGAACCATTGTTGTGCTACTTGCGCTCTAATGACTATAGGCCAGAAGCGTGTGCGTTTTTCCACAGGTATACTGCACATGGACTGTACTGTTATCGCTCATGCATGTAAATAACTGCAGGTAGGTAATGTGAGAAGAAACATGTGTTATACTACACCTTGACTGCATACACTTGCAAGGCAATGCTTCACTAGTTCACAGAATACTACATTATGTTGTTTTCAATGTTTACTTGCACATTTGAGGGTCTTGCTGTACATGTTACGTCATTCAAACTGAGTGTACAACTAACTCGTATCGCATGCAAGCTCACATCCCTCCGGTCTTTACTAATGACACACCTTCACCTTCGGCAGCCTTATAATCTTGTTTCCAGTAATGCTTTGGAAGGATTCTAACTTCAACTTTGTCTGTCAACATGTTGACAATCAACAAAACAAAAAACTGGTACAACCTAACACTTTATAAATGT
Source organism: Mantis religiosa (assembly GCA_030765055.1). Classification (NCBI taxonomy): domain Eukaryota; kingdom Metazoa; phylum Arthropoda; class Insecta; order Mantodea; family Mantidae; genus Mantis; species Mantis religiosa. The sequence goes on along the minus strand of CM060959.1, from coordinate 5,395,059 downwards.
ACACAGGTCAGACAATATCTAAGTAATGCTCCTATTATTTTTCTCTTGTAATTTGCAAGAAAATCAAACTTTGTTCACAGTATGAAAGCCACAACAATGAGGTTTAAATTGTCACTTTTCAATGTAATCCCCGTCCTTTTTTCACTGTTGTGATCAGCCTTTTAACAAGGCATGTATTCCAGTGTGGTAAAATGCACAGTCTTGCTTCCGAAGCCATTGATACACAGATGTTTTCACTGCCTCTGAATCTTGAAAGTAAATCCCAATATGAGCTTCCTTTAGCGGCCCAAAGAGATGGGGGCTAGGTCAGAGCTGTATGGGGGATGAGGCAAGATTTCCCATCCAATTTTCACAATCTCTTTAGTGGTGTGATGATTTTTTTTTTTTTTTTTTTAATTTACATCTTCCAACGTAAAGTCATATCGGACAATGAATGGAATGGGTGAAATGATGCTCAAATGAGCCCAGGATCTATAGAGCTTAGAGATACTCGACATTCATCTTTCCAGATAAGGGAAAACCCCAGAAAAACCTTTTCCAGGTACTTCACCCTGACCGAGATTCAAACTTGGGACCTCTTGAACTTGTTCAATGTTGTGTGAAGTCACTGCAGTTATCAGTCTACTGCTTCGCTTTTCATCAGCCAACAGTGTTTGCCCTTCTACTTCATTGCAGCGATGAACCCGTTTTCTAACAGTGCTGACATCCATTGTTTCATCACATTTTTCAGCCTTTCATACATGCAAATGGGCATTTCACCTCCTGCATGGAAGAATTCAATTACGGAACACTGTGTAATGTGCACATCAATGTCTGCCACACCTATTCACTTAGGAACTTGCTACTGCAGTGGATTGGAGAATAAGGTTTGAGGAACTGCACCAAATTCAAATTTTACATATTGCTAACCTAGTGAAGGAGAAAAAAAATAGGAAGCATTACTTATTGACTGACCCATGTACGTTGTTCCATGTTTTCAGTACACAGTTTCCATAAAAAATACCCTAAGTTTATGTCAAAAATCATACTTATATTTAAGTCCCATACTTGATAGTTAAACCAGTAATGTGGTCAGTTAGTGATAAAAGTACTTAAAGCATTTTAACTCACCGTTAGGGTATCTTATTTCATTTGAATTTAAGATCTTCTTGTGATTACCAGGAAAAAAATGAGTCAGTTGGAGAATTTAATGTTCTACTGGCAGGTTGCTACGGTAGCTCAGTGGTTACAGCAACTGGACAGAGACTAGAAGATCTGTATTTGAAATTCTCCAGTTCTGTTTTATTCAAATACACAAAATACTACCACTAGGAGTAAATGTAAATAAACAGGATTGTGGCTTATGTAGGATCTGATTTGGGCAATTTTGCTGTATTCCGTCACTGCATGACATTTCATTTTATCAATTTTTGGAAAAACCTTCAGCTTTTTATCTTGCAGCACTATAAAAATAATGCAAATAAATGTACATATATAATATTACATTGTAAAAACTATTTGTAATCAGTTTTTTGTCATTTTGTCGCTTACATTTTTATATTATTGAGAGACCAGTTTTGCGAGCCGTTGCCTCCATTTTCAACCTCTCTCCAACTAGCATCTGTTGTCTGCTCTCTTCTTTCTGGTGGTAGAACTATGAACTTCTTTGTCAAATTATCTACTGGTGGGATTTCAAAGTTCATTACTCTGTCCTTATTTTTCCATATGAATATGTTCTCCCAGGTTGTCAGTTTATTTTGGTTTATCACTCCTCTTGTAATTTTGGATTTGGATCAGTCATGATTTTCATTCTAAAAATGAAATGCTACTGCTGACTTATCTTCTTGTTTCAATCTGATGTTTCTAAAGTGCTCTATGACTCTGCTTTTTAGATTTCTTTTAGTTTGACCTATGTAGCATTTTTCACAATTTTTACAACTTATTTGGTATATTCTGGATCTGTTAATTGGTGGGATTTCATCTTTTGTTTTTTAATTTAACAATTTTAAAACTAAGTATCTATTAGTAGGTGCCAAGTGATATTTTCTTCCATGACATTGATCTAAATCCAAAATAACTGAAAGGAGTGATAAACCAAAATAAACGGACAACATTGTAGAACATATTCATATGAAAAATAAGGACAGAGTAATGAACTTTGAAATCCCAGTAGTAGATAATTTGACAAAGAAGTTCATATTCCACCACCAGAGAGAAGAGAGCAGATAACAGCTGATAGTTGGATAAAGGTTGAAAATGGAGTCAACAGCTTCTTAAAATAGTCCCTCAATAATATAAACATGTAAGTGATGAAGTGTCAAAAAACTGACTACAAAATAATTTTTTTAATTAATTTTGACATCACTTGCTAAATTCGTACAATCACGCATAATAATATTGCATGTTGAACCATCTGACACAAACACACCTAACATGGCAATAAATGTGGACCACCTGATGTATGCAATGCTTTCCCAAGAAGGTGAACTTTATCTAACCCTGAAGTGAAGTGTTCATGTGTGTACTGCAACCAGTTGAAGGACGATGGGAAAGCAGATACTCCTAACTCTTCGGATCAGTCACCACGTGGACCAGGAGGTAGCAAAAGAGTGAAAGCCCAAAGGAGAAGAAGAACGAAGGCAGGGGCACCGGGCGGGCCTGCAAATGGGCAACCTGTAATGCCTGGCCTGCCCCAACAAGTTCAGGTAATACTCATTATAATCATTACTATATATCATACTAACAAACTTACACAATTTGACATATCATCTATTAAAATACGTAACTTTTGAGCAGATTGCTAGTGCTACAGTTTTTTACTACAGATATGACAAAACAATAAGTTATCTTCTGTTGTAAGTTATACAGACTAAATATTTTATAGTTCTAGCTAGATTAGAGTGTATTGTGTGTCTATCCTTCATCATGATCATGGTCCTCCTTCGCTGGACTGTAACAAAATGTATAGTACCACTGGTGACTTCTACGAGGGCTGTTTTTTTTTTTCAACCTCCGATCGCTCCATGCCGACGCTACACGGGCAGCAGAAAGCGGGTATGCGCTGTCGGCGACTGCGCAGCTCTCGCACTACACACTCCGCCATTGTTGACATTCAGTCGTCAGTCGGCGTTGTGCTACAGCCACGTAAACATGGCCGCCATTATTGATGCTCCCGCCAAGTGCAAATTGCGAAGTGTAATTCGTTTTCTACAGGCTGAAGGCCATGGTGCTGCAGAAATCCATCGGAGGATGAGTTGTGTGTATGGCGAAAACTTCATGAGTAATGGTGTTGTTCGTGAATGGTGTCGAAAGTTTAAAGATGGTCGTAATGATGTGCATGATGAAGGGGGTCAAGGACGCAAATCTGTCGTTTCAGATGACCTTGTTCAACGAGTTGACAGAATGGTTAAAGAAAACCGCAGATTCACCATCATTGAATAGTGATGTAGTCAAGGACTACTTGAATTCACTGGCGGCAACTTTCTTTGAAGAGGGAATTGAAAAGCTTGTCCACAGATATGACAAATGTCTCAATCTCTTCGGTGATTATGTCGAAAAGTAACCATAAGTGTACTATTCTTTTGGTAATAAAATTATTGTTTTATATGAACTTGTGTTTTATTTATAGCCTATCGGAGGTTGAAAAAAAAACGGCCCTCGTAGTAAATGGTATAGTGTTATGATAGACCAGAGCTTATCTGTATTTCTATCCTTCATCATGATCATGGTCCTCCTTCGCTGGACTGTAACAAAAAGTATAGCACCACTAGTGACCTCTAGTAAATGGTACACAGTGTTATGATAGACCAGAGCTTATCTGTGTGTCTATCCTTCATCATGATCATGGTCCTCCTTCACTGAACTGTAACAAAATGAATAGTACCACTAGTGACCTCTAGTAAATGGTATACAATGTTATGATAGACCAGAGCTTATCTGTATGTCTAACCTTCATCATGATCATGGTCCTCCTTCACTGGACTGTAACAAAATGTATAGTACCACTAGTAACCTCCAGTAAATGGTATACAGTGTTATGATAGACCAGAGCTTATCTGTGTGTCTATCCTTCATCATGATCATGGTCCTCCTTCACTGGACTGTAACAAAATGAATAGTACCACTAGTAACCTCCAGTAAATGGTATACAGTGTTATGATAGACCAGAGCTTATCTGTGTGTCTATCCTTCATCATGATCATGGTCCTCCTTCATTGGACTGTAACAAAATGTATAGTACCACTAGAGACCTCTAGTAAATGGTATACAGTGTTATGATAGACCAGAGCTTATCTGTATGTCTAACCATCATGATCATGGTCCTCTTTCACTGGACTGTAACAAAATGTATAGTACCACTAGTAACCTGTAGTAAATGGTATACAGTGTTATGATAGACCAGAGCTTATCTGTATGTCTATCCTTCATCATGATCATGGTGCTCCTTCGCTGCACTGTATCAAAATGTATAGTACCACTAGTGACCTCTAGTAAATGGTATACAGTGTTATGATAGACCAGAGCTTATCTGTATGTCTATCCTTCATCATGATCATGGTCCTCCTTCACTGGACTATAACAAAATGTATAGTACCACTAGTGACCTCTAGTAAATGGTATACAGTGTTATGATAGACCAGAACTTATCTGTGTGTCTATCCTTCATCATGATCATGGTCCTCCTTCACTGAACTGTAACAAAATGTATAGTACCACTAGTGACCTCTAGTAAATGGTATACAGTGTTATGATAGACCAGAGCTTATCTGTGTGTCTATCCTTCATCATGATCATGGTCCACCTTCACTGGGCTGTAACAAAATGTATAGTACCACTAGTGACCTCTAGTAAATGGTATACAGTGTTATGATAGACCAGAGCTTATCTGTGTGTCTATCCTTCATCATGATCACGGTCCTCTTTCACTGGGCTGTAACAAAATGTATAGCACCACTAGTGACCTCTAGTAAATGATATACAGTGTTATGATATACCAGAGCTTATCTGTGTGTCTATCCTTCATCATGATCATGGACCTCCTTCACTGGACTGTAACAAAATGTATAGTACCACTAGTAACCTCCAGTAAATGGTATACAGTGTTATGATAGACCAGAGCTTATCTGTGTGTCTATCCTTCATCATGATCATGGTCCTCTTTCACTGGACTGTAACAAAATGTATAGTACCACTAGTAACCTCTAGTAAATGGTATACAGTGTTATGATAGACCAGAGCTTATCTGTATGTCTATCCTTCATCATGATCATGGTCCTCCTTCACTGGACTGTAACAAAATGTATAGTACGACTAGTGACCTCTAGTAAATGGTATACAGTGTTATGATAGACCAAAGCTTATCTGTGTGTCTATCCTTCATCATGATCATGGTCCTCCTTCATTGGACTGTAACAAAATGTATAGTACCACTAGTGACCTCTAGTAAATGGTATACAGTGTTATGATAGACCAGAGCTAATCTGCGTGTCTATCCTTCATCATGATCATGGTCCTCCTTCATTGGACTGTAACAAAATGTATAGTAGCACTAGTGACCTCTAGTAAATGGTATACAGTGTTATGATAGACCAGAGCTAATCTGTGTGTCTATCCTTCATCATGATCATGGTCCTCCTTCACTGGACTGTAACAAAATGTATAGTACCGCTAGTGACCTCTAGTAAATGGTATACAGTGTTATGATAGACCAGAGCTAATCTGTGTGTCTATCCTTCATCATGATCATGGTCCTCCTTCATTGGACTGTAACAAAATGTATAGTACGACTAGTGACTTTTAGTAAATGGTATACAGTGTTATGATAGACCAGAGCTAATCTGTGTGTCTATCCATCATGATCATGGTCCTCCTTCACTGAACTGTAACAAAATGTATAGTACCACTAGTGACCTCTAGTAAATGGTATACAGTGTTATGATAGACCAGAACTTATCTGTATGTCTATCCTTCATCATGATCATGGTCCTCCTTCACTGGACTATAACAAAATGTATAGTACCACTAGTGACCTCTAGTAAATGTTATACAGTGTTATGATAGACCAGAGCTTAACTGTGTGTCTATCCTTCATCATGATCATGGTCCTCCTTCACTGGACTGTAACAAAATGTATAGGACCACTAGTGACCTCTAGTAAATGGTATACAGTGTTATGATAGACCAGAACTTAACTGTGTGTCTATCCTTCATCATGATCATGGTCCTCCTTCACTGGACTATAACAAAATGTATAGTACCACTAGTGACCTCTAGTAAATGGTATACAGTGTTATGATAGACCAGAGCTTATCTGTGTGTCTATCCTTCATCATGATCATGGTCCACCTTCACTGGACTATAACAAAATGTATAGCACCACTAGTGACCTCTAGTAAATGGTATACAGTGTTATGATAGACCAGAGCTTAACTGTGTGTCTATCCTTCATCATGATAATGGTCCACCTTCACTGGACTGTAACAAAATGTATAGCACCACTAGTGACCTCTAGTAAATGAGGTATAAGGGTTGCCAGAAATATATGGAGAACAATGATAACCTGTTTCAGCACTTTAAGTCAGTGAATAAAACTTTTAGAAGTACTTTTTGTATCATATCTGTGCAGTTCTATAATAGCTGCAGATGGCAGTGAGTACCAGTAATGCAAAGAAGAAAAATACTCCCAACCGCTTTTTATTTCATTGGACTAAAACATTCTAGGATGTAGTATTGGATTGGATTGTTTGGAGAGGATTCGGCACCTTGACCAGGCTTGGTCTTTTGTACCTATGCCCCCATGTGGGGATTCCCTGGGAGGGAGGATGAGGCGAGAGAAGACAGAGGGTAGTCGACCCCAAGGAGTCACTGTGGTACAAAGGGCGAGGTCCCTACACTTTACCAGATAGAAATTCCCTGGCAGTAGGTTAGGACAGTCGGCATCCCACCTACCGTAGCCCCAAAACAGTCACGAGACCGTTTGGAGACTGGGGGCTGCCTCCCTAGAACAGAGTACTCGAGGCGGTCTTGTACAACTGGCATCCTGCTGCTGCACTTCTGAATCGGCCCACCAGGCTGGCTTGGAGACCAAAGTCCATCCCACCGGAGGGGAAATGTTCTACTCAGAGCATATCATCTGCAATGCACTGCTGAGACTCGTGCTGACACTTTTACCCTGTAAGAGACCTCCAGATGAGATGAGATGAAATGATAATGGAGGTGAAATGGAGGGACAGGAATTTTGGGGGATGTAATTAACCTACCCAGCATTTGCCTTGCGACCTGGAAAAACCTCTGAAAAAACCCATGAATTAGGTAGGTCGGCCACTGGAATCAAATCCGGGCCTCCCAAATGCAGGCCACAGACCAAACCACCTGAACCAGCTCAGTTAGGATGTGGTATTCTTTGTGTCTATTGTGGTACCAGGAACAAGCAGTACTACCAGGTCTTCAAGGATTCTTTAAAATGGAATTTCCATTTATTTTACATGGAATTTGTTGCAAAGTCAATTACATAATAAAATAAGAAGTACTAAATATATATTATAATTACATTTTTATTTCATTGTGCATTTCTTAAGCTCTGTTTCTACAAGTTTTGCTAATCATTTAGATTGTCATTGTGGTGTAGAATTTATTTTACTCCCCCTTGCTTACTTCAGCATTGTGTGCTATTTTTGTATTTAAGATATCGTGGCAAAAGAAAGGTTTATTGTTATCATTGCTTTCAGGGAGAATTGAAACTGGTAATCCAGAGTAAAGTGATGTTTCATCAGAACAGGTGACTCATTATTTATGTCTTTGAAGTAGCTTTGAAAGGAGTGCTGGCTGGTGGTTCACAAGGACATAGCTGCAATTTGAGTTTGTGGAGGAAATAAACCGCAAGCTTTATAAATGTTACACTTCTATGACAAGAGCATGTTCATTATAATGTTTGTTCAATTTTAATTGAAGAAACTATTTATAGTCAATTTTTAACACTTTCTTTCTTACATATTTATGTTATTGAAGGATAGTTTTAGAAGCCATTGCGTCTATTTTCAACCTCAAGGTCCAAATATTGTCTGTTGTCGTCTGCTCTCCCCTCTGTGGTGGTGGAACTATGAACTTCTTTATCAAATTATGGACTGGTGGGATTTCAAGCTCATTACTTGGTCCTTATGTTTCAAGAAGATAAGTAAGCAGTAGCATTTCATTTTGGAACAAAAACTATGACATTGACCCAAATCCAAAATTACTAAGGTAGCTACAAAATAGAATGAGCATAAGGCAGGGCTAGGTGTGGCTGTTCTATCGCTACTAGCGAGTGAGGTGCGTGTGACGTTGTACAGTTAAGCACGCATACTGGCTTGCTTTTTCGAACCATACAGCTAATTTCTTTGTGTGCTCTAAGGATACCAAGTACAGAATTATTTTGTTTTTCCCACATTATACGGGTATTTTTTCTGAGGATGACTGTCCAAACCCCATGTTTGTAGCATATCTGGTTTCGGAGATATGGAAAGATAAGATGCCTGACTAGAAAGAAAAAAAATTATCAACTGTCAGTGAAGAAAAGCACACACATGCAATGCTGTACCTTGCATTCAGTAAAGTGGTGATCTTTTAAGAGTGCACATGTGCTTTTCAAAGTTAGTAAATATACTGCTTAGCAAGTCTAGTACTGGTGCGTCTAGTAGTAACTGAGAAACATCTTGTAAGATTTTACATGAGCAGGCTAGAAATATTCTTGTTAACAAACAAACAAATTTCGCTCAGAGTCAAGAATTAATGGCACTAGCTTGTCACATGAGTGCTCATATTGTGACGAACATTATTAAAGAAGGCCAATAGTTCATCAAATTAGGAGGAATTTCCATATTTAGAACTCCAGGGAAACATCGAGCAGCTAAAAACGTGCTACCAACTTAGACGATTTTCAAAAGTGTGTTTTATGTAGAACAATTTATGATTTATATGACAAAGGTGAATATCCAACTGCCAAAAGGCTGATCAATTTAATGAGGGGGAAAATAGAATATACGGATTCTGTATCTTCTATGCATAATATTCTGAAATCTCTTGTGTTCAAATATAGAAGAACCAATGATGGTCGCAAATTTTACATGCTGTTATTGAATTGTGTGTGCAGTATGGCAATGCTACAGTACAGTTGGCGATGGCTAAAGAAAGTTAAAGCCTCAAGCAATGCAGAAACAGAACTCCATGATCAGCTACGCTCAGGACATCCTGTCGCAGCCACTGCTCCAGACATGCTGAAACATGCAGATGCCTTTATTCTTGCATTCAGCTCATCACAACTTGACAATTGGCCATATAGTTATTGGTCAGCATTGGAAGTGTGTATGCAATGATCTTGCTCCAGAACAATAATGGACGTCCACACATGTCTGGGAAAACATTGCCAAATTCAGTTGGACATCAGTACCTCATCCATCCTATAGTCCAGACCGGGCATCGTTGGACTTCCATCTCTTAAGAAAAGAGAGAACACATGTATCAAGTAGATAAAGCTCTTACTGGCTTCTTAATATGAAAGCGAAAAGTTAAAGATTCTCTACAGGGCATACCTTTGAAGATGACAAAGAGTGTCAATCATGCAGTGAAAACACGGCTACGCGTACAGGATAAGAGCTTTTATCAGCAGAGTATACATGCTCTCACACAATGTTTGTGTAAGGTCATAGAACGTGATGGAGACTACAACATGGACAAGACATAACACCAAATTCTGACTCTTAACAAGAAATATGTTCAGAGAAAAAAATGCGGAGCATTAGATATTGAATGAACCTCATAATATGGAAAAATAAGGACCGAGAAATGAACTTTGAAATCCCACCAGTAGATAATTTGATAAAAAAGTTCATAGTTCCACTGCCATTGAGAAGAGAGCAGACGACAGTTGGACCTTCGAGATTGATAATGGATGCAATGTCTTTCTAAACTAGTCCCTCAAAAGTATAAAAATGTAAGTGGCAAAGTGTTAAAAACAGACTACAAATAGTTTCTTCAGTAAATTTTGACATCACTGTTACTAAATTCCTCCAATCAAACAGATCAATTTTCCCTGACGGTTCACTTGTCACATTGTCAGTAGTTCCATTTTTCACTATCACCTCACTTTGTTTTCACATTCACTTTGTTCTGTGATGTTGTGATGTCGACTGTTTAAGCACAAGACATCCTTAATTCCTTGCAGTAGCACCACACCCAAGGAATAGTACTTTTTGTTGCACTCGTTAGCTTGCTGCGTCAAAGTTTCAACACATTACCAGAAATGTTTGTTGTTAAAGCAAAACTTGAAGATGTTATAGTGCTTATTGTGTTTATGCTGGTCAGTGTCATAGGCGTCGCATCACAATAAGCTTCTTACCTGTAATGTTGTAAGATATGCACTTTCTGTAACTACCCTCCTCTAGTACCTGGAGTCTGATGTTTGGCAGGGAGCAGAGAGATGGGTGATCAGTCCGAGGATGGGAAATGTTGAAAGGAGAAAGGTAATGATGGAGGTAATGGATATGGATGATTATCCACAACATACTGTCGCAACTATAAGGGTTGTGACTAAGAGGAACCAAAAAGGTAGAGACGACTGAGGGTCTATATATTAGATATTTCTATCATTTATGACATTTAATGTTCACAATTGAGGGTTCAGCCTTAAAGGGACTGAACATCAAATTAGCAGTCAGTTATATAATGAAGTTCCCCTTTTGGGTTCTTACCTTAGATACGTGCCACATAACTGTGGAGGGCTGGTTGCAGGCTGATGACGAGCGTGACTGCCCCATTCAAAGAACAACAATGCCACTCTCTGGTGGGGATCTAGGGTTTATTATATAAGAAATAAGATCTCAACCAACATGGTGTACATTTCTGTAGCCTTTTTCCTTGTTATTTGTTTCCTTATGATTGTTTAGGTCTTCTGGATTCAATTTGGTTCTATTAAATGGTAGAGACTATTTCTGGGAGCTGTCAGACTCAAGATGGTCTCATGGTTCCGCCCCTTGTCTCTCACTGGCTGATCTCTGGCCAATAGCTGCACTTATGAGGAAGGTCTTCCAAAGTACTGTGGCATTGCTTTCCATTGTCTCTGTTGAAGTTGTATTTTTTTTCCTTGAAAATTTCTATGCTTTCTCGTATCATCCTCTGGGAGAACTTGCTGTAGGTGGCTAGAAGTTCTATCGATTTTGACAATACCTACTTAGAAAGCCACCAGAAAACAGTGACACCGGCACCAACTTGAATAGGTGGACAGGCAGCCAACCAAGAACTAAGGGACAGAGCCACCAGAGAATCGTGGAGATAGCCTGAACAACAACTAAAAAATCGGTCAAGAGTCCAGAAGAAGCTCAGGACATGATGAGTGAAACATCAGCAAGTATGACCAAAATGACGTGGCCTTCACCGGAAGCCTAGGATACTCATCGAGGCACAGGCCATGGAAGCCTACTTATCCATTCCTTTTTGTCAGTCCAATATGATTGGTTAAGCAGTTGGCAAAAGTCATTCATTCTCTTGCACTCCAGTATTTTGAATTATGAATATTCTGTTGTTTTCCTTGAAAAAAGTCCCTGCCTGCAAATCCGAATTTGGGACTACTTTACTTCCAGAATATTTCTTTTTCCTAGGAGACATCATATTATCTGGAGTATTTTTATCTAACTTTTTTTTGTAACTGTTGAAAATTGGGCACCATTAATGGCTTTACATCTCCCTAAGTAGAGAAAGAAAGGTATGAACAGGAAAGAAAATGAAATGATTCCCTAGGATACTCTAATTCCATCAGGGTCAAAAACAAGAGTTGAGTCAAGGATGACTGGATATGAAAGGTAAAAGAGGGGATCTGATATATGGAAAGGAAGAAATAACTCACCAAGCTGATCAGTCCAGCCCTTTAGTTCTTCACATAATTTTGTTTAGATTGGTTCCTTTAAGTCTTCAGATTATGAAGTTGAGGGATCGGACATTAGGCTTTTGTCCAGGCTTTTATTCTTTAACCCTTCTTTTTTCCTAAAATTGTTGGTTTTGTTAGATAGGTTGAGTACTTTTGGGACAAGCCTCGTAAGTAGCTGATTGAAAAAGAAAGGACCAACAATATTTTATGGAAGTGTCAAGTGTGAAAATCTAGCACAAAAAATCCATTTTTGTTTTTGAATCCATTTAGTATTTTCTCTCCTATTGTCCTAACAATGAAAACAGTTCAATAGCTGTTGTACCAACCACAGAAAATGTTTAAGTTCTCTTTCTGTTGATACCATTTTCGTGCTATTAAAGGTAAGCTATTGAAGTTTGCAATCTGAAAGATTGTAATAACACTGTATTTCTGTAATACTAAATATTTATTTGAGTTTATTCCATAGTGTGGGCTTGAATGCTCTTTGAGAAAGTTCTTTGTTTCTTTAGCTTAGAAATCAGAAACATTTGAGGATCAGGTGAGACAAGGTTTAGTGATACAGTTCATGTGAACTTCACTGAAATATTGTTCAGATTTACTTAAAACAAAATAGGAAGTGTATTTAGCTACAGTGAATGTACAGAGACTTTCTTGTGATATATATAGGAGGCTAAATTTTGTGTGTGCTATAACTGACTAATAGTTTCTCAAGTTTTTGTTCAATAAACTTAAATCAAGGCTGACGTGTAAGTATTTTAATTCTTTTATCTTTGACAGAAAAATATAATTATTGATTGTAAAAGGAACAAAGAAAGGAGAAAAATTAAATATTGCATGTTTTGCATGGTTCTACAGAATTTCCAGGAAATTCAGCAAGAAAGTAAACATTTGTTTTAAATGGACAAATAGTAATCTTTTGTTTTCTGTTTTTATGTATATCAGTCGGGACTTTGTGTTCATAATGCACTCAAAACTTGGTTTAAGGAAGTAAGCCATTCAGTGTTTTGAATGAGTCAAGCTATCTGTGCACAAGTCCTAACTTAATACATTTTTTAAACTTAAATTTTTTTGACAGCATTCAAAAGTATTCCAGTCACTCTGAAGTGTTGCAGTTTTAAGCAGACAGTAGTGTTAATTTGTTGAAGTAATATGCACATAGTAGGTAAAGAAAATATTGGCAAATGCTCAATATCAAAATCTTCTGGAAATGCATACAAAAATTACTCCAAAACTAATGCACATTATTTTTTAAAAAATACATTTTCATTCTACATCCTTCCTGCTTGTGTTCAATTTGTTTCAATCTGTTCCCTGTCACAGCTTGCCTTCAAGATGGCTGCTGCACTTGACATCTGTCAGAAGTAATGTGCTGTCATAGAATTCTTGTGCTGTAAAAACAAGACAGTGGAAGCATGCACAAGAGGTTGTAAAAGGTGTATAAAGATGCTGCTGTCAATTGTAGTACAGTTAGTCTATGACAAGCAGATTACGTGATGAAGGCCTGACACTGCACAAACCCCTGGCACTGTGCAGAGAGTTAACAAACTGGTTTCTGCTGACAAATGCGTCACAGGAATGAATTGTCACTCTGTATTGGAATAGGGGAAGCAAGTGTATCAGAATACTGAAAGTGTTGGGTTTCTAAAAAAGTTTGTGCAGGTGGGTTCCCAGGATGTTGATGGAGGGTCACAAAGAAACATGAAAAACAGTATAAAGCAAACTTTTGGAACAGTACAGGAATGATGGAGATGACTCCATTTTTCACTAGTGATGAAGAGGCAATCAGTAGAGTTGAATCATTCAAATTTGCCCAAGGGGGAAAAAAATTTAAAAAACTGCTCCTTCTGCTGGAAAGGTTGTGGCTATGGTGTCTCTCAATTCTGAAGGACTTTGGCTTCTGGACATCATATCATGTAGAACCACCATTGCCCACCTCGGTAGCGTGGTGGTAGCATGTCTGCCTCATGATCAAGAGCTCCTGATATCGAGATTCAACTGTATTGGAACACCACAGTGAAGCGAAAAATTATTAAATTTTAGATGAGTCGCATTTTTTACACATCTGCTTCACTTTCGTACCTATTTTGAGGACATGTTTCGCAAATCTTCGTTTGCATCTTCGGCTCTTGTGCGACTGACGCTAGATCCAGCGGTGTGGGTAATTCTGGGGTTGTTGCTGCCATCTGTTGATTTAGTGATGAACTGAAATGTGGGATTCTCTTCTAGCGGGATTTCAAAGTTCATTAGTTGGTTTTTATGTTTTTCTATGTATATCCTCTCCCATATGACGAGTTCACTATGTTTTTGTACGTATTTTAGTAATTCTGTGCTATCTTCAATTTCATGATTTTCAGACCAGAAATGAGCTGCTATTGTGGACTTATCAATATTTTTGTATCTTAAGTGCCTGAAGTGTTCTTTCTTTCTAGTGCCTATGTTCCTTTTTGTCCTCCCTATGTAAATTTTTTCACAGTCTTTACACTTAATCTTGTAAATGCCTGACTTATCCTCTGGTTTTATCTTATCAGTATTATTACTGTGAAGTAGGTTTTTAATGTTGTAATTGTTTTTTGGTGCCAATGTTATATTGTATTTCTTGAATATTTTTTGGAACTTTTTTGTGGCCCAGGGGTGGTAAGTAAATTTAGCAAATCTAGTTTCTTGTTTTATTGGTGTGAGAGCTGTGATCTGTTTTAATTTCTTTTGAAGTTTGAATAATTTTAGTTTTTTATCTACAAGGTTTTTTCCATATCCATTTTTAATTGCAGTTTTTAAGATTTGATGGTATTCGTTTTGATATTCTTGCTGGCTGAGAGGTAGATTTACTAATCTGTGTGTCAGACTGTTGATGGTTGCATGTTTGTGTGGAATTGGGTTGAAACTATTTGCTTTGATGTAATTATCTGTGTGTGTTGCTTTTCTATGAATGCCAAATTCTAGTTTTTCATTGCCTTTTTTGATTTTAAGGTCTAAAAAAGGTAGAGTACAGTCCTCTTCAGTTTCTACTGTGAATTGTATGCTGGGTTTTTGCAGGTTGAGTAGTTTCAAAGCATCATCTATTAGTTTGTAGGGCACTATTGCAAAGATGTCGTCTACGTATCTGTACCATGTTTTAAACATATGAGGGAAGGCTTTAGTTATGTGTTTCGAAAAAGCTCATGTATAGATTGGCCAAAAATGGTGATAGCGGGCTTCCCATAGCTAGTCCTGAAATTTGTTTGTAATATTTTCCATCGAAGACAAAATCATTTTGATGTATACATAATTCAGTCATTGCCACATATTCTTCTATTGCATTGGCATCCAGGTTTATAGAATTTAGCCATTTTTTCAGTTGAATCAAAAGTTTGTCTAATGGAATGCTAGGGAAGAGGGAGCGGACATCAAAGGATACTAAAGTGTCATGAGGTTTTAGTTTAAGATTTTGAATTTTTTCTACCAGGTCTAAAGAGTTTTTTATACTCAGAGTATGGAATTGTGGAAAGGACTGAAATTTTTTGGTTAGCCATTTTGCCAGAAGGTAAGCAGGAGTGTTTATATTATTTACAATGGGTCTCATGGGTATGTTGGGTTTGTGTATTTTAGGCAAACCATATATTCTTGCAAGGGTAGGGTTGTCTGGTTTGATAGTTTTTTGTTCTGTAGTTGTTAAAATTTTACTATTAATGATGGTTTTTTGTACATTTTATGCATCGGTTGAGTGGATTAGAATCTATTTCCTGGAATTCTTTTTGTTGTAGTAACTCTAACATTTTTTCTTTGTATGTAGCTGTATCTAAGATTACTATTTTGTTCCCTTTATCAGCCCTTGAGAAGATTACATCCTTTTTCCTTAAAGATTTAATTATCTGAATTTGTTTCAAATGTTTTATTGGCTTTTTATTTATTAAGTTTTCCAATATAGGAGCTGATTTTTTTTCTAATTATATTTTTGTCCATGGTTTCCAAGCCTTCTACTGCTAATTCTATGTCTGCAATGAATTCATCCGGGTTGCTCGAGTATGTTATACATGTTTTTAGGCCTTGGTTAAGTACATCTTTTTCTTCGTTGTTAAAATTTTGCTTTGAGAGATTAATTACACTATCTAGGGATGTGTTCTTTGCATTTTATTGGCTTTTTATTTATTAAGTTTTCCAATATAGGAGCTGATTTTTTTTTTAATTAATCTCTCAAAGCAAAATTTTAACAACGAAGAAAAAGATGTACTTAACCAAGGCCTAAAAACATGTATAACATACTCCAGCAACCCGGATGAATTCATTGCAGACATAGAATTAGCAGTAGAAGGCTTGGAAACCATGGACAAAAATATAATTAGAAAAAAATCAGCTCCTATATTGGAAAACTTAATAAATAAAAAGCCAATAAAACATTTGAAACAAATTCAGATAATTAAATCTTTAAGGAAAAAGGATGTAATCTTCTCAAGTGCTGATAAAGGGAACAAAATAGTAATCTTAGATACAGCTACATACAAAGAAAAAATGTTAGAGTTACTACAACAAAAAGAATTCCAGGAAATAGATTCTAATCCACTCAACCGATGCATAAAAGATGTACAAAAAACCATCATTAATAGAAAAATTTTAACAACTACAGAACAAAAAACTATCAAACCAGACAACCCTACCCTTGCAAGAATATATGGTTTGCCTAAAATACACAAACCCAACATACCCATGAGACCCATTGTAAATAATATAAACACTCCTACTTACCTTCTGGCAAAATGGCTAACCAAAAAATTTCAGTCCTTTCCACAATTCCATACTCTGAGTATAAAAAACTCTTTAGACCTGGTAGAAAAAATTCAAAATCTTAAACTAAAACCTCATGACACTTTAGTATCCTTTGATGTCCGCTCCCTCTTCCCTAGCATTCCATTAGACAAACTTTTGATTCAACTGAAAAAATGGCTAAATTCTATAAACCTGGATGCCAATGCAATAGAAGAATATGTGGCAATGACTGAATTATGTATACATCAAAATGATTTTGTCTTCGATGGAAAATATTACAAACAAATTTCAGGACTAGCTATGGGAAGCCCGCTATCACCATTTTTGGCCAATCTATACATGAGCTTTTTCGAAACACATATTACTAAAGCCTTCCCTCATATGTTTAAAACATGGTACAGATACGTAGACGACATCTTTGCAATAGTGCCCTACAAACAAATAGAGGATGCTTTGAAACTACTCAACCTGCAAGAACCCAGCATACAATTCACAGTAGAAACTGAAGAGGACTGTACTCTACCTTTTTTAGACCTTAAAATCAAAAAAGGCAATGAAAAACTAGAATTTGGCATTCATAGAAAAGCAACACACACAGATAATTACATCAAAGCAAATAGTTTCAACCCAATTCCACACAAACATGCAACCATCAACAGTCTGACACACAGATTAGTAAATCTACCTCTCAGCCAGCAAGAATATCAAAACGAATACCATCAAATCTTAAAAACTGCAATTAAAAATGGATATGGAAAAAACCTTGTAGATAAAAAACTAAAATTATTCAAACTTCAAAAGAAATTAAAACAGATCACAGCTCTCACACCAATAAAACAAGAAACTAGATTTGCTAAATTTACTTACCACCCCTGGGCCACAAAAAAGTTCCAAAAAATATTCAAGAAATACAATATAACATTGGCACCAAAAAACAATTACAACATTAAAAACCTACTTCACAGTAATAATACTGATAAGATAAAACCAGAGGAAAAGTCAGGCATTTACAAAATTAAGTGTAAAGACTGTGAAAAGATTTACATAGGAAGGACAAAAAGGAACATAGGCACTAGAAAGAAAGAACACTTCAGGCACTTAAGATACAAAAATATTGATAAGTCCACAATAGCAGCTCATTTCTGGTCTGAAAATCATGAAATTGAAGATAGCACAGAATTACTAAAATACGTACAAAAACATAGTGAACTCGTCATATGGGAGAGGATATACATAGAAAAACATAAAAACCAACTAATGAACTTTGAAATCCCGCTAGAAGAGAATCCCACATTTCAGTTCATCACTAAATCAACAGATGGCAGCAACAACCCCAGAATTACCCACACCGCTGGATCTAGCGTCAGTCGCACAAGAGCCGTAGATGCAAACGAAGATTTGCGAAACATGTCCTCAAAATAGGTACGAAAGTGAAGCAGAGGTGTAAAAAATGCGACTCATCTAAAATTTAATAAGAGCTCCTGAGTTCGAATCTCGGTCAGGGTGAGTTACCTGGATAAGGTTTTTTCCAGAGTTTTCCCTTGTCCTGAAAGATGAATGTTGAGTAACTCTAAGCTCAATGGGCCCTGGGTACATTTGAGAATAATTTTACCCATTCCATTCATTGTGCGATATGACTTAACGTTGGAGGACGTAAATTACACACACACAAAAAAAAAGACATTAATTCTGATGCATGTGTATCAACTCCGAAGAAACTTCAAGCTCAACTGAGTGGTATTCAAGCTGTCAGCAAAATCAGGATGTTTTACTGTTGCACAACAATGCAATCAGAAAACTTGCATGGACAACATCGAAACACCCACCTTACAGTCCTGACTTGGCTCCATGTGGCTTTGATCTCTTTGAGAAACTGAAAGAATCTCTTCAGGGAATGAAGTCTGAAGATGATGACTCCCTCGCAAAGGCTGCAGTGGTTAGACTGCTCGATTCTCGGTGGCCAAGTTCAATCCCAGGCAATTGCAAAGTGAGATTTGTGGCAGACAACATGGCACTGGGGTGGATTATCTCCAGTTTCTCCCGCCATCTCATTCTGCTGGTGCTCCTTCATCTCATACATCATCAGTGTCACCACCTGCAGTGATACATGTAGTAAAAGCGAGCATTAAACAATACACAATCACATCAGTGCTACAGACGCTGGCTCCAAGATGGTGTAAGGCAGTTGAGAAGGAGGGGGATTATGTGGAGAAATGAAATGTTATTCCTAAGGGATGTATCTTCTTATGTAAAAATCTCAAAGATGTAGAATTAAACTGTGTTTTTAAAAAAAATAGTGTGGATTTGTTTTGGGGTGACCCTGGTATTTTCAGATTCCCTGAATCCAAAAGAAAAGTATTTTTAGAAAAAATGTCAGTGTGTTCATTGTGAATGCATAACTCTAAAATGAATAGTTAAATACTGTACTTTATATATAAATTCACTTTCTTGTAAGAATAGAGTACAAAATATTTTAAGAAAATGCGTCACCATAACAATACCTTTTACATGGAAAATATTTTGAAAATGTTGACTTTCTTAAGAAGGGCTCTTAACAATTTTGATTGAATTATCACATGTTTCAGATATTTTTATGACAAATGAAATGTATATCTTGAATTTCATGGTAAAGCCTCTGGGATCCTCTTTATTTTGAATGATTTTTGCATAAACGTAAGTGGTAGAAATAATCTTACTACACAAAAAATGTAGATCTCATTAAAGCTTATAATTTGTGTGAAGTACAGCTTTTTTTGTGTAGTTAAACTTTCTGAGATATTCCTTATTATCAGTTAGAATTTTCCAACAGTTATACAAGTACGTTTTTTTAAATGGACAAAATAGGTTTGACTATCACTTAATCCTATTATATTCTCACATAGTACAAAAGTGAATCGAGAAGATATTGACACATTGCTTCACTCACACTGTTTATTCACAGGACATGTTTCAAGAGCTCTTGCTCCTATCATCAGCTGATACTCGACTAGTGCAAGCTCTTGAAACATGTTCTGTGAATAAACAGTGTGAGTGAAGTAATGTGTCAATATCTTCTCGATTCACTTTTGTACTAATTTGTGCTTCACTGTCCCTACGCTTCTTCCAAGTTTATACTTTGATATTCTCACATACCTTTAAGGAAATATGTAATGAAAGCATTTCTATGAGTCTCATGAAGTAGATAGAAGCAGAAACGTTAGTAAGAAACGTAAATGTACACATAAAAGTATTTCTCCCTAACTAGAGAAATAGATAAGCAGGTATATAGGTTGTGTGTTGTTAAAGTTATTTTAAATTTCTACAGCAACAGCAGCAACCACAGCCACCAGTACAGCACATGGCATATCCGAACCAGGGTGGCATGTTCCCTGCACAGGCACAGTGGGGTGGCTATGGTCAGCAGCAGCAACAACCACCGCAACAGCAGCAACAGCAGCAGCAGCAACCACCACCACAACAACCACAGCCTCAGCCCCAACAGGGATACTACCCGTCACAACAGTTGCCTGCAGGTAAGTCAATCATACACCCCTAGATGGGAATGGAATTGTTCCCTTTCAGTCTAATCATTCAGAATGAACAACATTTGAGGACATTCCCACTAAATTTGCCATGAAAAAACCTGAAACACATTTAAACACATTAAACATTTGAACATTTTAATTAAAATGTTAGTTTTGAGAAAATAAAAGACTTTTGAAAAATGTACCATCTATTACATTGTAAAGCGAGGAGGTGTCCTGGAAAAAATGTGAACAACAGAGCTGTTTACATGCACTTATCACACAGATAACTAAATCAAAGCAAATAGTTTCAACCCAATTCCACACAAACATGCCACCATCAACAGTCTCACACTCAGATTAGTTAACCTACCCCTCAGCCAGCAAGAATATCAAAAAGAATACCATCAAATCTTAAAAGCTGCAATTAAAAATGGATATAGAAAAAGCCTTGTAGACAAAAAAATAAAATCATTCAAACTCCAAAAAAAGATTAAAACAGATCACAGCTCTCACACCAATAAAACAAGAAAATAGATTTGCTAAATTTACTTACAACCCCTGGGTCACAAAAAAGTTCCAAAAAAAAAAATGCAAGAAATATAATATAATATTGGCACCAAAAAACAATTACAACATTAAAAACCTACTTAACAGTAATAATACTGATAAGATAAAACCAGAGGAAAAGTCAGGCATTTACAAGATTAAGTGTAAAGACTGTGAAAAAATTTACATAGGGAGGACAAAAAGAAACATAGGCACTAGAAAGAAAGAACATTTTAGGCACTTAAGATACAAAAATATTGATAAGTCCGCAATAGCAGCTCATTTCTGGTCTGAAAATCATGAAATTGAAGATAGCACAGAATTAGTACAAAATTGAATCGAGAATATATTGACACATTGCTTCACTCACACTGTTTATTCACAGGACATGTTTCAAGAGCTCTTGCTCCTATCCTCAGCTGATACTCGACTAGTGCAAGGTGTAGTGGTTTCTTCTTTCTCCGTATTGTCAATAGATGGCGTGATGTACTTGTCAAAGATGTCCGGTGGTGGAGTTTCAAAATTCATGACTCTATGACGATTTTTGTTAATGAAGATTTTTTCCATACGGAAAGGTCTATGGGGTGATTAACGTATTTTATTAGAGATGTTTCCAAATTGATGTCATGTCTAGTATTCAAAAAATGAAAAGCCACTGCTGATTTTTCTGTTTCACCATTTTTAATGTTTCTCATATGTTCTTTAGTTCTGATGTTAATATTTCTTTTTGTTTTTCCTATATAAATTTTAGGGCAAGTTTCACATTTGATCTCATAGATTCCTGGTTTTTCTTTGGTAGTGATTGAATTTTTGGGAGGGCCTTTTAACAAATTTCTGATATTAAACCTGTTTTGAGGTGCAAGAGTTATGTTGTGTTTTGGGAAGATTTTTTGGAATTTGTTATAGGCTGATGGGTGGAAGGTGAATTTTTTAAAAAGTTTTTTCTCTTTTTCTCCTGTAGGTTCTAGGGTGGTGGTTTCTTTTATTTTCTTAGCTAGAACCTACCCTAGAACCTACAGGAGAAAAAGAGAAAAAACTTTTTAAAAAATTCACCTTCCACCCATCAGCCTATAACAAATTCCAAAAAATCTTCTCAAAACACAACATAACTCTTGCACCTCAAAACAGGTTTAATATCAGAAATTTGTTAAAAGGCCCTCCCAAAAATTCAATCACTACCAAAGAAAAACCAGGAATCTATGAGATCAAATGTGAAACTTGCCCTAAAATTTATATAGGAAAAACAAAAAGAAATATTAACATCAGAACTAAAGAACATATGAGAAACATTAAAAATGGTGAAACAGAAAAATCAGCAGTGGCTTTTCATTTTTTGAATACTAGACATGACATCAATTTGGAAACATCTCTAATAAAATACGTTAATCACCCCATAGACCTTTCCGTATGGGAAAAAATCTTCATTAACAAAAATCGTCATAGAGTCATGAATTTTGAAACTCCACCACCGGACATCTTTGACAAGTACATCACGCCATCTATTGACAATACGGAGAAAGAAGAAACCACTACAACTTGCACTAGTCGAGTATCAGCTGAGGATAGGAGCAAGAGCTCTTGAAACATGTCCTGTGAATAAACAGTGTGAGTGAAGCAATGTGTCAATATATTCTCGATTCAATTTTGTACTAGTTTGTGCTTCACTGTCCCTACGCTTCTTTCAAGTTTATACTTTTAGCACAGAATTGCTAAAATACGTACAAAAACATAGTGAACTCGTCATATGGGAGAGAATATACATAGAAAAACATAAAAACTAACTAATAATTACACAGAAAATAAAGCTATTTACAGTGGAGTAACAAACACTACAGAAATAAAAATATTTACTAAATATTTTTATTTGTGTACCAACTAATAAACTTCGAAATCCCGCCAGAAGACAACTCCACATTTAAATTCATCACAATATCAACAGATGGCAACAGCAACTCCACAACTACCCACACCACTGGATCAAGCTTTAGTCGCAATAGAGTGGATGATGCAAACAATAGTTCACGAAATATGTCCTCAATATAGTTATGTAAGTGAAGCTTATGTGTAAAAAATATGACTCATCTATAATTTAATAACATGAGATTGTTTCATTAGTAATTGCAGTGATAGTATCTAAAATTACAAGGGCCATCCTAAATAAGTTTCCCAATTTTACAAAAAATACAAGCGCATTATTTGCAATTGTAAAATACTTTATTTTCATTCTACAATTCATACCCTACTTCTCCATATAGTCACCATTTTTGTCTAAACATTTTTGGTATTTTGGCAGCAGTTTTTTGATACCTGTGTCTTACCAGTTTAGGTCCTGTCTCCATAGCCAACAGTTCATCACTCACAAAATGCTTGCCTTCAAGGTGCGACTTGAGTTCTGGAAACAGTTGGAAATTACTCATAGCAAGATCCAGAGAATAAGGTAGATGGGGAAGGCTTCCAACTTGAAGTTCTGCCTCAATCTGTTGTTGCTTGTGAGCATCAGTAAACAAACATAGGTCCCATCTTGAACAGGCTTTTTGATACTGCAAGACATCTGACAAGATGGTCACAACAGAGGAGCGTCCAATTTCCATACCAGGAGGCAGTCAATTCATTGTCTCATCAGTGGTGATGCATTGATCTTTGTCCAACACATTCCGAATTGCAACATTGGCTGCATTACGGCTTGCCACTGCACTCTTCATCATGCACATTTTGGCATCTTTCCAGGATCCATGAACGCCAGAGGTGAACCATTTGGATGCTCATGCATCCTTCACTATAAACACACAATAAATGACAATGAATATTGATAGCCATTTCATTTTTCACTATGAAAAAACAAATAACAGAATGGAATTCAAGTGTGCGTGTGTGCGGCATGAGATTAATGCACTGGCAAGAGATTAATGCACTGGCAAGCAACAGAGTTCGATGGTGTGTTTTTATCAAAGCTGTATGCTACCCTGCAGAATGTATTACTAAAACAATATATCGAGATTCAACTGTATTGGAACACCACAGTGAAGCGAAAAATTATAATTATTAAATTTTAGATCAGTCGCACAAGAGCCGTAGATGCAAACGAAGATTTGCGAAACATGTCCTCAAAATAGGTACGAAAGGGAAGCAGATGTGTAAAAAATGCGACTCATCTAAAATTTAATACTAAAACAAGGTTCAGTTTTTAAAAATTTGACTGTCACTGTTCTATAATAAAATGTTGTTTTCTAATGCCTTGCATCTGGCAAAGAAGCCATTAGCATAATAATAAACTGTGCAATGTAACAATTTCAATAAACATTTATCTCTGTTAAAATGTATTAGAGAAAAAAATGAACTTCCACAAGAATAGAAATTGATTAATTGATGTTTTACAGTAGTTGTGTGTAGGCTAAGGTGTGGAAAGGTACAGTCAAATCTCTGTCTGGTTGCTCTAACCATTGAGCTACTATGTGCAACATGCCGGCACAACATTAAATTCTCCAGCTGACTTGTATTTTTCCTGTAAATCTGTAGGACTTGTCATGGTACTTCAATGGCTAGAGTGTACATTAAGTCTTCAGAGAAGTGTCTGTATATACATGCGAGGGGGTCCCAAAAGAAACCGGACTCCGAGGGCACTGCCACTCAGACGTAATGCAGGGTTGTCACGCTAGATGATGTTAGTAGAGACCTTCATGAAACGGCCTTGCAGACGGCGTCGGTGTAGAGCTGAACGTGCAAGTGTGGTATTGTGTTTCTCTGACTGTTGGCGGGTTACCTCTGCGAAGTCGTTATGGCAACTTTAAAAGAACCAAGAGTGTGTGTGAAATTATGTTTCCTGCTTAAAAAAAACTGAATCAGAGACACACCAAATGCTTCAGGAAGCTTTCCAGGAAGACGCTATGAGCCACACACAGGTTTTCGAGTGGTTTGGGCACCTTAAATGTGGTGAGATGTGTGTTGAAGACCAATCTCGTTCTGGATGCCCTTCAACATTGTGAAATGAGGAGAACATTGAAAAGGTCCGCCAAAAGATCAATGAGGATCGTCACCAAACGATCGACCAAATTTTAGCAGCGACAGGAATCAGTTGGAGCTTGTGCCAGCGGATTTTGAGGGAGGATTTGCACATGAGACGTGTTGCTGCTAAATTTGTTCTGCGCCTTCTCACACAGGAGCACAAAACCATCCGTATGAATGTGTGTCAGGACTTGAAAACAGAGATTGCATGTGATCCAAACTTCTTAAACAAATTCATCACAGGAGATGAGAGTTGGTGTTATGAGTATGACCCAGAAACCAAGCAAGCGTCAAGCCAGTGGACGATTCCCAACTCTCCCAGATCAAAAGAAGCAAGGCAAGTGAGGTCAAATGTGAAGACGATGATCGTTGTCTTTTTTGATGTTCGTGGAATTATCCATTGGGAATTCGTACCCCCTGGCCAGACTGTTAACCAGCACTTTTACTTGGATGTTTTAAGGCGTCTGCGAGAGGATGTGAGGAAGAAACGCTCGGAACTTTGGCGATTCAGGTGACTGGTTTCTGCATCACGACAATGCTCTAGCACACACAGCCTTACGAGTGACCCACTATTTGGCTTCTCAGAGGTGGTCTGTCATTTCCCACGCTCCATATTCACTGGACCTAGCCCCGTGCAACTTTTTCCTATTTCCACGAATGAAAAAAATGCTAAAAGGGGAGCATTATGGTGATGTGGAGGCGGTAAAAACAGCTTCGCAAAGGGCATTGGACAATATCAAACTTGAAGAGTTTCAAAACATGCTTCCAACAGTGGGAAAAGAGAGTTGACAAGTGCATCGCATGTAATGGAGAGTATTTTGAAGGTGACTGAAGTAATTTTGTAAAAAGGTACATCAATAAAGTTTTTATGACAACAATCCGGTTTCTTTTGGGTCCCCCCTTGTATATATATATTGAGTTAACTGTTTTAATGTGTCGTTCAACTTGTTTGTGTATCCTTCCAGTTGGTCCTCCAAGATATGAGAGGCCCATCAATCAGTCAAAGCAGGCGTTGTCGCAGATGTTACGAATGAGAATGCCAGGAAACCAGTTCATGGGAGCACAGCCCCCTGGCTTTCCACAGGGTATGCAACGACAGCAGTTTATCAGGTACTTGTTTTGTGTAACACAGTGTGCAAGGTCATTCATTGTTACTGTCTGTGTGTTAAGTGACATACCATGCTTGTGTTGAAGTTTTATTGAAGTTAAGAAAACAAATCAACAAAAGTGGGGGGAAATTAATATTATTTCACCAAAATGTACAATACATTAGCAGTAAGAGGTTATCTATTGAAATAAATGTAAATGAGATCAGACCAGATATCATGGTCTTAACAGAGCATGGCCTAAAAATGGAAGAGGTGCTAGCAAATAATCATCAAGGTTAGGTACTAGGGGCTCATTACTGCAGGCAAGGGTATCTAAGTGGGGGTGTAGCTATTTATGTTGAAAACAATATAAAGTTTAAGGAGATAAATTGCAGTGATTTTGTTGTTGATAAACATTGCGAGGTGGCTGCAATTGAGATAATTAAAAGAGAAAGTAATATAGTTATTGGGATATATAGATCCCCATCAGGAGATAGAGAAATATTTTTCAATAATTTAGAAAATTTATTAAATTTATTACAAAAAAAATAATAAGTTAATAATAATGGGAGATCTAAATATCGACATGCTTAAAAATAACAAAGAAAAGCGCACAATGACTGAACTACTAGACAGACAGAATTTATCAACAGGAATAGATAAACTCACTAGAGTAACTAAGACTTGGCAATCCTGCATCGACAATGTTTTCACAAATTTTCCAAAATTGAAATGGGAAGCATCGGTAATAAAAACAGGGATAGGAGATCACTATGAGCAAATATTAAAAATTAACACACAAAAAGAAAAAATACAAAATATTTTTATATATAAAAGACAAGTAGATAATGAAAGCATAAAAAAATTAAAAGATTATTTGAAACAAACAAATTGGAATAGAGTATATAAAAGTCAAAACATAAGCGAAAAATATATATTCAATAAAATAATAAAGTACGGTTTAGACACTGAAATCCCATTGACAAGGATTAAAATTAGCGCAGGCGGAAAAAATAAAAAACCGGAACCCTGGATGACAACAGGTATAAAAATATCCCTCAAACGAATGCACTTTTAAACTCAATAAAAACACCACATATGAATGAAAGATCATTAAAATATATAAATGACTATAATTTCATAACAAAGAGTGTTATAGAAATTGCAAAAAACAAATTACAATAGAGAAATAGTTGAAAGATCAGAAGATAAAACAAAAGCAATATGGAATATTGTAAACAGAATCCATAAGAATAATAACAGTAAACAAATTGAAAACATAAAAATAAAGCATAATGATAAAGTAATTGAAAGTCCAAAAGAGATTTGTAATATATTTAATAATCACTATTTAAACATAGTTAAAAAAGTCAAAACCATAAATACTTCTTCACAGGACAAAAACTTAATCACACAGAAAACACAGCTAAAGTCAATGGCAATTTTTGAGATAACTAAAGAGGATGTAATAAAAGAAATAGATAAGTTAAAATTTAAAAAATCTAGTGGTTTGGATAAAATCTCAAACAATATTGTCAAAGCTATAAAGCTGGAAACGGCAGAGGTTTTGAGCCATATTATAAATGCCTCTCTGACACAGGGAATTTTTCCAGATACACTAAAAAAAGTTATTGTAAGACCAATATACAAACAGAAAGGTGGAAGTTAGAAAAGGAAAATTATAGACTGATTACACTATGTGGTAGTTACTCGAAGATCATAGAAGGGATATTTTTAGAGCAATTACAGTCTTACATTAAAAAACTGAACATTATAGCGGAGGAACAATATGGATTTCAAAAACACAAATCCACAATACAAGCGATAAAGTGAATAGCACAATAATAAATGCCTTAAATAAAAGAGAAATAGTTATTGCAGTGTTCATAGATCTAAGTAAAGCTTTTGATTGCGTTAACTTAGAACTACTAATAGAAAAACTAAACAGATATGGGGTACGAGGAATTGCACAAGATTGGGTTGAATCTTATCTAAAAAAGCAAATGCAATGGGTGGAAGTAAATTTTAAGAACACAAAGGGAGAAATTGAAAATATTAAGCCAGACTGGGGATATGTAACATCAGGTATACCTCAAGGTTCAAAATTGGGACCATTTTTATTTTTACTTTATATAAATGACCTTTTTGAGTTGATAAGGAAGCATGGTAGTACTGTAATAGGATATGCAGATGATATAACCATAATAATAAATGAATCTACAGAAAGAGAAGTGGAAGATAAAGCAAAGGAAATCCTAAAAATAGTAAAACAGTATTTCTTAAACTTAGACCTAATGATAAATTTAAATAAGACATGCTGGATAAAGTTCGATCTCAAGAAGTGTTCAACGAATATAAAAATTACTGTTGATGGTGAAAGTATTCCAGAAACATGCGAAACAGAATTTTTTGGGGTAGTAATTGATAAACACCTAGCGTGGAAGCAACACATTGAACATATAATAAAAAAACTAAATAAAGGTATATACATAATGAAACAAGTTAGACAAACTATGGATAATAAAACCTTAAAACAAGTGTATTATGCATTTATCTATTAACATATAAAATATGAGATATCTTTATGGGGTAATATAAATGCAAAAGAGGTGTTAAAAATATTCAGATTACAAAAGAGAGCTATCCAAATAATTGAAAATGTTGAGAGAAGATCTAGCTGTAGGCAGATATTTAAGAAGCATAATATTTTAACTGTTCCATGCATATACATATATGAAAGCATTAAATATGTAATAGAAAGGAATACATGTAAAAAGAAATGTAATGTACACTCATATAATGTAAGAAATAAAGTTCACTATTTTAGGACCACACTAAGGGGAACACTACACAACAGATCATTAGAAAATATCGGAAAAGACATGAATAATAGATTGCCAGGTAAAATAAAGAATACTAAACTATGTAATATTAAGAATATAAAAAGGTATTTGTCAGAACAAGCTTTTTATAATGTGGAAGAGTACAAAGCAAAAAATGGAAAATAAACAATGTACATTTTAGTTTCTAAGCAGTGCATATAGTAGACTTTAAGTATATTTTTATGTTTTCTTATAATGTAAAATGACATATCCTCTGTATGAAATATAGGGGATGAATAAATTGAAATTAAATTGAAATATCTAATACAACATATAAGTTTTGACAGTACATATAAGTTTTAATGTGTGTTTGGAGGAATTTAGTAACAGTGACGTCAAAATTAATATAA
This sequence comes from Mantis religiosa, assembly GCA_030765055.1. Taxonomy (NCBI): domain Eukaryota; kingdom Metazoa; phylum Arthropoda; class Insecta; order Mantodea; family Mantidae; genus Mantis; species Mantis religiosa. Next base: position 5,366,070 of record CM060959.1, on the reverse strand, counting down.
AAATTATTTGTGGTTGGTTTATTGACACTCGTCACTTACTTTTTCATATATTTATGAGAGACTAGTTTCAAAGGCCCTGGCCTTTGAAAGGCCTTGGAAAGAGATTGAAAATGGAGGCCAGGGCCTTTGAAACTAGTCTCTCATAAATATATGAAAAAGTAAGTGACGAGTGTCAATAAACCAACCACAAATAATTTTTATACATATAAGTTTGTTATGCTTCTGCCATAAGAATGCTGAAAGAGGCTTTTCCTTTATGACATGTACAACTATACAAATTGTTTAGTGGTGCAGAAGGTGTATGTCGCCAATACTATGCTTTTATAAATATTCAAGATCATTAGCTAAATCAGTGCACATATTATTATTAGGGCCCTGAAGTTTAGCCAACAATTTGTGAAGTTAGTTGTGCACGAGGTATAGATTATCAACTGAGTTAGTCATCAACTCCTGCTGTTGGTAAACAGAAAAAGAGAGAGGAAAATGTGCCTTCAGCATCTATCGTTAATGCAGACAGAGTTTCTGTCATGATCTGTGCAACATGATAGTGGGAACAAACCTCAGAAAGTAGAAAATAGTTCAAGTTCTTCTCGGGAAGCAAACCAGGTGAAAAGACGATGTTTGAACAATTTATAACAAAAGTTTCGTCATTTCTTATAAGATAAGTGAAGTTTTATGTTACAAATTATATTTTATGTTCTGGGAAAATTTAAAAGTGAGTGTTGTTTTGTGTTATTAATCGACTCCAAATTAATTTAATTTATACAACAACACTGTTTTCAACACTTCCATGAGAGGATTTATATATATATTTGTTTGCTTACTGTTAATAGCTTCATATTTTACGTATTTATTAGTTTCTAATTTGAAGCATTTTGTTTTCGTTACTTTCACTTTTAGGTTACTATGGACAATTTTACTTGTAATAAGTAAAACAATAGTTTACAATGTAAAATCACCTTTTAAACAGACTGTCAGACTATGGTGTGCAATTAGACTTCTATGGCAAAAGCTGAAAGAAATCATTGTATGGTCAGGGAAGAACAAACTACTCCATGTACAATGTTATATGGTGAGGGACAAAAGAACTACTCTCTGAATCAGGAAACATCACTTTAATTGTTCAGTAAGTTAAGAAAAGAATTCAGTCAATTGGTCATATATTCATTAAAGGGAATTTCTTACTTTTGCTATATTGAGATTTTTATTGTACTGATGTCACAGAGATGCTTATGAAGATGTACAAGGCATGTCCGTAAAATAAATTCTCCAAGGCGATGGAGCCATGAGGAAAGCTATTTTATGCGAGATCCAGCAACACTGGTGTGTAGCTTGGTTTCACCCCTTCAAATCCCCATCACAACGAACCCGTTGCTACCATTAGTCTTCGCTGGGCAGCTATTTGCGATGGAGCTTCCTATACTTCTGCAGCCAAGTGCGAGTTGTGTGCAGTGATCCGTTTTTTGAGTGTCAAGGGCACTGCCCCCACTGAAATTCATCATCAGTTATGCGAAGTCTATGGACCACAGTGTATGAACGTCAAAAATATGCGGAAGTAGGTCAGAGAGTTCAAAGATGGATGTACAGACGTCCATGATGAACAGTGTTCTGGTTGGCCTTCGGTTTCAGCCGAAACAGTTGCAAAAGTGGAGCAAGAAATGCTTAAAGATCGGTGTGTGACAGTTCGCGAGCTGTGTGAACTTATCCCTGAAGTCAGTAAGACTACGATTGACAAGATTTTGACTGAACATTTGCATTATCGCAAGATGTGTGCGAGGTGGGTCCCCAAAATGCTCACCGGATGGGACAACCTCACCGATCCCCCTACAGTCCAGACTTAGAACCTAGTGATTATCATCTGTTTCCTGAGTTGAAGTCACGCCTGGGTGGGACACATTTCCAGACCGACAATGATTTGAAAAACGAGGTTGAGCGCTACGTGCGCAACTTGGCGGGAGAGTGCTATGACAAGGGTATACACAGCGCATGCAAAAGTGCATCAATCACAATGGTGATTGCCTTGAAAACTAGCTTTTCCATCAATGTAACATTCATTGACAATAAACATAATATTGGAAACCTTATTTTACGGACTTGCCTCATAGTAGGGGAATTCAGTTTTTCTCGTTGAACTGAAATATTTGTTAAAGTGGCATTTGTTAAAATGATAATCCATTTGAAGCATTGATCCATTATTATTCGTAAACATTTTCTCTTTTGTGTTTGAGGAAGTTAATGAGTTGTTTGAGTGTTTATTATATCAGTGAAATACAAGTGTCTCCTGGCAGTTACATGCCACATTAAGTTAACTTGCCTTTGTGACAGGCAACAGCTACGAGCATCACATGGCGGTCCAGGGATGCAGCCACCACCTCAGCAAGGAATGTTCTCACAGCAGCAAGGTGCTCCGATGTATGCCAACATGCAGCAAGGTTGGTATTTGTACAGTTATTTGAGCACTTGTCCTGTGTTTATAGCAGTGAGATGTAGAGATTGTTGTAAATGCAGGAATGAACCAAAACTATGGAGGCTATGGAGGACAGCCAGGACCTCAGATGGTGCCACAACAGCAGTTGATGGGGCAAGGTGGTCAAGCGATGATGGGAGGGTTCCCTGGACAACAAACTGGTGGCTTTGTACCTCAGCAACAACCTCCTCCTGGTATGATGGGAACTGGGGGACCCATGGCTCCACAGCAGCCACGAGGAGCAGACTACATGGGGCCACAGAGTGCCATGTCAGCCCAGCAGCAAAGAGCCATGGCCCAGCAGGGGGCCCGGCCTCCATATCTCCAGGTATGAGCAGGACTCTGTAGCTTTAGCACGTGTGATATGTCATACGTGCATGTAGCCATATTGATGAATTCAGGGCAGCCAATCCCCTTTTTTGTCACTATATTGTTCCTAGCTATGTACACTAAACACTAACTTGTTAACTTAACTATGCGTGGTCTAAACTTTTAACTGACATAATTGCTGTACCACTCTAATACTTCCTGAATGATTCTGAAGTAGAGAAGAGCCATTTCTAAAAGTTTTATTATTTGCAATAACATACACAGTCACACTACAATAAATTCCAATCCACTGTACAACAAAATCAGAGAGAAAGCTTGATCAGGACATTCACTTTTAAATCTCTTAGAACATTTTTCAGAGACAGGTTTCCGCCATTATCAACTCAAATCAAGAAGTGAAATTACCAAAACAATTAAATGAACTCAAAGATTTGATGGATGAGCAGGGGGGCAGGGATATTTTGAAAAATAGGGATCACATAATGAGTTTTGAATACTACCATTCGATTTTGTCATTAAATTTTATGTACTGTCGGGTTAATAATAAACTGATCATCTTTGTGATGTTCTTGAATGTTGCATGTGTTTTGTTTTGGTTTTGCTTCTGTTGTCAGAAAACAACAAAGGTAGTAGACTCACAATTATATATATAAAACATAAACAAAATCACTAATCGAGATTTAACTGTATTGGAACACCACAGTGAAGCTAAAAATTATTAATTTTTAGATGAGTCGTATTTATTACACATCTGCTTCACTTTCGTACCTATTTTGAGGACATGTTTCGCAAATCATCGTTTGCATCTTCGGCTCTTATGCGACTAAAGCTTGATCCAGCAGTGTGGGTAATTCTGGGGTTGCTGCTGCCATCTGTTGATTTAGTGATGAACTTAAATGTGGGATTCTGTTCTGGCGGGATTTCAAAGTTCATTAGTTGGTTTTTATGTTTTTCTATGTATATCCTCTCCCATATGACGAGTTCACTATGTTTTTGTACGTATTTTAGTAATTCTGTGCTATCATTAAAAACCTACTTCACAGTAATAATACTGATAAGATAAAACCAGAGGAAAAGTCAGGCATTTACAAGATTAAGTGTAAAGACTGTGAAAAAATTTACATAGGGAGGACAAAAAGAAACATAGGCACTAGAAAGAAAGAACACTTCATGCACTTAAGATACAAAAATATTGATAAATCCGCAATAGCAGCTCATTTCTGGTCTGTAAATCATGAAATTGAAGATAGCACAGAATTACTAAAATACGTACAAAAACATAGTGAACATAGAGAAACATAAAAACCAACTAATGAACTTTGAAATCCCGCCAGAACAGAATCCCACATTTAAGTTCATCACTAAATCAACAGATGGCAGCAGCAACCCCAGAATTACCCACACCGCTGGATCAAGCTTTAGTCGCATAAGAGCCGAAGATGCAAACGATGATTTGCGAAACATGTCCTCAAAATAGGTACGAAAGTGAAGCAGATGTGTAATAAATATGACTCATCTAAAGATTAATAAAACCACTAATGTTTATAATTTAGTGTATTTGCTCCACTTTTCATAGCATGTTTTACATGAACAACTTTTTGAAAGAATGCCTTCCTTGGATTATATGAGCTTCAAAACTTAGAGTACAGTACTTGCTGTAGGCATAATTGTTGTGATGACCTATAACAATGTTTTGATTGCAGGCACCGAATGTTACAATGACGACGATGGGAGGGCCCATGGGACAGCAAGGACAGGGTCAGCCTCAACCTGCGCCACCATACGGACGAGCTGGCACAGGCGCACAGGGTCCTCCGCCAACACATGCCTCTCAACAGCAGCAGCAGCAGAACCAACAGTTTCAACAGGTATTGTCGTCTTATCAGACAGCTTTTTCATAATATAAGAGACATAAAATATAATTGCATTATACACAACTTCCGGGCTTGTAGGCCATGGTCCAATTTGCTTTACTTCCAATGTTTCGCTGAAAACTGCATCCAGCATCTTCAGGGTAAGTAAGCTTATGAGCTCCTGAGTCCAAAGACTGAAGCACTGTCCTCTAGTGCGCTTTATATAGCCACTCATGGCCTGTTGCGGGGTAAAACATGCCTGTTATTGGATCATTAACAGAGTTTAGTAAATACATAGGCACTGCAATGTGGAGCTTTAGTACCAGGCTTAAAGAACATGAAAGATACAGTTGGTTGGGACAGACAAACAAATCAGCAGTGGCTGAACACTCATTATTATTTGGACATGATATTAATTAAAGAGACACGACGGTGCTCTCGAGGACAAGATACTACCAGGCTCGCTTCACTCGAGAAGCGATAGAAATTACCAAACATAAAAACGCTTTCAATCGCAAGGAAGAGAGGCAACAGATAAGCCAAGCTTGGATCCCGGCTCTGGTAAGAGTGAGAAGAAAACCAGAGGAACGTGAAGCATACTGGAATCAGAGACGTCCCAGACATCGAAGGCAGCCAATAGCAGGCATGCTCTACCCCGCAACAGGCCACGCCTTCCTTCCACATGTGGCTATATATAGCATACTGAGTCTTTGGACTCAGGAGCTCATAAGCTTGCTTACCCTGAAGATGCCGGACACAGTTTTCAGCGAAACATCAGAAGTAAACCAAACTGGACTACAGCCTACAAGCCCAGAAGTTGTGTATAATGCAGTTGACAACACCGGCCGTGAAAGCCTCAGCACTTATGTAAAATATAATTATCACAACTTCACTTTTTAAGAAAACTGTTGAAATTTCCACAGAATTCAAGAGACTAGTTTCTCAAATAAATAATTTGCATCTTAGTCATTTTGTTTCTTCTTGTAGTTATCATATTTTCTCCCAAACCATTAAATTTATTGGACCATTTATTTGTTTTAATAATTTAACTTATGGCTTTATTTCATGGTTAAATGACCAAAAATGATCTGCCACAGCTGATTTATCAGTCTGTTTATACCTAAAGTGTTCCTTCATTCTGTTTTCTAAATTACATTTGGTCCTTCCAATATAAATCCAGTCACAATTTGCCAGCCTTTTTATTATCGGAAATTTTATCTTTTCTAGAAAAATGTAGCAAATGTTTTGTTATATTTATTTTCATAAAATAAAATTATACCAAATTCTTTAAAACATTTTTAAAACTTCTTACTAGCCCAAAGATAAGTAAATTTCTTAAAATTATAATCTCTCTTATTTTTAAAACGATTTGTTTATTAAAAGAACTAGTGAAGTTTGTGAGAAATAATTATATTTGATGTAGTATTTGTTACTTCACTGTTGTTAGCTTCTTAGTTGTAAGAATTGTGAAAAGTGCTACATAGGCCAAACTAAAAGAAGTCTAAAACCCAAAGTCAAAGAGCACTTTAGAACAAGAAGATAAGTCAGCAGTAGCATTTGACTTCTGGAACAAAACCCATGACATTGATTCAAATCCAAAATTACTAAAAGGAGTAATAAACCAAAATAAACTGACAAGATGGGAGAACATTAATATAATTTTGAGTCGAACTAATACTCAATGCTCCACTTATTGCTAGTATTTACCTAGAACTCATTTCGTTAGGATCTTCCTAACATCATCAGCTGTTGTCGACGAGCTTTAGGTAAATACTAGCAATTAGTGGAGCATTGAGTATTAGTTCGACTCAAAATTATATTAATTTTGTGCTTACACGTTGGAACGGGAGAACATATTCATATGGAAAAATAAGGACCACGTAATGAAGTTTGAAATCCCACCAGTAGATAATGAGACAACAATGGACTTTATTGTTGTTGAGCTATTACAGCAATAGACATCAGAAAACTATAAACAATACAACATCTATAAGGTAAAAGAAGTTAAGCAACGAGGAGGTCATTGATGCGATATCAATATGACAAATGTATTAGCCTTTCTGGAGATTATGTTGAGAAGTAAAGGGGAAAAAATTGTTGTTTTTTTTTTAATTTTTTTTATTATTATTGTGAGCCTGGAACTTATCAGCTGAACCCCGTACAACTGTATACCCAATCTCAAAAACTATTTGTAGTTGGTTTATTGATACTCGTCACTTACTTTTTTATATTAATGAATTTATATATATTTTTTTTATATATGAATTTATATATTTATATTTATTTTATATTAATTAATTTTTATTAATTTCAAAGGCAATCGCCTCCATTTTAATCTCTTTCCAACTGGCATCTGTTGTTGTCTGCTCTCTCTCTGGTGGTGGAACTACGAACTTCTTTGTCAAATTATTTCAATTCAATTTATTCATCCCTTATATTTCATACAGAGGATACGTCATAAAAAGCTTGTTCTGACAAATACCTTTTTATATTCTTAATATTACATAGTTTAGTATTCTTTATTTTACTTGGCAATCTATTATACATGTCTTTTCCGATATTTTCTAATGATCTGTTGTGTAGTGTTCCCCTTAGTATGGTCCTAAAATAGTCAGCTTTATTTCTTACATTATATGAGTGTACATTACAGTTCTTTTTACATGTATTCCTTTCTATTACATATTTAATGCTTTCATATATGTATATGCATGGAACAGTTAAAATATTATGCTTCTTAAATATCTGCCTACAGCTAGATCTTCTCTCAACATTTTCAATTATTCGGATAGCTTTCTTTTGTAATCTGAAAAATTTTAACACCTCTTTTGCATTTATATTACCCCATAAAGATATCTCATATTTTATATGTAAATAGATAAATGCATAACACACTTGTTTTAAGGTTTTATTATCCATAGTTTGTCTAACTTGTTTCATTATGTATATACCTTTATTTAGTTTTTTTATTATATGTTCTATGTGTTGCTTCCACCCTAGGTGTTTATCAATTGCTACCCCCAAAAATTCTGTTTGACATGTTTCTGGAATACTTTCACCATCAACAGTAATTTTTATATTCGTTGAACACTTCTTGAGATCGAACTTTATCCAGCATGTCTTATTTAAATTTATCATTAGGTCTAAGTTTAAGAAATACTGTTTTACTATTTTTAGGATTTCCTTTGCTTTATCTTCCACTTCTCTTTCTGTAGATTCATTTATTATTATGGTTATATCATTTGCATATCCTATTACAGTACCATCATGCTTCCTTATCAACTCAAAAAGGTCATTTATATAAAGTAAAAATAAAAATGGTCCCAGTTTTGAACCTTTAGGTATACCTGATGTTACATATCCCCAGTCTGACTTAATATTTTCAATTTCTCCCTTTGTATTCTTAAAATTTAGTTCCACCCATTGCATTCGCTTTTTTAGATAAGATTCAACCCAAACTTGTGCAATTCCTCGTACCCCATATCTGTTTAGTTTTTCTATTAGTAGTTCTAAGTTAACACAATCAAAAGCTTTACTTAGATCTATGAACACTGCAATAACTATTAAATTTTAGATGAGTCGCGTTTTTTACACATCTGCTTCACTTTCGTAAGGGCACTAGAAAGAAAGAACACTTCAGGCACTTAAGATACAAAAATATTGATAAGTCCGCAATAGCAGCTCATTTCTGGTCTGAAAATCATGAAATTGAAGATAGCACAAAATTACTAAAATACGTACAAAAACATAGTGAACTCGTCATATGGGAGAGGATATACATAGAAAAACATAAAAACCAACTAATGAACTTTGAAATCCCGCTAGAAGAGAATCCCACATTTCAGTTCATCACTAAATCAACAGATGGCAGCAACAACCCCAGAATTACCCACACCGCTGGATCTAGCGTCAGTCGCACAAGAGCCGTAGATGCAAGCGAAGATTTGCGAAACATGTCTAATACGAAAGTGAAGCAGATGTGTAAAAAACGCGACTCATCTAAAATTTAATAATTTTTCGCTTCACTGTGGTGTTCCAATACAGTTGAATCTCGATATACTGCAATAACTATTTCTCTTTTATTTAAGGCTTTTATTATTGTGCTATTCACTTTATCGCTTGTATTGTGGATTTGTGTTTTTGAAATCCATATTCTTCCTCCACTATAATGTTCAGTTTTTTAATGTAAGACTGTAATTGCTCTAAAAATACCCCTTCTATGATCTTCGAGTAACTACCACATAGTGTAATCGGTCTATAATTTTCCTTTTCTAACTTTCCACCTTTCTGTTTGTATATTGGTCTTACAATAACTTTTTTAGTGTATCTGGAAAACTTCCCTGTGTCAGAGAGGCATTTATAATATGGTTCAATACCTCTGCCGTTTCCAGCTTTATAGCTTTGACAATTTCGTTTGAGATTTTATCCAAACCGCTAGATTTTTTAAATTTTAACTTATCAATTTCTTTTATTACATCCTCTTTAGTTATCTCAAAAATTGCCATTGACTTTAGCTGTGTTTTCTGTGTGATTAAGTTTTTGTCCTGTGAAGAAGTATTTATGGTATAAAAATTATTTGTGGTTGGTTTATTGACACTCGTCACTTACTTTTTCATATATTTATGAGAGACTAGTTTCAAAGGCCCTGGCCTCCATTTTCAGTCTCTTCCCAACTGGCAACTGTTGTTATCTGCTCTCTCTGGTGGTGGAACTATGAACTTTTTTGTCAAATTATCTGCTGGCGGGATTTCAAAGTTCATTACGCGATCCTTATTTTTCCAGATGAATATGTTCTCCCATGTTGCCAATCTATTTTGGTTTATCACTCCTTTTAATAATTTTGGATTTGGATCAATGTCATGGTTTTCATTCCAAAAATGAAATGCTACTGCTGACTTGTCTTCTTGTTTCAATCTGATGTTTCTAAAGTGTTCTTTGACTCTGGTTTTTAAATTTCTTTTTGTTTGACCTATGTAGCATTTTTCACAATTCTTGCAATTTATTTGGTATATTCCAGATTTGTTACCTGAAGGAATTTCATCTTTTGTTTTTGAATTTAGTAATTTTAAAATTGAGTATCTATTAGTAGGTGCCAAGATGATATTTTGTTCCTTGAATATCTTTTTAAATTTATTAAATGTTTTTGGATGATATGTGAATGAACTGAATATGCTGTTGCTTTCTTTTTCTTTAATAAATGTGGTTGTTTCCTTAATGGTTTTCTTTAGTTTAGATTTTCTAATTTTCTTCAACACCAAACTTTTGTTGTATCCGTTTTCTTCTGCTATGTGTATTATTGCTTTTTGTTCCTTGAAATATTCTTCTTTTTCCATGGGTATGTTGACTAGTCTGTGTGTAAGGCTGTTTATTATTGCATGTTTATGTGTAATTGGGTTGTGGCTATTATTTTTTATATAATTTTCTGAATGTGTTGGCTTCCTGTAAATTCCAAATTTTATTTTTGTATCATTCCTGATGATATTTAGATCCAAGAAAGGTAGTTGTCCATTAATTTCCTTTTCTATTGTGAATTTGATAGTCCTTTCTTGCAGATTGAGTAATTTTAATGCATCATCTAAATGTTTACTTGGTACAATTGCAAAGATGTCGTCAACATATCTATACCAAACCTTGAAGATCAATGGGAAGGACTTTTTAATTTGTGTTTCAAATGCACTCATAAATAAGTTAGCCAAAAAAGGTGAAAGTGGATTGCCCATTGATAGTCCTGATTTCTGCTTGTAGTGTTTTCCATTAAAGCTAAAGAAGTTTTGTTCAATGCATATTTTTGTTAGAGAAATATATTCTTCTGCTTCTATTGCTTCCATATCAATTGTAGCTAGCCATTTTTTTAACACAGTCTGTTAAAAAAATGGCTAGCTACAATTGATATGGAAGCAATAGAAGCAGAAGAATATATTTCTCTAACAAAAATATGCATTGAACAAAACTTCTTTAGCTTTAATGGAAAACACTACAAGCAGAAATCAGGACTATCAATGGGCAATCCACTTTCACCTTTTTTGGCTAACTTATTTATGAGTGCATTTGAAACACAAATTAAAAAGTCCTTCCCATTGATCTTCAAGGTTTGGTATAGATATGTTGACGACATCTTTGCAATTGTACCAAGTAAACATTTAGATGATGCATTAAAATTACTCAATCTGCAAGAAAGGACTATCAAATTCACAATAGAAAAGGAAATTAATGGACAACTACCTTTCTTGGATCTAAATATCATCAGGAATGATACAAAAATAAAATTTGGAATTTACAGGAAGCCAACACATTCAGAAAATTATATAAAAAATAATAGCCACAACCCAATTACACATAAACATGCAATAATAAACAGCCTTACACACAGACTAGTCAACATACCCATGGAAAAAGAAGAATATTTCAAGGAACAAAAAGCAATAATACACATAGCAGAAGAAAACGGATACAACAAAAGTTTGGTGTTGAAGAAAATTAGAGAATCTAAACTAAAGAAAACCATTAAGGAAGCAACCACATTTATTAAAGAAAAAGAAAGCAACAGCATATTCAGTTCATTCACATATCATCCAAAAACATTTAATAAATTTAAAAAGATATTCAAGGAACAAAATATCATCTTGGCACCTACTAATAGATACTCAATTTTAAAATTACTAAATTCAAAAACAAAAGATGAAATTCCTTCAGGTAACAAATCTGGAATATACCAAATAAATTGCAAGAATTGTGAAAAATGCTACATAGGTCAAACAAAAAGAAATTTAAAAACCAGAGTCAAAGAACACTTTAGAAACATCAGATTGAAACAAGAAGACAAGTCAGCAGTAGCATTTCATTTTTGGAATGAAAACCATGACATTGATCCAAATCCAAAATTATTAAAAGGAGTGATAAACCAAAATAGATTGACAACATGGGAGAACATATTCATCTGGAGAAATAAGGATCGCATAATGAACTTTGAAATCCCGCCAGCAGATAATTTGACAAAAAAGTTCATAGTTCCACCACCAGAGAGAGCAGATAACAACAGTTGCCAGTTGGGAAGAGATTGAAAATGGAGGCCAGGGCCTTTGAAACTAGTCTCTCATAAATATATGAAAAAGTAAGTGACGAGTGTCAATAAACCAACCACAAATAATTTTTATATTAATTTTGACGTCACTGTTACTAAATTCCTCCAAACACACATCAAGTCTTTATGGTTTTGACTTTTTTAACTATGTTTAAATAGTGGTTATTAAATATATTACAAATCTCTTTTGGACTTTCAATTACTTTATCATTATGCTTTATTTTTATGTTTTCAATTTGTTTACTGTTATTATTCTTATGGACTCTGTTTACAATATTCCATATTGCTTTTGTTTTATTTTCTGATCTTTCAACTATTTTTCTATTGTAATTTGTTTTTGCATTTTCTATAACTCTCTTTGTTATGAAATTATAGTCATTTATATATTTTAATGTTCTTTCATTCATATGTGGTGTTTTTATTGAGTTTAGAAAGTGCATTCGTTTGAGGGATATTTTTATACTGTTGTCATCCAGGGTTCCAGTTTTTTATTTTTTCCCGCCTGCGCTAATTTTAATCCTTGTTAATAGGATTTCGGTGTCTAAACCGCACTTTATTATTTTATTGAATATATCATATTTTTCGCTTACGTTTTGACTTTCATATACCCTATTCCAATTTGTTTGTTCCAAATAATCTTTTTATTTTTTTATGCTTTCATTATCTACTTGTCTTTTATATATAAAAATATTTTGTATTTTTTCTTTCTGTGTGTTAATTTTTAATATTTGCCCATAGTGATCTCCTATCCCTGTTTTTATTACTGATGCTTCCCATTTCAATTTTGGAAAATTTGTGAAAACATTGTCGATGCAGGATATCAAAGTCTTAGTTACTCTAGTGGGTTTATCTATTCCTGTTGATAAATTCTGTCTGTCTAGTAGTTCAGTCATTGTGCGTTTTTCTTTGTTATTTTTAAGCATGTCAATATTTAGATCTCCCATTATTATTAACTTATTATTTTTTTGTAATAGATTTAATAACTTTTCTAAATTATTGAAAAATATTTCGCTATCTCCTGATGGGGATCTATATAGCCCAATAACTATTATATTACTTTATCTACTGGTGTGATTTCAAAGTTCATTACGCGATCCTTATTTTTCCATGTCAATTTATTTTGGTTTATCACACCTTTTAATAATTTTGGATTTGGATCAATGTCATGGTTTTCATTCCAAAAATGAAATGCTACTGCTGACTTATCTTCTTGTTTCAATCTGATGTTTCTAAAGTGCTCTTTGACTCTGGTTTTTAGATTTCTTTTAGTTTGACCTATGTAGCATTTTTCACAATTCTTACAACTTATTTTGTGTATTCCGGATCTGTTAACTGATGGGATTTCATCTTTTGTTTTTGAATTTAGCAATTTTAAAACTGAGTATCTATTAGTTGGTGCCAAGTTGATATTTTGTTCCTTGAAAATCTTTTTAAATTTATTAAATATTTTTGGGTGATATGTGAATGAACTGAATATGTTGTTGCTTTCTTTTTCTTTTGTAAATGTGGTTGCTTCCTTAATGGTTTTCTTTAGTTTAGCTTTTCTAATTTTCTTCAACACCAAACTTTTGTTGTATCCAATTTTCTTCTGCTATATGTAGTATTGCTTTTTGTTCTTTTAAATATTCTTCTTTTTCCATGGGTATGTATACCCAATACTTGTGTGATTTGGATAATCTGTGATGGTGTTTCCTTTCTTGGAAGTGTTGAAAACTGTTATGATAAATTAACTTTAAAGAGAGTCGATTAATGACACTAAACAACACTTTTAAATTTTTCCGGTACATGTTTCAGAGGCTTTGCCTCTATCCTCAGAGTCGATGGCCGGCTGAGGATAGAGGCAAAGCCTCTGAAACATGTACCGGAAAAATTTAAAAGTAAGTGTTGTTTAGTGTCATTAATCGACTCTCTTTAAAGTTAATTAATCTGTGATGGTATATCAATTAAATTGTTATTGCTAGTATTATATAGATAAACTGCTAACAAACTGCAGTTGGAGGCATCACTTACCAGGCTTTCCTCCTCTACCATCATTTTAGGTTGCTTCTACTATATCGCACAGGCTGTACTGGTCAACTTGCCACTCACTTTCGCATTCACTGTTAGATCCACTCTCTGCATTTTCTTCTGAATCACTGCATCACTCTTCAGGGTTTAAAGAAACTATTATTGCATCTATTATGAATTTTCTGGCAAATAACAGAATCCACTGAATGATTGCACTGATTCATTCCACGAAATAAATCCACTTCAATTGTGGGCCTCTTTGGCATTGGCTTTACATCTGGAGTGGAGAAATTCAGTGTACCCTGTGCAATGGACACTCTTCCCTGTTTTAAAATGTTACAGTTCTTGTTGAAACATCAGTTGTGTCACTCGTCATTGCCAGTACATTAGCATGTTGAATGTTAAACCTTTCTTTCATGTTCTTGAAATACTGGGCAACATTATATACTATTTCACGAGCCAAACCTCTGAGTGGCCTACCGGAAATGCAAGAAGACTTTGAAGGCTGACAGTTCATCTTTGTGGATGTTTTTAAAAAACACAATGAAAATAAAAACACCATTAAAGTATACATATTGTCACGCGAGCGTTGGTACACCCTATAGAAGCAGCTGGGAGCGGACAGCAAGGGAGGTCCGTGTTAGCCACGCCCTCCCCTCGTTTGTCTTATAGTGGTGACAGGCAATGGCTGGGAGAAAAAACATCATTGTGCCGTCTGTTTCTGTCCACCTGGTTCTCGAAATTACGGGATCTTTCATCTACTGGAACCTTCCTGTGGAAAAGCCGAGAAGACGGCGAGATGCCTATAAAAAGGGCTGCAGCTAGTCAGTCAGTCAGTGAGTGTGAGTGAGGAGACAGTCGCAGTTCTTGGTGTAAGAGTTAGTCAGTGACGTGTTAATGAACGAGAAGATTGTGCAACGAAGACTGTACGTAACTGTGTATGAGTATCGGAGTTGATGTAATCGCGAGTACAAGTGAAATTGTAACGGACGAACTGGTGAATTGTAATTGTGTGCAGTACGCAATTCTGTGTAATTGGCAAGTGTTAGACTGTAAGTCGGTGGAAATAAAGAACATTTTTGAGTGGTGAAATTGGACTTTTCATTTCACGAACCCACAAAGTCACACTGGTGTCAGAAGTGGGATGATAACATCACCGAACATTACAACCATGGACGCGGCATTGGGAAATTTTTTTGAGAAGATGATGGAAATAAAGGCCGAATTAATAACGAAAATAGAAGCGCAAATAACAACCTGGCCGCAAAGCTGGAAGAAATGAAGACGGCCAACGACAACATCACCGCGGAACTGAAACAAATGAAGACGGCCAACGACAATATCACCGAGAAGATGGAAGAAATGAAGGCCGAGTTAACCACAGAAATGAGACCAGCGAACGGCAGTCTGGCCACGGAAATGAAGGCGGCGAACGAGGCTCTCGCCGCAAAGTTTGAGGAACGGTTGGCCGGCGTGAGGGATGACGTCACGAATCTGGGCAAGCGGAAGGGTCAAGTAGACGACCGCCTTAATGATTTAGAGGAAAAGGCCGACAACATCGCAAAACCCCTCACCCGCCTGACAGAGGAACACCGACCTTATGTGTGGACGGAGGACGCCGAAGACGCTTTCCAGCACCTAAGGGAGCCCCTGTGCAGTGCTCCAATTTTGGGTTTCCCACAACCGGGTGGCGCCTTCATTGTGGACACCGACGCCAGCGACCATTGCATTGGAGGTGTCCTATCGCAGATCCAGGACGGCCATGAGAGCACAAGAGTGGAAGAGAAGGAGCGTGCCGCAGCAGTCCGAGTAGTTGTGGCAGTGCCTGCTGAAGGCTGGGATAGCGCAGGCCTGAGGAGGGAGCAGCTGGCGGACGCAGACTTGGGGCCACTCTTGAGGGAAGTGGAGGCAGGGATGAGACCAACCTGGGAGGACATCGCACCGAGGAGCGCCACCTACAAGTCGTACTGGGCCCAATGGGACTCGTTGAAGACCAGAGAGGGCGTGCTGTTCCGGGTATGGGAATCACCCGATGGGAAGACACAGAGAGAGCAGTTGGTACTTCCCCGGAGTAAGGTCCCGGAAGTCCTGGAAGAAGTGCACGCCGGTACTTCGGTAGGACACCTGGGAGCGAACCGAACGATTGACAAACTACGGCAGCGCTACTTCTGGCTGGGACTCCGAGCAGATGCTGGTGGTGCACCTGGACCGCCTGGCACGCTACGATGGTGCTGTTCGAGACGAACAGCTTTGAGGAGGGAGCAGTGTCACGCGAGCGTTGGTACACCCTATAGAAGCAGCTGGGAGCGGACAGCAAGGGAGGTCCGTGTTAGCCACGCCCTCCCCTCGTTTGTCTTATAGTGGTGACAGGCAATGGCTGGGAGAAAAAACATCATTGTGCCGTCTGTTTCTGTCCACCTGGTTCTCGAAATTACGGGATCTTTCATCTACTGGAACCTTCCTGTGGAAAAGCCGAGAAGACGGCGAGATGCCTATAAAAAGGGCTGCAGCTAGTCAGTCAGTCAGTGAGTGTGAGTGAGGAGACAGTCGCAGTTCTTGGTGTAAGAGTTAGTCAGTGACGTGTTAATGAACGAGAAGATTGTGCAACGGAAGACTGTACGTAACTGTGTATGAGTATCGGAGTTGATGTAATCGCGAGTACAAGTGAAATTGTAACGGACAAACTGGTGAATTGTAATTGTGTGCAGTACGCAATTCTGTGTAATTGGCAAGTGTTAGACTGTAAGTCGGTGGAAATAAAGAACATTTTTGAGTGGTGAAATTGGACTTTTCATTTCACGAACCCACAAAGTCACAATATTTTGTGTTTTTTATGGTTTGCGGGGAGGGGTGGGAATTGACATGATGCTTGGATGGTTAGAAGGGGAGAAGGCTGTGCTTGCACATGTGCACATTGACTGCAACTTTTTTTTTTTAGTCACTATGTTTACACTCAACTTCACTTATTATGTGTCACCAAACAGCTGAGGATGATCTTGAAAACGTTTCTATTATACAACAACATAGTAAGTGAAGTTGAGTGTAAACATAGTGACTCATAAATCAAACTCTAAAATGAAGAATACTTCACTGTTAATAATGCTTCTGCTTTTAATATGACTGCAGTTTGTTCTATAACTATGTACATCCTGTTTATATTGATGGGTAGATACATTTTCTTTATATGAGTACAATATAAATATACAAGTTTACCACAGTCATTACTCAATTTAATGAAGTATTTTGCAGTGTGCCAGCTTGTCTGACTGTCATCATACGTACAGTCTTTTTTGCAAAACAAAGATACTATTATTACCCCAAGGTAAAACTCCATATGTAGTTGTTGTGAACCTTGTGAAGGCGAGATCATTAACATTGTTTGTATGTTACTGCAGCGCATGAGACAAATGCTAGTGATGCAGCAGCAACAGCAGCAACAGGGTCCAAACCAGCAAGCAAGCCAACAACCACAGACGGCGTTAGTGGCGCAGCTTCAGCGCACACTCTCGCAACAGCAGCAGCCTGGGGGCAACCCACAAGCACAGCAACACAATCCATATTCTCACCAGGGTCACCAGCCTCCTCCGTATTAGTGTACAAATTTATATTTATATTAAAACAGTGTACAGAAGATGCTGGCTGCTACGGAATTGACTTTTATGTACAAATGCTTCCTTGACAACATATTCCATAGCGATAATTTTAAACAAATGAACTTCTTTTTCTTTCTGTGATGTGAATGTGAAAATAAAAATATGATTATTGTTGATAATTTATTTTCATTTTTCTACCCTAAGGTTATTAATGTACAATTGATTTGAGTCTCATGTAGTTAATTTTTCACTTTGACATTTCCATAATGACTTTTTATTAAATATTTATATATTTTTAATAGTTTATTCTTCCATAAAGCTCTTTTTTTCAGCTTTCTTATGAAGAAAAGTAAAACTGAAGAACAAAGAGAGAAGAAGGTAACTTTGTATATTTATGTCTGTTGAAATAGATATCAGTTTAAAAAATATAGTAAACTTTCCCTTTTACATTTAAATGGTTAAATGGGTGGAGGTGATGTATTTCATTGTTGTCATTGTGATACAGTACAGTGCGTAGTCCGCTTGTTAGGCATTGGTACTCAGTTCATGTACAATGAAGTTCCTCCTCATTTCACGCTTTCTGCCTGTCGATTTCCAAATACAAAGGCAGATCAAATATAAACAGAAATTTTGATATAACGTTACTGTAGGTCATAATTCTGAGGAGAGACTGTCAGTATGTTGGAGGGGGTATCTCAATGTGCACGCACTGCGGAGAATGGGGCTGCATCAGTACGCCATGAGTGAGCAAGAGCTGCACACGTCTGTTATGCAATGCATCATCAGATTTCTTGCAAAACAGGCCACTAAACCTTTGGAAAATTTGAGACAGCTCCATGCACAGTTTGGGGAAGAAACACTTTCAAACACTGGAGTGTATGAGTGGGCTAACATGTTGTGACAGGAAGAGAAGCTGTAGAAAATGAACCTCATAGGACGAGACCACAGACCAGCACTACTGCAGACAACATTGTTGCCATTCATGATATTATTGAAGAAGATAGGCGCATAAAAATATCCAAAGTTGTTTTTTCCCTAGGAATAAGTTACAGAAGTGTTCAATCATTCAAGATGAATTCCAGTACAGAAAATTGTCTGCCAGGTAGGTTCCTCGTCCCTCAACCAGGAACAAAAAATGTTACGCCAGAATATTTGTCAGAGACACTTGCATCGCTACTAGGAGGAGGGAGAAGATTTCTTGAATTGTATTGTGATTTGTGATGAAACCTGGGTGCATCATTACACCCCAGAGTCAAAGCAAGCAAGCATGGAGTGGCAGCGAGGAGAAGAAGCTGGTCTGGTCAAGGTCAAAACATGCCCATTTTATGGAAGGATGCTTGCAACTGTTTTCTGCAACTCCACGGGCATTTTGATGGTGCATTTTCTTCATGAACAAAGGACAACCAATGCAGCCTATTACTGCCACATTTTGGATTCAGCAAAAGCTGCATATCGCAACAAGTGATGCCAGCAACTGATCCAAAACGTTATTCTTTTCCATGACAATGTAAGGCCACATACTGCCACTTTAACACGGGGAAAACTGGAGAAAATTCATTGGACATCTCTGGAATACCCTCCTTACAGTCCAGATTCATCACCCTGCAACTACCATTTGTTTGGACCACTCAAACAAGACCTAGGAGGACAACAGTTTGATGATGATGCAAGTGGAGAAGAGTTCATGTGCGACTCTTCTTCTTTCTATAAGGATGGTATCAAAAACTTGCTAATCCAATGGAGAAAATGTGTATGAAAAGCAGGACACTATGTAGAAAGATAATCTGTATATGAGCATTTTTGTTTGTTGATACAATAAATTTTAACAAATAATTTCTGTTTATATTTGATCGGCCCTTGTAACAGATTTCCTGGCAGATGGATAGGAAGAGTTGTGCCTCCACGCTCACCTAACTTAAACCCACAAGATTCTTATTTGTGAGGACGTTTGAAATGTCTTATTTATACAACTCCAGTTGCAGATGTAGAGACTCTTTGTGCTCCTTTTGTGGAAGGCTGCCCAGGCCTAACTCAGTGGTTAGGTTGTGGTGAGGGTACATGTGTACCCTCTGGAAGTACACTCTACTGCCATCATAGACAACCACTACAACAGAAATAACAAAACAGGTCAGACTGACATGTCCTGAAGATGGAAATAGATGTTTCCAAAACATATTAACAGAGATTTAAAAAAATGATGTGTTACTAGTACCGACTCATCTTAAGTAAATAGTTGCTCATTAGTTCTTAATGAATGAAAATTTTATATTAAAGGTTGGGTGCGAGTCACTACTCACCTTTTGCAGGAACGCTGGTATCGAGAGAGAGATCAGTCTACAGTGAGATGTGCATTTACATACGTGCTTCTGAGCTGCTTGGCTTCTTCCTTCATATACTCAAGGAGAGAAACTAAGTAAATATGAAAAATGGATCAATAAAAACAAAAAAGAGTATACAGTAACTAGAGATTGCATTTATTTAGGAATTAAAATAGACAGCAGAGGAAATTGGGAGAAACAAAAGAAATTTGTCTTAGCAAATAGAAAAGGATCTTTATCAGCCATCAGAAGCTGCAAGTGATAAATATCAAATGGTTAGAGAAAGTTTATAGTATAGTGGTAGTGGGATAGAAGTATGGGGACTAGAAGGAGGATGGTAAGTTATAGGAGATGCTTGGGTTACCAAATGTAACTGTAAGGAGTGGGATAGAAGTATGGGGACTAGAAGGAGAATGGTAAGTTATAGGAGATGCTTGGGTTACCAAATGTAACTGTTAGGAGTGGGATAGAAGTATGGGGACTAGAAGGAGAATGGGAAGTTATAGGAGATGCTTGGGTTACCAAATGTAACTGTTAGGAGTGTGATAGAAGTATGGGGACTAGAAGGAGAACGGGAAGTTATAGGAGATGCTTGGTTTACCAAATGTAACTGTTAGGAGTGTGATAGAAGTATGGGGACTAGAAGGAGAACGGGAAGTTATAGGAGATGCTTGGGTTACCAAATGTAACTGAGGAGTAGGATAGAAGTATTGGGACTAGAAGGAGAATGGGAAGTTATAGGAGATGCTTGGGTTACCAAATGTAACTGTTAGGAGTGGGATAGAAGTATGGGGACTAGAAGGAGATGGTAAGTTATAGGAGATGCTTGGGTTACCAAATGTAACTGTTAGGAGTGGGATAGAAGTATGGGGACTAGAAGGAGAATGGGAAGTTATAGGAGATGCTTGGGTTACCAAATGTAACTGCTAGGAGTGGGATAGAAGTATGGGGACTAGAAGGAATATGGGAAGTTATAGGAGATGCTTGGTTTACCAAATGTAACTGTTAGGAGTGTGATAGAAGTATGGGGACTAGAAGGAGAACGGGAAGTTATAGGAGATGCTTGGTTTACCAAATGTAACTGTTAGGAGTGGGATAGAAGTATGGGGACTAGAAGGAGAATGGGAAGTTATAGGAGATGCTTGGTTTACCAAATGTAACTGTTAGGAGTGGGATAGAAGTATGGGGACTAGAAGGAGAATGGGAAGTTATAGGAGATGCTTGGTTTACCAAATGTAACTGTTAGGAGTGGGATAGAAGTATGGGGACTAGAAGGAGAACGGGAAGTTATAGGAGATGCTTGGTTTACCAAATGTAACTGTTAGGAGTGGGATAGAAGTATGGGGACTAGAAGGAGAATGGGAAGTTATAGGAGTTGCTTGGGTTGCCAAATGTAACTGTTAGGAGTGGGATAGAAGTATGAGGAATAGAAGGAGAATGGGAAGTTATAGGAGATGCTTGGTTTACCAAATGTAACTGTTAGGAGTGTGATAGATGTATGGGGACTAGAAGTAGAATGGGAAGTTATAGGAGATGCTTGGTTTACCAAATGTAACTGTTAGGAGTGGGATAGAAGTATGAGGAATAGAAGGAGAATGGGAAGTTATAGGAGATGCTTGGGTTACCAAATGTAACTGTTAGGAGTGGGATAGAAGTATGGGGACTAGAAGGAGAATGGGAAGTTATAGGAGATGCTTGGTTTACCAAATGTAACTGTTAGGAGTGGGATAGAAGTATGGGGACTAGAAGGAGAATGGGAAGTTATAGGAGATGCTTGGTTTACCAAATGTAACTGTTAGGAGTGGGATAGAAGTATGAGGAATAGAAGTAGAATGGGAAGTTATAGGAGATGCTTGGGTTACCAAATGTAACTGTTGGGAGTGTGATAGATGTATGGGGACTAGAAGTAGAATGGGAAGTTATAGGAGATGCTTGGGTTACCAAATCTAACTGTTAGGAGTGTGATAGATGTATGGGGACCAGAAGTAGAATGGGAAGTTATAGGAGATGCTTGGTTTACCAAATATAACTGTTAGGAGTGGGATAGAAGTATGGGGACTAGAAGGAGAATGGGAAGTTATAGGAGATGCTTGGGTTACCAAATGTAACTGTTAGGAGTGTGATAGATGTATGGGGACTAGAAGTAGAATGGGAAGTTATAGGAGATGCTTGGGTTACCAAATGTAACTGTTAGGAGTGTGATAGATGTATGGGGACTAGAAGTAGAATGGGAAGTTATAGGAGATGCTTGGTTTACCAAATGTAACTGTTAGGAGTGGGATAGAAGTATGGGGACTAGAAGGAGAATGGGAAGTTATAGGAGATGCTTGGGTTACCAAATGTAACTGTTAGGAGTAGGATAGAAGTATTAGGACTAGAAGGAGAATGGGAAGTTATAGGAGATGCTTGGTTTAGCAAATGTAACTGTTAGGAGTAGGATAGAAGTATGGGGACTAGAAGTAGAATGGGAAGTTATAGGAGATGCTTGGGTTACCAAATGTAACTGTTAGGAGTAGGATAGAAGTATTAGGACTAGAAGTAGAATGGGAAGTTATAGGAGATGCTTGGTTTACCAAATGTAACTGTTAGGAGTGGGATAGAAGTATGGGGACTAGAAGTAGAATGGGAAGTTATAGGAGATGCTTGGGTTACCAAATGTAACTGTTAGGAGTGTGATAGATGTATGGGGACTAGAAGTAGAATGGGAAGTTATAGGAGATGCTTGGTTTACCAAATGTAACTGTTAGGAGTGGGATAGAAGTATGAGGAATAGAAGGAGAATGGGAAGTTATAGGAGATGCTTGGGTTACCAAATGTAACTGTTAGGAGTGGGATAGAAGTATGGGGACTAGAAGGAGAATGGGAAGTTATAGGAGATGCTTGGTTTACCAAATGTAACTGTTAGGAGTGGGATAGAAGTATGGGGACTAGAAGGAGAATGGGAAGTTATAGGAGATGCTTGGTTTACCAAATGTAACTGTTAGGAGTGGGATAGAAGTATGGGGACTAGAAGGAGAATGGGAAGTTATAGGAGATGCTTGGGTTACCAAATGTAACTGTTAGGAGTGTGATAGATGTATGGGGACTAGAAGTAGAATGGGAAGTTATAGGAGATGCTTGGTTTACCAAATGTAACTGTTAGGAGTGTGATAGATGTATGGGGACTAGAAGTAGAATGGGAAGTTATAGGAGATGCTTGGTTTACCAAATGTAACTGTTAGGAGTGTGATAGATGTATGGGGACTAGAAGGAGAATGGGAAGTTATAGGAGATGCTTGGTTTACCAAATGTAACTGTTAGGAGTAGGATAGAAGTATGGGGACTAGAAGTAGAATGGGAAGTTATAGGAGATGCTTGGTTTACCAAATGTAACTGTTAGGAGTGTGATAGATGTATGGGGACTAGAAGTAGAATGGGAAGTTATAGGAGATGCTTGAGTTGCCAAATGTAACTGTTAGGAGTGGGATAGAAGTATGGGGACTAGAAGGAGAATGGGAAGTTATAGGAGATGCTTGGGTTGCCAAATGTAACTGTTAGGAGTGGGATAGAAGTATGGGGACTACAAGGAGAATGGGAAGTTATAGGAGATGCTTGGTTTACCAAATGTAACTGTTAGGAGTGGGATAGAAGTATGGGGACTAGAAGGAGAATGGGAAGTTATACGAGATGCTTGGTTTACCAAATGTAACTGTTAGGAGTGGGATAGAAGTATGAGGACTAGAAGGAGAATGGGAAGTTATAGGAGATGCTTGGTTTACCAAATGTAACTGTTAGGAGTGGGATAGACGTATGGGGACTAGAAGTAGAATAGGAAGTTATAGGAGATGCTTGGGTTGCCAAATGTAACTGTTAGGAGTGTGATAGAAGTATGAGGAATAGAAGGAGAATGGGAAGTTATAGGAGATGCTTGGTTTACCAAATGTAACTGTTAGGAGTGGGATAGAAGTATGGGGACTAGAAGTAGAATGGGAAGTTATAGGAGATGCTTGGGTTGCCAAATGTAACTGTTAGGAGTGTGATAGAAGTATGAGGAATAGAAGGAGAATGGGAAGTTATAGGAGATGCTTGGTTTACCAAATGTAACTGTTAGGAGTGTGATAGATGTATGGGGACTAGAAGGAGAATGGGAAGTTATAGGAGATGCTTGGGTTACCAAATGTAACTGTTAGGAGTGGGATAGAAGTATGGGGACTAGAAGGAGAATGGGAAGTTATAGGAGATGCTTGGTCTACGAAATGTAACTGTTAGGAGAGGGATAGAAGTATGGGGACTAGAAAGAGAATGGGAAGTTATAGGAGATGCTTGGGTTACTAAATGTAACTGTTAGGAGTAGGATAGAAGTATTGGGACTAGAAAGAGAATGGGAAGTTATAGGAGATGCTTGGGTTACTAAATGTAACTGTTAGGAGTAGGATAGAAGTATTGGGACTAGAAGGAGGATGGTAAGTTATAGGAGATGCTTGGGTTACCAAATGTAACTGTTAGGAGTAGGATAGAAGTATGGGGACTAGAAGGAGAATGGGAAGTTATAGGAGATGCTTGGGTTACCAAATGTAACTGTTAGGAGTGGGATAGATGTATGGGGACTAGAAGGAGAATGGGAAGTTATAGGAGATGCTTGGGTTACCAAACGTAACTGTTAGGAGTGGGATAGAAGTATGGGGACTAGAAGGAGAATGGGAAGTTATAGGAGATGCTTGGGTTACCAAATGTAACTGTTAGGAGTGGGATAGAAGTATGGGGACTAGAAGGAGAATGGGAAGTTATAGGAGATGCTTGGGTTACCAAATGTAACTGTTAGGAGTGGGATAGATGTATGGGGACTAGAAGGAGAATGGGAAGTTATAGGAGATGCTTGGGTTACCAAATGTAACTGTTAGGAGTGGGATAGAAGTATGGGGACTAGAAGGAGAATGGGAAGTTATAGGAGATGCTTGGGTTACCAAATGTAACTGTTAGGAGTGGGATAGAAGTATGGGGACTAGAAGGAGAATGGGAAGTTATAGGAGATGCTTGGTTTACCAAATGTAACTGTTAGGAGTGGGATAGAAGTATGGGGACTAGAAGGAGAATGGGAAGTTATAGGAGATGCTTGGTTTACCAAATGTAACTGTTAGGAGTGGGATAGAAGTATGAGGACTAGAAGGAGAATGGGAAGTTATAGGAGATGCTTGGTTTACCAAATGTAACTGTTAGGAGTGGGATAGAAGTATGGGGACTAGAAGGAGAATGGGAAGTTATAGGAGATGCTTGGGTTACCAAATGTAACTGTTAGGAGTGGGATAGAAGTATAGGGACTAGAAGGAGAATGGGAAGTTATAGGAGATGCTTGGTTTACCAAATGTAACTGTTAGGAGTGGGATAGAAGTATGGGGACTAGAAGGAGAACGGGAAGTTATAGGAGATGCTTGGGTTACCAAATGTAACTGTTAGGAGTGGGATAGAAGTATGGGGACTAGAAGGAAAATGGGAAGTTATAGGAGATGCTTGGTTTACCAAATGTAACTGTTAGGAGTGGGATAGAAGTATGGGGACTAGAAGGAGAACGGGAAGTTATAGGAGATGCTTGGGTTACCAAATGTAACTGTTAGGAGTGGGATAGAAGTATGGGGACTAGAAGGAGAACGGGAAGTTATAGGAGATGCTTGGTTTACCAAATGTAACTGTTAGGAGTAGGATAGTTGTATGGGGACTAGAAAGAGAACGGGAAGTTATAGGAGATGCTTGGGTTACCAAATGTAACTGAGGAGTGGGATAGAAGTATGAGGACTAGAAGGAGGATGGTAAGTTATAGGAGATGCTTGGTTTATCAAATGTAACTTAGTAGTGGGATAGAAGTATGGGGACTAGAAGGAGGATGGTAAGTTATAGGAGATGCTTGGTTTATCAAATGTAACTGAGGAGTGGGATAGAAGTATGAGGACTAGAAGGAGGATGGTAAGTTATAGGAGATGCTTGGTTTATCAAATGTAACTTAGGAGTGGGATAGAAGTATGGGTACTAGAAGGAGGATGGTAAGTTATAGGAGATGCTTGGTTTACCAAATGTAACTGTTAGGAGTAGGATAGTTGTATGAGGAATAGAAGGAGAATGGGAAGTTATAGGAGATGCTTGGTTTACCAAATGTAACTGTTAGGAGTGGGATAGAAGTATGAGGAATAGAAGGAGAATGGGAAGTTATAGGAGATGCTTGGTTTACCAAATGTAACTGTTAGGAGTGGGATAGAAGTATGGGGACTAGAAGGAGAACGGGAAGTTATAGGAGATGCTTTTGTTACCAAATGTAACTGTTAGGAGTGGGATAGAAGTATGGGGACTAGAAGGAGAACGGGAAGTTATAGGAGATGCTTGGTTTACCAAATGTAACTGTTAGGAGTAGGATAGTTGTATGGGGACTAGAAAGAGAACGGGAAGTTATAGGAGATGCTTGGGTTACCAAATGTAACTGAGGAGTGGGATAGAAGTATGAGGACTAGAAGGAGGATGGTAAGTTATAGGAGATGCTTGGTTTATCAAATGTAACTTAGGAGTGGGATAGAAGTATGGGGACTAGAAGGAGGATGGTAAGTTATAGGAGATGCTTGGTTTATCAAATGTAACTGAGGAGTGGGATAGAAGTATGAGGACTAGAAGGAGGATGGTAAGTTATAGGAGATGCTTGGTTTATCAAATGTAACTGAGGAGTGGGATAGAAGTATGAGGACTAGAAGGAGGATGGTAAGTTATAGGAGATGCTTGGTTTATCAAATGTAACTTAGGAGTGGGATAGAAGTATGGGGACTAGAAGGAGGATGGTAAGTTATAGGAGATGCTTGGTTTATCAAATGTAACTTAGGAGTGGGATAGAAGTATGGGGACTAGAAGGAGGATGGTAAGTTATAGGAGATGCTTGGTTTATCAAATGTAACTGAGGAGTGGGATAGAAGTATGAGGACTAGAAGGAGGATGGTAAGTTATAGGAGATGCTTGGTTTATCAAATGTAACTTAGGAGTGGGATAGAAGTATGGGGACTAGAAGGAGAATGGGAAGTTATAGGAGATGCTTGGTTTACCAAATGTAACTCTTAGGAGTGTGATAGAAGTATGGGGACTAGAAGGAGAATGGGAAGTTATAGGAGATGCTTGGTTTACCAAATGTAACTGTTAGGAGTGGGATAGAAGTATGGGGACTAGAAGTAGAATGGGAAGTTATAGGAGATGCTTGGGTTACCAAATGTAACTGTTAGGAGTGGGATAGAAGTATGGGGACTAGAAGGAAAATGGGAAGTTATAGGAGATGCTTGGGTTACCAAATGTAACTGTTAGGAGTGGGATAGAAGTATGGGAACTAGAAGGAGAATGGGAAGTAATAGGAGATGCTTGGGTTACCAAATGTAAGTGTTAGGAGTGGGATAGAAGTATGAGGAATAGAAGGAGAATGGGAAGTTATAGGAGATGCTTGGGTTACCAAATGTAACTGTTAGGAGTGGGATAGAAGTATGGGGACTAGAAGGAGAATGGGAAGTTATAGGAGATGCTTGGTTTACCAAATGTAACTGTTAGGAGTGGGATAGAAGTATGGGGACTAGAAGGAGAATGGGAAGTTATAGGAGATGCTTGGGTTACCAAATGTAACTGTTAGGAGTGGGATAGAAGTATGGGAACTAGAAGGAGAATGGGAAGTTATAGGAGATGCTTGGGTTACCAAATGTAACTGTTAGGAGTGGGATAGAAGTATGGGGACTAGAAGGAGAATGGGAAGTTATAGGAGATGCTTGGGTTACCAAATGTAACTGTTAGGAGTGGGATAGAAGTATGAGGACTAGAAGGAGAATGGGAAGTTATAGGAGATGCTTGGGTTACCAAATGTAACTGTTAGGAGTGGGATAGAAGTATGAGGAATAGAAGGAGAATGGGAAGTTATAGGAGATGCTTGGTTTACCAAATGTAACTGTTAGGAGTGGGATAGAAGTATGGGAACCAGAAGGAGAATGGGAAGTTATAGGAGATGCTTGGGTTACCAAATGTAACTGTTAGGAGTGCGATAGAAGTATGGGGACTAGAAGGAGAATGGGAAGTTATAGGAGATGCTTGGTTTACCAAATGTAACTGTTAGGAGTGTAATAGATGTATGGGGACTAGAAGGAGAATGGTAAGTTATAGGATTTGCTTGGGTTACCAAATGTAACTGTTAGGCGTGGGATAGAAATATGGGGACTAGAAGTAGAATGGGAAGTTATAGGAGATGCTTGGTTTACCAAATGTAACTGTTAGGAGTGGGATAGAAGTATGGGGACTAGAAGGAGAATGGGAAGTTATAGGAGATGCTTGGGTTACCAAATGTAACTGTTAGGAGTGGGATAGAAGTATGGGGACTAGAAGTAGAATGGGAAGTTATAGGAGATGCTTGGTTTACCAAATGTAACTGTTAGGAGTGGGATAGAAGTATGGGGACTAGAAGGAGAATGGGAAGTTATAGGAGATGCTTGGGTTACCAAATGTAACTGTTAGGCGTGGGATAGAAATATGGGGACTAGAAGTAGAATGGGAAGTTATAGGAGATGCTTGGTTTACCAAATGTAACTGTTAGGAGTGGGATAGAAGTATGGGGACTAGAAGGAGAATGGGAAGTTATAGGAGATGCTTGGGTTACCAAATGTAACTGTTAGGAGTGGGATAGAAGTATGGGGACTAGAAGTAGAATGGGAAGTTATAGGAGATGCTTGGTTTACCAAATGTAACTGTTAGGAGTGGGATAGAAGTATGGGGACTAGAAGGAGAATGGGAAGTTATAGGAGATGCTTGGGTTACCAAATGTAACTGTTAGGAGTGGGATAGAAGTATGGGAACTAGAAGGAGAATGGGAAGTTATAGGAGATGCTTGGTTTACCAAATGTAACTGTTAGGAGTGGGATAGAAGTATGGGAACTAGAAGGAGAATGGGAAGTTATAGGAGATGCTTGGGTTACCAAATGTAACTGTTAGGAGTGGGATAGAAGTATGGGGACTAGAAGGAGAATGGGAAGTTATAGGAAATGCTTGGTTTACCAAATGTAACTGTTAGGAGTGTGATAGATGTATGGGGACTAGAAGGAGAATGGTAAGTTATAGGAGATGCTTGGGTTACCAAATGTAACTGTTAGGCAGGTAGCACAAATAGAGAGAGTTGCCAGTAAAGTGCATTGAAACTCTGGTATTTATTTTTTTGTTATTAGATATTTATTTGTACAGTTTCTATAATAATTTCACTACAATGACTTTAACATTGAACATGCACTTATTATACTTCCTTTACAAATACATGAAATTGATGATAAAGATTTACTCGCGGACTCAGGTCCCCTGGCCATAAGCCAAACCTCTGGTATAGAATATTGAATCCGGAAGAAAGGAATTTGTTAAAACAATGTTTAATTTATCAAGAGGAAAGTTTAAGAACAAGGATGAGTAGAATGTCTTAGAAATAACCTAGAGAGCAGTGGATTAGGGCAAATGTGGAGAAAAAGAGAAAGTAATGTAAAAAATTTCTGGAAATCTGCAAGAAAAAGATTTGAAGACATAGAAGTGCAGAAAATATTTATTGAAATAGCTGAGGGGAGGGTTTTAGTTTTTTATATACCAATGAAGTGGACTTTGGGAAGGGAAAAGTACATAGACGTGACGAATAAAGAGAGAGAAGGTATTGCTAGGGTGAGAGCAGGAGTATGGTGACTAAAAAGTTTAAGGAAGGGTATTCCACAATTCCATAATTAGGGGAAATGAGAGCTTAAAACATATATTTTTTGAGTATAAAGGGACAGAAATTAGGAGGAAAGAGTTTATTAATAAGAAATGGTTTAAGTTAGACAAGAAATGTTAAAAATGGTAAGATGATTGGGCAATTTCTGGACAAAGTGGACAGTGAAGAGAACTAATAATGAACCTGCATTGTTATAATTAATTGTTTAGAAATAAGGTCCTACTTTAAAAATGAGTATGACTGGTACAGAGCCAGGGCTGAACACCGGTCACACTCAATTGTACTGGCTTAGCAAAAATAAATAAAAAGTAAAATAAATGAAACACATACTCAGAAATATTAGCAACAATCTTATGACTTTGACTGTGTGGAGTTTTTTCTTTTATTTTTGACACTGTCACGTTAGTAACAAACTAGTAGTTGTTAAAACACTTGCATACATCATACCACACAAAACTTTTGCAGTTGAAGTATACACAAAAGCTACAGAGGAAAGAAGAGCTGTTTGCTACCATAACATAAACTATTTACTTACCTTATTAAATTTTAGATGAGTCGCGTTTTTTACACATCTGCTTCACTTTCGTACCTATTTTGAGGACATGTTTCGCAAATCTTCGCTTGCATCTACGGCTCTTGTGCGACTGACGCTAGATCCAGCGGTGTGGGTAATTCTGGGGTTGTTGCTGCCATCTGTTGATTTAGTGATGAACTGAAATGTGGGATTCTCTTCTAGCGGGATTTCAAAGTTCATTAGTTGGTTTTTATGTTTTTCTATGTATATCCTCTCCCATATGACGAGTTCACTATGTTTTTGTACGTATTTTAGTAATTTTGTGCTATCTTCAATTTCATGATTTTCAGACCAGAAATGAGCTGCTATTGCGGACTTATTAATATTTTTGTATCTTAAGTGCCTGAAGTGTTCTTTCTTTCTAGTGCCTATGTTCCTTTTTGTCCTTCCTATGTAAATTTTTTCACAGTCTTTACACTTAATTTTGTAAATGCCTGACTTTTCCTCTGGTTTTATCTTATCAGTATTATTACTGTGAAGTAGGTTTTTAATGTTGTAATTGTTTTTTGGTGCCAATGTTATATTGTATTTCTTGAATATTTTTTGGAACTTTTTTGTGGCCCAGGGGTGGTAAGTAAATTTAGCAAATCTAGTTTCTTGTTTTATTGGTGTGAGAGCTGTGATCTGTTTTAATTTCTTTTGAAGTTTGAATAATTTTAGTTTTTTATCTACAAGGTTTTTTCCATATCCATTTTTGATTGCAGTTTTTAAGATTTGATGGTATTCGTTTTGATATTCTTGTTGGCTGAGAGGTAGATTTACTAATCTGTGTGTTAGACTGTTGATGGTTGCATGTTTGTGTGGAATTGGGTTGAAACTATTTGCTTTGATGTAATTATCTGTGTGTGTTGCTTTTCTATGAATGCCAAATTCTAGTTTTTCATTGCCTTTTTTGATTTTAAGGTCTAAAAAAGGTAGAGTACAGTCCTCTTCAGTTTCTACTGTGAATTGTATGCTGGGTTCTTGCAGGTTGAGTAGTTTCAAAGCATCATCTATTAGTTTGTAGGGCACTATTGCAAAGATGTCGTCTACGTATCTGTACCATGTTTTAAACATATGAGGGAAGGCTTTAGTAATATGTGTTTCGAAAAAGCTCATGTATAGATTGGCCAAAAATGGTGATAATGGGCTTCCCATAGCTAGTCCTGAAATTTGTTTATAATATTTTCCATCGAAGACAAAATAATTTTGATGTATACATAATTCAGTCATTGCCACATATTCTTCTATTGCATTGGCATCCAGGTTTATAGAATTTAGCCATTTTTTCAGTTGAATCAAAAGTTTGTCTAATGGAATGCTAGGGAAGAGGGAGCGGACATCAAAGGATACTAAAGTGTCATGAGGTTTAAGTTTAAGATTTTGAATTTTTTCTACCAGGTCTAAAGAGTTTTTTATACTCTGAGTATGGAATTGTGGAAAGGACTGAAATTTTTTGGTTAGCCATTTTGCCAGAAGGTAAGTAGGAGTGTTTATATTATTTACAATGGGTCTCATGGGTATGTTGGGTTTGTGTATTTTAGGCAAACCATATATTCTTGCAAGGGTAGGGTTGTCTGGTTTGATAGTTTTTTGTTCTGTAGTTGTTAAAATTTTACTATTAATGATGGTTTTTTGTACATCTTTTATGCATCGGTTGAGTGGATTAGAATCTATTTCCTGGAATTCTTTTTGTTGTAGTAACTCTAACATTTTTTCTTTGTATGTAGCTGTATCTAAGATTACTATTTTGTTTCCTTTATCAGCCCTTGAGAAGATTACATCCTTTTTCCTTAAAGATTTAATTATCTGAATTTTTTTCAAATGTTTTATTGGCTTTTTATTTATTAAGTTTTCCAATATAGGAGCTGATTTTTTCCTAATTATATTTTTGTCCATGGTTTCCAAGCCTTCTACTGCTAATTCTATGTCTGCAATGAATTCATCCGGGTTGCTGGAGTATGTTATACATGTTTTTAGGCCTTGGTTAAGTCCGCAATAGCAGCTCATTTCTGGTCTGAAAATCATGAAATTGAAGATAGCACAAAATTACTAAAATACGTACAAAAACATAGTGAACTCGTCATATGGGAGAGGATATACATAGAAAAACATAAAAACCAACTAATGAACTTTGAAATCCCGCTAGAAGAGAATCCCACATTTCAGTTCATCACTAAATCAACAGATGGCAGCAACAACCCCAGAATTACCCACACCGCTGGATCTAGCGTCAGTCGCACAAGAGCCGTAGATGCAAGCGAAGATTTGCGAAACATGTCCTCAAAATAGGTACGAAAGTGAAGCAGATGTGTAAAAAACGCGACTCATCTAAAATTTAATAATTTTTCGCTTCACTGTGGTGTTCCAATACAGTTGAATCTCGATATTTACTTACCTGTTTATTAAGGGTAGGCCAGCTCACTGGATTTCTGCTGAAAGTCACTCACGCAACCTATAATAGAATACATTTCATCCACAAGTGTGATGGATATCTCCAAATCTCCTTGCAGTTTGTGCTGCATCTGAATCATTGACTGTCACTTGAGATGCAATGCAATCTTCTCTGAGAAGACTTTGACTGGACCACTGAAGATGTTTACTACAGATGTGGATGAAATGTCTGGAAGAACTATCTTCAGCAGACCATGTGCTTCAGTTATATTGTAAGGCCATGTAAGCCTGCATTGAGTAGTCAAATTTGTGAACATTTTTCTTTCACTACGAGATTACATCACTCACACGGACAGCTCACTCTATAACTTGCTGAACATATGAAGGGTATTTAATAAAGAATGATCATTATTTTTTTTATGGTCATTATTTCTTGCGCTACAATTTAATTGTATGATATTCTGTTTGTGATCCAGAGATTCTATTCTCAAGCCGACATTTACGGGCATAAGAGTTAAGAGGAACAAAAATACCCTGACACCATATAGTGGTATAAGAGGGCAGTTAAAGAAGAAAATAATTCTGTTAGCTAATGTGTAGTAGTTTGATTGTTACGTCTGGTTTCCCCTGTGAGAGACAGGCAAACAGAGACATTTCCAATGTGTAAGGATTATGATACAATGAAGCACAAAATTAATATAATTTTGAGTCAAACTAATACTCAATGTTCCGTTGTTTAAGGACTATGATACAATGAAGCACAAAATTAATACAATTTTGAGTCGAACTAATACTCAATGCTCCATTTATTGCTAGTATTTACCTAGAACACGTTTCGTTAGGATCTTCCTAACATCATCAGCTGTTGTCGACTAATGGATGCCGGTTCAGTGAACTCCTCGGAGGTGATAGGTGCGTTTCTGTTGGTATCTTGATGAACTTGAAATTTGGATTTTCTTCAAAGGTAGTATCGAAATTAAACAATTTACTTTCATATTTCTTTATAAAGATTTTTTCCCACGTGGTTAGTGCAGCTGGACCTTGGACACTTTTTATTAAGTGAATTTCTCGTTCTATGTCATGATTTTCCTTCCAAAAATGGTACGCTACCGCCGATTTATCTATTTCTTTATTCCTGATGTTCCTAAAGTGCTCTTTAAGCCTAATGTTCACGTTCCTTTTTGTTTTTCCAATGTAGAATTTGTCACAGTCCTTGCAATTTGATTTCAAAAGGTGTTGTACACTAAATTTGTTCTGTGGGGCCAAAGTAATATTGTGCTCTTTGAAGACTTTTTGGAAAAGGTATGTAGCTCTGGGATGATATGTAAATTTGCTGTATGAAGTTTCATTGCTGATTGGGGAAAGAGTAGTTACTTGTTTGCATCTTTGTTCTCTTTTGAATTTATCAATTTTCTTTTTGACCAATTCAGCACTGAATCCATTGTATTCTGCAATGTGAATGATATTATTGTACTCTTTGATATATTTGATCTTGTTTAAAGAGACATTAACCAGCCTGTAAGTTAAACTGTTGATAACAGCATGCTTGTGTTGTCTTGGGTTATATCCATCTGATTTTATTCAATTTTCGGTGTGTGTTTCCTTCCTATGTATGCCAAATTCTAGTTTTGTATGTTTTGTGATTCGTTTCAAATCTTAAAAAGAGATTTCATGGTTTGTCTCTTTTTCTATGGAAAATTTTACTGCAGTATTTTGTAAATTTAGTAGTTTTAATGCATCATCCACATATCTATACCAATGTTTGAAAGTTAGTGAGAATGCCTTTGTGATATGGATTTTGCAGAAGCTAATGAAAAGGTCTGCCAGGAATGGGGACAATGGGTTGTACATAGACACTCCGGAATTTTGTTTGACGAATTTGTCATTGAATGTAAGAAAGGACTATTCAATGCAGATGTTTGTTAAGTGAAGGTATTCCTCTATGATGTTTTGGTGTAACTGTAGCGACTGAAGGCATATTTGCATGTACTCCATGAGTTTGTCTCTTGGCACACTTGGGAACAAAGAGATTATATCAAAAGATACCAGTTGGTCATTGGGTTAAATTTTAAATTATAAAGGTTTTTTTTAATTAAAGTGTATTTTTAAGTCAAAACTTTAGTGAGAATATTCTAGGAGAAAATTCTAGGTCTTTAGCTTTTTTGATGAATTGCAACAAATTTTTAATATTGTGGTTTTCAAATTTTGGTTATATTAATGATTTCTTTGACATCAAAATACTCCAAATAAATATAAAGCCTTGTCTTTTAATCATTCATTAAAAAAATATTTAAATTTATTCATAGGGAGTGAAGTTATGTATATTGGTAATTTGTTATATAGCTTTAATCTTAAATGTTTATAACTATAATGGGCTTTTTGTAAGTCTAGAATATGGTACACCAATTGTTTTATTTGTATGAGTATTGTTACTGTGAATGGTATTCTTTATTCTACATTTGATAGCAACAATGTTGGCTATATTCCAAGAACACCATACACTCATACTGCAGTTTGATGTTCTATGCTGCAGCCCATTTCATTAGCCTTGCATACATTTTTACTTATAGGCCTCCATGCTTGATCTCTTTTTGTATTACATCAGTGGGAAAATCTCCTACTACAAAATTTAGAAGCAGAATATCTCAAAATTCATGTTCTTGAAATCATTCATGCATAGCAATGTTTAAAAAGCAGTAAGTGCATATGAATTTGTAGGGTTTACTTATATATGAAGTACGCACCAACTGAAAGAATTGTAAATATAGTTTGTTGACCTTTCACAGACCACTCTGAAGCTGGAAGTTTCCTGCTAAGCAAATATGACGATAGATCATAGCTAAGTTTGAAAATGCCCAAGTATACAAATCACGCAATTTGTAAGTATATATATATATATATATATATATATATATATATATACATTGAAATCGACAAAACAGGTGGAATTTGAAATAAAAGATGTTAAAACATTCAAATTATTAAATAAATATAAATTGGTTTAGAGTGCCAATTTGACTAATTAGATATTAAAACCCATATTTGAGCTTTTGCGTTAAACATTCTGCAATAAAGTGGTATCCTATACGATAAAAAGCAACAAAAATAAACCTAAAATCCAATTTTCGTTGCGTATTTTGTTGTTTGAGTTGCTACTAAAATACACTTTGAAAATGTTTATGTCGTAACTAGTGCTGTCTTTTTAATAATTTTACACTTTACTGCAATGTGAAATAAAACCCTTTAATAAGAATCATTGCTTTTGGGACGTACCAGGATATTCATTGAATCAAATAAAAATACGTAACATAGCCACATCACCCGCTCCGTGTAAGGATCTGATAGGCCCAGCATCCAGGTAGAGTTTTTCTGGAGGCGTATTGTTGAAGGTAATATTGTTTTTTTTTTTTTTTTTTTTTTTGTTATTGTGTTTAATATAATACTAAGTGTATATTTTAGTGAAGAAGCACGTTCTGTTTTTAATTCTCAGGAAACAAACAAAAAATTGGCAACGTTGCATATTGCCACGCTGGTGTTGATGTTCGGTCTCGTGTAGATTTTGGAAAGCCGGCTGAGGTTAAACCATGTACGTATTATTGATAATATTTAAATGACATACTGATTTAAGTTAATCATTAATGACGGTATCTTCGTGATATGCATTTAGAGATAGCAGGTCGTCTATCTTGTGCAGTAACGCAAAATCAATATTACAAGGTTTGCTGTTGGTTAAGTATGTTCATTATTAATTTATATGTGTAATGTATATGGTAGAAGCTTATGATGCTTTTAGCGTGTTTCTCATAAAAAAGTTATGATAATTGCTGTTATCTTCTAGAAAGACGTGAAATGGGTGGAACGTTACTAAAATCGCACAGGATGCGAATGTCTCCAGAAAAACAGGAAACCCTTCTTAAGCTGACAATATTGTCATTAGCAGCGATACTTTGTAAGTATATCACAATATATTTCAATCTGAGATATTAAATAGGAAATATTTAGTAGAAGTAAACTATTCATGCTTTACCTTGATTTTAAATTACCGTTTGTCAAAGTGACTGTTTTTAACATCACTTGACACAGCAGGAATTTAAGACAAATTCATTGCAAGGGTACTCTTTAGTAGCAGAATATAGTAGAAAAAAATTACATAAAGGTGGGGTTTGTATACATTTTAGAAATGGCCTGATCTTTAAAGCTTTAGATTTATCCAGATTTTGTTATGAAAAAGACCTCGAACTCTGTGCAGTTCAGTTCATTGGAAGTCATTTGAACTTACTCATAGTAGCCATTTATCGGTCTCCCTTAGGAAGTTTTCAAATGTTTAAAAATCAATTAGAATATGCTCTGAACTTTCTATTTAAAACAAAAAGAGAAATAATCATTTGTGGTGACATAAATGTAGATTATCTGAAATCGAGTCTTCAAAGGGAACAGCTTAGCTCTTTATTTACCACATACCACATGACACATACAGTTAACTTTCCAACAAGAATCCAAAATAATTCATCCACAGCTATTGATAACATATTTGTAAATTCAGATATAACTAAAGTTTGCTCTGTCTCATCAAAAACTCATGGACTATCAGATCATGATGCACAAATTCTAAGGATTGATAAGATACATTTAAAACTCAAACCTAAATACACATATATGGAATATAGGGAAATAAACGAAAATACTCTAAAGGAATTTAGTAAGAACCTTAAACTTGAATCTTGGAAACAAACTTATGAGATTAATGGAACCAACAACAAATATAATAGCTTTCTTCAATGCTTTAAAACTCAGTTTGAATTTTGCTTCCCATCCAAGTATAAAAAAATATTTAAGTTTAAAAAAGACAATTCCTGGCTCACTTTAGGAATTAAAACCTCATGCAGGCGTAAAATAGAACTATATCAGCAAATTAGAATCAGTAACAATTTGTATTTAAAAAACTACTACAAAAAATACTGTGACTTTGTGGGTTCGTGAAATGAAAAGTCCAATTGCAACACTCAAAAATGTTCATTATTTCCACCGACTTACAGTTGAACACTTGCCAATTCCACAGAATTCCGTAATGCACACAATTACGATTCACCAGTTCGTCCGTTCAGTTCCACTTGCACTCGCAATCACGTAAACTCCTCTGACGCACGTACACAGTCTTCTCGTCTGTACACTAGCACGACGCTGCTTCGCTGCTCGCCAAGAACTGTCTTCACTCATTACAGCCCTTTTTATAGGAATATCACTGTTTTCTAGAAGTCTCTGGTTTCAGTGAATCACCACGAAGGTTCCAGATGGCAGTGGAAGGGGGAAGAGGTGGCCAGCGACAAGTGACACTTCCCTAATCATCCCCTCAGTTAGTGACTGAGACTAATGGGTGGGTGTGGCTTTGATGCCTCTGGTCCCTTCTCAGCTGTCGTTGGTCGGGCTTTCCGATAATTGGGTGACAATATTGTAAACTTCTAAAGAAGGTAATAATAGCAGCTAAAGTATTGCATTATAATAAACCAATTCAAAACTCAGACAATAAAATAAAAACCACTTGGAATATAATAAAAAATGTGACACGTAGACACTCATCAGAAAATTGCCCAATAACACTCAATGTTGACAATCATGAAACTGCCAAACCTCTTGAAGTTGCAGAATTGTTTAACAAATTCTTTTTGGATGTAACAAAAAAATTAAATATTAATTATGGAAGTAAAGATGCAGCACTAAAATTTCTAAGATCAAGTTTCACAAACTCTGTACCTACATTTAAAGTCAGTTTAACTACACCTTCCGAAATAAATAAAATTATTGACTTTAAAAATGAAGAATTCTTCTAGTTATGATGAAATAACTACAAAAATCCTAAAATCTTACTCCTCACAAATTAGCATTCCGCTTAGTTATTTATGTAATGAGTCTCTAAAGACTGGTATTTTCCCTGACAGAATGAAATACTCAATTGTTAAACCTCTTTTCAAAACAGGTGAACGCAATAATGTTTCAAATTATAGACCAATATCTCTCTTGCCAATTTTTTCAAAAGTTCTTGAAAAAGTAATGTTCACCAGACTGTATAAGCACCTTGAATGTAACAACATACTTGTCAGTGCCCGCCTCGGTAGCGTGGTGGTAGTGAGTCTGCCTCACGTTCAAGAGGTCCCGAGTTCGAATCTCGGTCAGGGTGAGTTACCTGGTTAAGGTTTTTTCCAGGGTTTTCCCTTAACCTGAAAGACGAATGTCAGATAACCCTAAGCTCTATGGATCCTGGGCTCATTTGAGCGTCATTTCATCCATTCCATTCATCGTCCGATATGACTTAACGTTGGAGGACGTAAACTTAAAAAATAATAATAATAAAAAAAAACAAAAAAAACACTCAGTGATCAGTGATTCAGAAAGGGAATATCGACTAATAATGCGACTACAAACTTACACATGAAGTGTTGACTGCCTTAAATGATAAGAGACATGTAGGTGGAATTTTTTGTGATCTAGCAAAGGCTTTTGATTGTGTTAATCATGACATTCTTATAGCAAAATTGGAATTCTATGGGCTAAAAAATGAACATTTAAGATGGTTTGTATCATATCTAAATGAAAGAAAATAGAGTGTTGAAGTAGCAGTGAGTGATATTGGTTATGAAAAACAAACTTCGAACTGGAAAGTAGTAACTCATGGAGTACTCCAAGGTTCCGTGTTAGGGCCTTTATTATTTCTGATCTATATAAATGACCTCTCACTTTATATAAAGAACATTGCAAGTACAGTTCTTTCCGTCGATGACACTAGTGTCCTAGTGACCAGTACAAATTTAAACGAGTGTATAGTTAAAATGAATTATGTTTTGAACTGTATGTCATGCTGGTTTAAAGCGAACAAATTATCTGTGAATCTAGACAAAACAAAAGTGGTCAAATTTTAACCTGTCGTACGTCACATACTGAAATAGAAATAGGGATTAATGATATGTTATTAGAAGAAATTGACAGCATAAAATTTCTGGGCCTTCAAGTGGACAGATGTTTAGATTGGAAAGCTCACAGAAATTATATCTTACCTAAACTCAGCTCTGCCTGTTATGCTATCCGAGAGCTGGTTAATGTAAGTTCTATTGACATACTTAAATTAGTATATTATGCATACTTTAACTCTATTATGGAATACGGAATATTATTTTGGGGCAACTCAGCAGAAAGTAAAAAAATATTTCTTATGCAAAAGAAGGTTATAAGAATCATTACTAGCACCCACAACAGATGCTCCCGTAAAGATCTTTTTACAAGATTGAGGATATTAATGCTTCCTTGCATGTATATATTCTCAGTCCTGCCTTATTTGCAACAAATAATGTAATTCACAAAATAAACACTAGTCAAAAGTATAATATCCATTATCCCAGTGCTAAACTTTCTTGCTTCCAGAAAGGTGTGCATTATGAAACTATCAAAATATTTGGTGCACTTCCTAATCTTCTTAAAGAAAAAGTTGATAATTTCGGTGCTTTTAAAAAAGCTTTTAGAGAGTACCTTTGCTCAAAATCTTTTTATTCTGTACAAGATTATCTGAATGACAAATTATCCTGATAATGCTTCTGTAGCTCTATAAGTAGTATCTAACTATTCAAATGACAAATCATTACTAATAAATATTTGATGCAAGTTAAAAGTTTATTTTTAATGTATATGTATTTAATAAATAACAAGAATGGTTTCCATTGCAAAAAGGTTGAGATGTACTAGCATAAGCCAAGTGAAAGCTGATTTTGTATCATATATAATTATCCCTGCTTTGTTTTCCATAATGTTGTTCATATTGCCTGTATACAATAATATGTGTCTTATGTTAACCTTTCAAGTACATATATATGCTATACCCCTGGACATGTTCAATGTTCACAGCCTTTTCTGGCTACAAGTGAACCTACTGAACGCAAATCAATCTAATCTAATCTAATAATTTTTATTGTAATGTTTTGGAATAGTTATAACAGTCGTATTATTATAAGAAAACAAAGGAACTTTACAATTGTTTTCCGTTGTATAAGCAAATTTTTTGACCAGACCATTTTATTTTACAGCTTTTGCTACAAGATTATTTTCTGTGTTAAGATTTGAAAGTGTTATTCACGAATTTGATCCATACTTCAATTATCGAACAACAAAGTTCTTAGCAGAGGAAGGATTTTATAGTTTCCACAACTGGTTTGATGACAGAGCGTGGTATCCATTGGGGAGGATCATTGGAGGTATGTTTTGTTTTGTTTAAGTTTTGAGTTTAAAGCTGGAGATGCCTTATCTGCCATAGCTGATCTCTTGCAGGAACAATATACCCAGGGCTGATGGTGACATCTGCGGTACTGTACCACTTAGCATGGCTGTTGAATATAACAATTGACATCAGGAATGTGTGCGTGTTCCTAGCGCCACTCTTCTCCAGCCTCACGACAATAGTTACTTACCTTCTCACTAAAGAATTAAGGGTAAGTGCACATCTCGTAACTTGTGAATTTATGGTAATTGTGAACTTGCTGGTTCCCTGAAACACTGCACTATCTTCCTGTGCATGCTGGGGGTACATTACAGATAACACACATAACTTCATTTTTATTTGAGTAGAAAATATTCACAGCAATGTACATTAATGGAAATTGTTCTTTCACACTAGCCGTGTGTAGGACACACTATGAAAGGGTAGAGCCACACTGAAAAATTCAATGCCATAGCCGGGATTTGAACCACGGAACTTCTGGTCTCCGTCCAGCTGCTCTAAACCATTGAGCTACTATGGCCAACATGCAGATATGACATTAAATTCTCCAACTGACTCGTGTTTTTCCCGGTAAACCACTTAGGAGTTCTCATAAACACATGAGACAACTACCTTAATGGCGACTTACTATGCTGTAAGTACTTTAAGGCCCGGGCTTTATAGTTTGCTTCATAGAGCGTCCTACACATGGCTAGTGTGAAAGAACAATTAATTTCCATTAATTGTACCTAATAATGGTCCGAACTATAAAGCCCGGGTCTTAAAGTACTTACAGCATAGTAAGTCGCCATTAAGGTAGTTGTCTCATGTGTTTATGAGAACTCCTAGTGATTTACCGGGAAATACACGAGTCAGTTGGAGAATTTAATGTCATACCTGGACCTTAAAGTACTTACAGCATAGTAAGTCGTCATTAAGGTAGTTGTCTCATGTGTTTATGAGAACTCCTAGTGGTTTACCGGGAAATACATGAGTCAGTTGGAGAATTTAATGTCATACCCGGCCCTAAAAGTACTTACAGCATAGTAAGTCGTCATTAAGGTAGTTGTCTCATGTGTTTATGAGAACTCCTAGTGGTTTACCGGCAAATACACGAGTCAGTTGGAGAATTTAATGTCATACCCGGCCCTTAAAGTACTTACAGCATAGTAAGTCGTCATTAAGGTAGTTGTCTCATGTGTTTATGAGAACTCCTAGTGGTTTACCGGGAAATACATGAGTCAGTTGGAGAATTTATTGTCATACCCGGGCCTTAAAGTACTTAAGCATAGTAAGTCGCCATTAAGGTAGTTGTCTCATGTGTTTATGAGAACTCCTAGTGGTTTACCGGCAAATACACGAGTCAGTTGGAGAATTTAATGTCATACCCGGGCCTTAAAGTACTTAAGCATAGTAAGTCGCCATTAAGGTAGTTGTCTCATGTGTTTATGAGAACTCCTAGTGGTTTACTGGCAAATACACGAGTCAGTTGGAGAATTTAATGTCATACCCGGGCCTTAAAGTACTTACAGTCGTCATTAAGGTAGTTGTCTCATGTGTTTATGAGAACTCCTAAGTGGTTTACCGGGAAAAACACGAGTCATTTGGAGAATTTAATGTCATATCGGCACGTTGGTCATAGTAGCTCAATGGTTTAGAGTGGCTGGATGGAGACCAAAAGATCTGTGTTTCAAATCCCGTCTATGGCATTGAATTTTTCAGTCTGGCTCTACCCTTTCAATGTACATTAATGATGTCATAAATTTGTCATTATTCGGCTTTACACAGTATCCAAAATTTATTATTTATTTTAAAGTACAGTAGAACCTCGTTACCCAGATCAACTGTAACCAGGGCTGATCTGAGTTGACGAAAATCCGGGTTATCCAGGGAATGACAGAAAAACGATAAAAAAAACATGTACAAATCACTGAAATATTTTTAAAGCAGTTTAGAAATTACTATCGGCAAACTTTCACCTAAAAACACATACACTGTATGTACTGTAGTAGTCTATGTATTTGTACTGTACTACAAACTAGTCGGTAGTAAAAAAGACAGCGAGCTTCTGCTGTCTCAGTTTAGTGTATCACTTATCTCATATCCGCTTTAACATTAGACGTTCATTTGTCTTGACTCTCGAAATAAAACATCAATTTCTCTATGTTTAACTTTAAAGAGAGTCTATTAATGACACTAAACAACACTTACTTTTAAATTTTTCCGGTACATGTTTCAGAGGCTTTGCCTCTATCCTCAGCCGGCCATCGACTAGTTCTCATTGGTGTAGTTGACGATATTTTGTCACAGGTCTTCTCTGGTGGCGGTTCAAGGAACTTGCTGAACAAATCTTTCTGGGGGATGTCGAAATTGAATACTTTGTTCCTATTTTTTGAAATGAAGATTTGTTCCCATGTGGATAGTTCTTGTTTTCCTGATGTATGTTTTAGTAGTTTTGGTTCTGGATTTATGTTGTGGTTTTTTTTCCCAAAAATGTGTGGCAACTGCTGATTTTTCTAATTGTTTATATTTTATATTTCTAAAGTGTTCCTTTGCTCTTGTTTCTAAATTTCTTTTGGTTTTTCCAATATAAATTCGACTACAGTCATTGCATTCAATTTGATATATACCAGATTTTTTGTTAGATGGAATGGCATCTTTGATGTTTGAGCAAATTAGGTTTTATAAGGAGAAATGGTTGACTGGTGCTAGTTGATGTTTTGTTTTTTGAAGACTTTTTTGAATTTATCATAGGCCCATGGATGGTAAGTGAATTTTTTGAAAATCATATTAGTTTCTGTAGCTGAGAGGGTTGTGGTTTCCTTTAGTAGCTTCTTCTTTTTTGCTAAGTTCACTTTTTTGTCCACTAATGATTTGTTAATTTATCATAACAAAACTGTTTTCAACACTTCCAAGAAAGGAATTCTCTATGTTTGTTACTGCTTGTGTGTGGGTCATAACAGCAGCGAGCTTCTACTGTCTCAGTTTAGTATCACTTATCTCATATCAGCTTTAACATTAGACGTTCATTTGTCTTGACTCTCGAAATAAAACATCAATTTCTCTATGTTTGTTACTGCTTGTGTGTGGGTCATAACAGCAGCGAGCTTCTGCTGTCTCAGTTTAGTGTATTGCTTATCTCATATCCGCTTTAACATTAGACGTTCATTTGTCTTGACTCTCGAAATAAAACATCAATTTCTCTATGTTTGTTACTGGTTGTGTGTGGATCATAACCACAGCTGATTCATCAACACTGTCTCAATCTGAATACTCTTTATTTTCATTTTCAGTAACACTGCCTTCCTCTGTAATTGGTTTATAATCTCCGTTATTGTTAGTGTCTTTATCAATATTGGAACAGTGAAAATTGGAATTGTGAAAATGTCTATAAAATCTTGTTTCACACTTATTTTTTCTTCTTGTTCAATCTTGTTTTCTGTCACGTCACACACACCAAACCACAACGTTATCACAGTTTCTCTTCCAACCTAGTCCCAAGTAGATGAGGTGAGTACAGTGAATTCTGCCGCTGGCAAGAGAATTTGAGTAATATACCTACTGAGAATAGCAATTTAGTGTTTATAAAACAAATCTTCATATACTACCCTAAACAACAGTGCTCCCACTCACCTCCATAGTGTAGATGGTAGCATGTCTGCCTCATGTTCAAGAGGTCCCGAGTTCGAATCTCAATCAGGGTGAGTTACCTGGATAAGGTTTTTCTGGGGTTTTCCCTTATCCTGAAAGATGAATGTCGGGTAACTAACCTCCATGGACCCTGGCCTCATTTGAACATCATTTCATTCATTCCACTCATCGTCTGATATGACTTAACATTGGAGGACGTAAATTACCACAAAAAAAAGTGCTCCCCGTCAAAACTGGCCCAGACAGAGAAAGGATAATTTGCATGTTAAAGAAATACATGTTAGTTTTGGATAGATATGTAAAGTCAAACCGAAAAATTCAATGCCATAGCCTTGAAAATATATAATATTATGCCAAGAAAATGTAAAAGTCAGCTGGAGAATACTGTC
The DNA here is from genome assembly GCA_030765055.1 of Mantis religiosa. NCBI lineage: Eukaryota > Metazoa > Arthropoda > Insecta > Mantodea > Mantidae > Mantis > Mantis religiosa. The sequence goes on along the minus strand of CM060959.1, from coordinate 5,321,480 downwards.
AGGACGGCACGTTGGCCATGGTAGTTCAATGGGTAAGAGCAACTGGATGGAAACCAGGAGATCCTTGATTCAAATCCCGGTCATGGCATTGAATTTTTCATGTTGACTCTATCAAAAACCTTAGCCTACATACGGCTAGTGTGAAGAAATTATTTATTTCCATCAATTAACTAAAATAATAAGAGTTAAATGATGAAGCCTGGGACTCAAGTACTTACAATAGTAAGTCGCCATAAACGGTGTATCTCAGATGCGAGAGCCCCTAGAGGTTTACCGGGGAAATATGTGAGTGAAATGGAGAATTTAATGTCAGGATGGCACGTTGGCCATGGTAACTCAATAAGTAAGAGTGACTGGACAGCAACCAGGAGATCCGTAGTTGAAATCCCAGCCATGGCATTGAATTTTTCAGTTTGACTCTATCTATTCACAATTCACATTGCAGAATACAATCGATTCAGTGCTTAATTGGTCAAAAAGAAAATTGATAAATTTAGAAGACAACAAAGATGCAAACAAGTTACTACTCTTTCCCCAATCAGTAATAAAACTTCATATTACTACTGTTTCACTTTGTCTATATTCACTTAACCTCATTTGTACGTCACCTCATTTCTTGTGTCCCTTTTCCCTATTACAAATTATTTAACTTCACTAACAGCAATAGTCCATTTCTTACCTATCTCTTCATCAGACTTTCTCAAATCCTCTCCTTAGCCTCTCACAACCCCTTAATAATCTCTCTTCCCTTTCTGAATTTGTATTTATATTTTTGCTCATATTTTTCCCTCTACCTCTCACAGGCCATATTTTTGCCTTGCTGACATGCCCCTACATCTCGATATCCTCTGCCTAATTCTCACCCGTTTCCTAATCTGTTGTATCCCTTCACTTGTTTCACTCTGTAGTCACTGTAAAGCAATTTCATTTTTTCATATTTTATTCTTTGCTGTGCTAAGCGGATTGAGAAATGAAAATAGATAAAAGAGAAAATTGTGTAAATGTAAAATGTAAGTTTTTTTCCCCTGTTTTGAACTGCACTTCAATATTAAAAAGTTAATTATTTATTTGAGTTTGATTTATGAGTCACTATGTTTACACTCAAACTTCACTTACTTGTTGTTGTATAATTGAAACGTTTTCAAGATCATTCGATCTCATCCTCAGCTGTTTGGTGACTAAAACTTATTTATAACTATTTATAATTATTTATTGTTTTAGGATTCTGCTTCTGGATTGGTAGCAGCTGCTATGATCTCAATTGTACCTGGGTACATTTCTCGTTCAGTTGCAGGTTCTTATGATAATGAAGGTATGTCCATGAGTCAAAAAAGCAAATAATGTTTAGCCTAAGTCGTAGTATACTTCTGATTGGGACCAAGACTAACTCAGATATGAAAATACTCCAATAATAACATGCTAATTAAATGGGTTATAATTGACAAAAACTTCTTAAGATTACTGATGGGACGACACTACTATTTCTCAATACTGATGTTGATTTTGAAGCATCAATACTCAACATAAACTCTACAAAAGTTGTAAAGGCAATAGCTTGTTCACTAAATACCATTTTTAGCATTTTTATGTAAAAATTCATGTTATCAATTTTGTTTTAGTTTATCAATTTCAGATGTCATGTCTTCATGTACTTCAGTGATAGGAAATTCATACATGCTTCTCAAAATTTGTTATTTCACTCATGTTTTGTTCAGTATCGTTAAAATTAAATATTTATATAAGTTGGGTGTACTGTATACCTGTAAGGTATGAACTTGCAAATCACAAACTGACAAATGTCCGGGTTCGATTCCCGTGGCTGGCCTACCTGATCCATAGTTTTCTGGGGGGTTTTCCTGGGCTGCCAGACGAATGCTGCATCCCCCGAATTTTCTGACTTTCCATTTCACCTGTGTTATCATTTTACATTGTCTCTCATCTGGTAATCTCTTTCATGGAGAAGTGTTGGGGGCATGTCTAGGTGTTGCATGGCAGGATGATATTGTGACGACCTAACCATGGATGGAAATGGATAATGAGCACATGGCCAGATCATACACGGGGGAATTGCTCAATAGGTAGAATTTACATGCTTTGTGAGAGGCTGGGATTTTCTATCAAGTGTAATTCTAAAACAACAATTTAGATAAGCAAACATTTACTACAATAAAGAAAGGTTAATAGGTGGTCATACCCGGAGAGATATCTCCTTCCACAAGTGACTGTTTTGACTAACACAAATAGTAGTTCATTTGACTCCCCCACTCCTTCTCCCGTTGGATAATAAGTTTGTGTAAGCCGGTTTCTCTCTCTCTCTCTCTCTCTCTGTAAGTAGCCATTGTCGAGTATAAATGTATGTACCCGCAGCGGGTGAGAGACAGGTAACTGGCCGCTGTGGCCACCTATGCACCTTTCTTTATTGTAGTAAATGTTTTAGTTAATTGATGGAAATTAATCATTTCATCACACTAGCCGTATATAGGCTAAGGTCTTTGATAGAAAGTCAACATGAAATGCCACGGCCGGGATTTGAACCATGGATCTCCTGGTTTCCGTTCAGTCACTCTAACCCATTGAGCTACCATGTCCAAGTCCTGACATTAAATTCTCCATTTGACTCATATATTTCCCCGGTAGACCACTAGGGGCTCTCGCATTCGAGATACACTGTTTGTGGCGACTTACTACAGTAAGTACTTGAGTCCCAGGCTTCATCATTTAACTCTTATTATTTAAGTTAATTGATGGAAATTAATCATTTCTTCACATTAGCCATATATAGGCTAAGGTGTTTGAATAAGAGTTAAATGATGAAGCCTGGGACTCAAGTACTTATGATAGTAAGTCACCACAAACGGTGTATCTTGGATGCGAGAGCCCCTAGTGATTTACTGGGGAAATATATGAGTCAAATGGAGAATTTAATGTCAGGATGGCACATTGGCCATGGTAGCTCAATGGTTTAGAGCGACTGGACGGAAACCAGGAGATCCGTGGCTCAAATTCCGGCCAAGGCATTGAATTTTTTGTGTTGACTATCTATCTGTAGTAAATGTTTTTTGTCTAAATTGTTGTTTTAGAATTACACCTGGTCGAAAACCCCAACCTCTCACAAAGCATGTAAATTCTGTGAACTGGCCATTTGCTAATTATTCATTTCCATCCATGGTTAGGTCGTCACAATATGAAACTTCATCCTCCAGTAGGACAGTCTCCAGTCTCCAAATCCAATTTGTTGGGGCCATTTATGAAGTGCAGTAGTGTGGGATGCCAGTGGTACTGGCCTCCAGGGGTTTCCGACTGGTGAAGTGTATGGACCCTGCCCTCTGCACCGTTGTGACTCTTGGGACAACTGCCCTTTATCTCATCTCATCCCATCCTTCCTCCTGGGGTTCCCCACTTGGGGACATAGGTACAGTAGACTAAGTTTGGACTTCCGTGCCAAGACCCATTTGCTACTTAAAATTGTATAGTAATTGTGACGCGACAATTTTTTTGTAAGTCTTTCGCACTTTTTATACAACTGTGATGTTTTTATACACAGTTATGATGTTTAATATGATTTCTTTACTTTTTAGTGCAATTTCATGCTGGAGGGCATCATTTTAATGTTACTGAAGTCATAATTTAATTGTTTATTTATTTACTTTCTGCTTGTGTAGATATACTGAAGAATTCAGTGCAGCCAAACTATCCTTCTCCACTGAACGCAGTACTGCCAACAGTCTTATTTGTCTCTGTATTACACTATCTAGCAAACTAACTATAAAGTACCCAAATTACACTATCTAGCTAGCTAATTACACTAAAACACACAATAGTCCCTAATTTACACTAACTAATTAGACTGAATATAACTATCCCTAGCCTAAACACTAAGTGCAATCGTTACACTACAGGGTGGCTTGCCTAATGTCTTCAAAGAGCATCCCTTCTATTATTGGAGCATATTCTCATTCACGTTTCAACGTCGATCATTCCCAGGATCCAGTTGGCCTCTATGACGCGCTTACGATGAAACTTGCATCATCCTATCTTGCACTCACCGATTTGAACGACGTGGCTGAGACCGCCATTTCCCCAGTATATTTAGTATCGTTTGACATCATGCTCATTTCGCAGCAGTAGCCAAACCAGTTCATGAGCTCATACATGTATCTCCTATGGAGCACTCCATCATTGTAGTGTCGTAGGATTGTTTGTGTGCAAAGCAGTGCATGAGTTACAAAATTTAACCGGGCAATGACATGGTCAGTATTTTCCAAAACTGACCTGTGCTAATTGCATCTACATGTCTTTCTGCACCGGTGTTGGGCAGATGTCTGGGGCATTTTTTGCGGAGGTTAGCTACAAGTGTTACACATCTTTTTCATGTTGGCTTGCAACGCAAGAACCTGCAGGTTGTCTGCTTGCGCATGTGTATACTTGCACCTTTGGACTTAGAAAATATTCTCGCATCACACAAAAGAAAGTTTCTCCTTTCTTGAAATATACATTGATAACTTTATACAGTTTAAATGAAAGTTCAACATATTATATGAAAAGGACAGATCAGCTGTTTAATGTAGGTTTCAGTCCCTCAGAATGTGTGATGTTTTCTTATATGGACAGTCACCTCACTTACACCATTTGTGCTTAGTTGATTAGCGAGCTAAGACAGACAGCCTAGCACTGCACTGACATGTGTGTTTATTTTCTAACAACTTTGTCTTCTGTATTATGTCATAATTATAGTACATTTAATCATCAATATTTGATATAAATTTATATAAACTATGCATTTTTATGCAGTACATACCATTGATATTGCTGTGAGTTTTTTATTAGACTGTAATGAAATGTGATTATAAAGATGGCAGAGATTTGTTAATTCCTAAAATACTCTACACAAATAATTCATTTCTTGGAAGTGTTGAAAACAGTGTTGTAATAAATTAAATTTAAAGGGAGTTGATTAATAACACTAAACAACACTTTTAAATTTTACCGGAACATGTTTCAGAGACTTTTTGCCTCCATCATCAACCGGACATCAACTGGTTCTCATTGGTGTAGTTGACAATATTTTGTCATAGGTCTCCTCTGGTGGCGGTTCGAGGAACTTGCTGAACAAATCTTTCTGGTGAATGTCAAAATTGAATACTGTGACTTTGTGGGTTTGTAGAATTAAAAGTCAGAGTTGCAGATATTCCAAATGTTCTTTATTTCCGTAGAAATACATGGTTCAATTCTTACGTAACATTACGTCACATACACAACACAATCTACCAAAATTGATGACGACACAAACAGCGTTCTGATTACACCTCATTACAACACTCTTGTTACGTCTCTCTGTTTACGACTTACCCTGGTGTGTCACAATCTCTTATATATACCTCCATTGATAATTTCAAGACTGTTCTAAAACAATCTCTATCAATCAAGAAGTCACTAGAAATTTCCATTTACCTCACTTATCTGTGTCGGTAAGTCTTTTATCTCCAGCTCTTTGTGTTCACAAGCCGCGCTATTGTAGATAATGTGTTGGCAACAATACTTTGTTCCTATTTTTTGAAATGAAGATTTGTTCCCATGTGGACTGTTATTGTTTTCCTGTTGTGAGGTTTAGTAGTTTTGGTTCTGGATTTATGTTGTGGTTTTTTTCCCAAAAATGCATGGCAACTGCTGATTTTTCTAATTGTTTATATTTTATGTTTCTGAAGTGCTCCTTTGCTCTTGTTGGAGAAACCAAAAGAAATTTAGAAACAAGAGCAAAGGAACACTTTAGAAACATAAAATATAAACAATTAGAAAAATCAGCAGCTGCCACACATTTTTGGAAAAAAAAACACAACATAAATCCAGAACCAAAACTACTAAAATATACAACAGGAAAACAAGAATTGTCCACATGGAAACAAATCTTCATTTCAAAAAATAGAAACGAAGTATTCAATTTCAACATCCCCAGAAAGATTTGTTCAGCAAGTTTCTTGAACTTCCACCACAGACCTATGACAATATATCACCAGCTACACTACTGAGAACCAGTCGATGTCCGGTTGACAATGGAGGCAAAGTCTCTGAAATATGTTCCGGGAAAATTTAAAAGTAAGTGTTGTTTAGTGTCATTGACTCTCATTACTCTACCCAAACCTTAGAGAAATGTTAAGTATTGTTGTTGGTGTGCAGGGATTGCCATATTCTGTATGCTGTTGACGTACTACATGTGGATCAAGGCAGTGAAGACTGGCTCTATATTCTGGTCTACGATGGCAGCCCTTGCTTATTTCTACATGGTAAAGCTTCTTTGATTTATTTGTGCTAACTGAGCCCTGGCTTTGTACCACCATACTTATATATTACAATGGTTCCTTATTTCTAATTAGTTACAATATTTATGCTTTGTTACTTGATCCTACTTGATTTTTCACTTTATATAAGAATTGTCAAACTTCTTACTGTCTTTTTGGAAGATTTTAGCTACAGCTATATTTCTAATTTGAACCATTTCTTAATAATATACTCTTTTCTTCAAGCTATAGACCTTTTACATTTAAATATTATCCCAATGTCGTCAGTTCTGCCACATATGGGACAGTGATTTTGTGGAATATCCTCTGTTAAGCCTTTTGGAAATTTATTTATCCTTTTGATCATAGTACATGATATAGGACATGTCAAGTACTTATAACTAAAAATTATATGGTAAACATTTACACAACACAAGTTTAGAAATGAAAATTCAGAATCTGTATGTACAATATAACAATTTATCTGTAGTTGATATTAAAAAAAATTCACCTATACTATAAAAACCATGTTCTAACAGGAACTTTTTCACACAGTTAGGAAGTGCAGATATTGTCAACCTAGTATAATAAATTACACACCCAGAAGGGGTTCATGGAAAAGTATTTAAAAACTCATCAACTGAGTAAAAACAATGTTGCAATAGCAGATGTTTCACCTTGTGCTTAAATGCAGTTTCTGAGGTGGTGAGTTTAATACTATCGGGTAACTTGTTATATAAGGTAATTCCAGAGTGTCTTACGCTGTTGCTGAATAGTGATGTATTATGAGCAACCATGCTCAGTTTATGCCTATTTCTAGTGAGATAATCATGTTTTTCAGATATCGAGATTTAACTGTATTGGAACACCACAGTGAAGCGAAATAATTATTAATTTATAGATGAGTCGTATTTATTACACATCTGCTTCACTTTTGTACCTATTTTGAGGACATGTTTCGCAAATCATCGTTTGCATCTTCGGCTCTTATGCGACTCTTATGCATCTTTCCAACTGGCATCTGTTGTTGTCTGCTCTCTCTCTCTGGTGGTGGAACTATGAACTTCTTTGTCAAACTATCTACTGGTGGGATTTTAAAGTTCATTACGCGATCTTTATTTTTCCATATGAATATGTTCTCCCATGTTGTTAATTTAATTTGGTTTATCCCACCAGTAGATAATTTGACAAAGAAGTTCATAGTTCCACCACCAGAGAGAGAGCAGACAACAACAGATGCCAGTTGGAAAGAGATTGAAAATGGAGGCGAATGCCTTTGAAACTAGTCTCTCATAAATATAAACAAGTAAGTGACGAGTATTAATAAACCAACTACAAATAGTTTCTGAGATTAATTTTGACATCACTGTTACTAAATTCCTCCAAACACATATAGGAACACATGTTCGTAAAAATGTTAACAGAGAGTAAAAAAAGTGATGTTAGTGTTACTATAGTCCCTCCAGGTTTAAAGTGGGGATGCACATAAACATAGTGGTCTGTATCACTGTGCAATGGACATGTAGTCAAAGCTATCTGCCAAAAGCTGTTTACATTTGACTCATCGCCAACCATCATAATCTTTCACTGCAGCAGGATTAGAAAAGCACTAGCCTCATATTTACTAAATCAACTAATTAAACTGCTAAAGGGAAGTTATGAAATATAATTTTATGAGTGAAAACTGGCGTTATAACCCCCATCAAGAACCTGTTATTACTGCCAATATGCAAAATAATGAAGTGCTTACCTTTGCCAGTTGGATTTGTTTAAACCTGTATAAAGCCCAGGAAAAAATGTACTATTCTTTGACTGTACAGTTGTGTCTGTCCAAGCCTTTGAAGTGACATGTCCCTCATTTACCTAGGTTTCGTCTAAACAATAAATTGTGAGCCCTCCTACATGAAATTGTGTCACAAATCTCTCGTAACATTTTCTCCGCACCACAATGTCTTCTCAGTCAATTATCACCTTAATTTTGTTTCTATTTGAAAACTGAAACCCCAAGTGTGGAAGATGGTTTTCTTAAAATTTGGGAGATCTGGGTCACTGTTCATTAAAAGAACTTATCTATAGTAGGAAGCCGTTGTTTAAAAAGGAACTATGTACTTTAAAGTGAATGGCTATGGCTAATATGAAATATATTTATTTAATAATATTTAATATTTATTGAGGTACTAAGCTTTTACAATTTTTGCACTGCCCTCTATTTTGGCCCAGGCCACTTCTACACAGGACACTCCATTAAGTATATTTACAGTCGTGTTGCAATATGTGTTATTACAGAATAGTCACCTGCTCCTTCCCTCTTTTTACAGTCCATATCCACTTGTTTTTTACCTTACTTAAAAACTGCCATATGTTATATAGAATAAAAAGAAGTATTTCAGAAAGTGGAGTGCCATTGTTACTAAAATTAGGCAAGTGAGTCAACCTTGTATATACTTTTCTCCACTTACAAGTTTTATGAATGAAGACTAGTTTCTGGGGACTTCTCCCCTATCGTCAGTTCTGTGGTTGACTGATGATGCATCCGGTGTCTGCATCTGGCTTGGTGTCGTGCTGCCATCTAATGTCCTGATGACGTCATCTACCGCGGGAATTTCAAAATTCATCAAGAGGTCCTGTTTCTTCGTAATAAATATGGTAACAAGATGGTGGAAAACGAGGTAGGATCTTTTAATTATGTCAATACCTTGCTGTACGGGAGCAGAAAGAACATTAAAAGATATATAAAACTTCAAACCAAGATAAGACAAATTTCGGCCAATATTAAATTCATCACCATATGCATCAGGGAAAGGTTATCTCCAAATTTCTTACATAAATGGATAAAATTCGACAACAGTAAACTACAACGAAGTTTAGAAAAGAAAGCAATGATTTCCGAAAGATCTAAACAATACGCAACGTTGCAACAGATTAATATAGAAGCGTACTACCTACACTTAAAACTAGCTCAAGAACATGGACACATAATTTGGACACATTTCGAAACAAAATTACACGACATATTGAAATTGAACATGAAAGAAAAAACACAGATTCTTAAATCGAAAGTACAGAAATTACGCTTAAGGAGACCGACAAGAAACCCACGCAACCAGTACCGCCGTGTCACAGAAACACCAGACAATGTAGTCAACATCTCTTCCCAAACTTTCACTGAAAAAGAGTTAAAATTTTTAAACAAAGGTTTTAAAACTTGTGTCGGCAACTCGGGCAATTTAGACGATTACATCGCTGACGTCGCTATAACCTCGAACTTTTTGGAAAATGGTAGCGAAAAAACATTAGTTAAATCAAAATGCTTAGAAATTCTCAAGGGGATGACATTCGGACAGGAAAACAACTATAAACAAATTATTCAAATATTGATCCAAAAACCAGTTTTATATCTGAAAGCAGACAAAGGAAACATGGTAGTCATTATGGACCGAAATGATTACAACCAGTGAGTCGAACATCTACTACAAAATCCAGAATATACAACCCTAACCAAAAACCCATTAAGGAAATACATAGAAACCACCAAAAAAGCAATTAAAGAAAATACCATAGTGCCACATAAGATGAAAAATAACATAATTGTAAACAACCCTAATTTGCCAAAACTATACTGCCTACCTAAGATTCACAAGACAGACAGCATGCGACCCATTATTAACAATATAGATGCCCCGACTTACAAACTGGCAAAATGGTTGGTGGAAGAATTTGACAAGTTTGAAAAGTTTGAATCTCCAAGCATAAAGAATTCATTTGATTTAGTAAAGAAAATTGAAAACATAATTATAAAAACTGAAGAGGTGATGGTGTCCTTTGATATCAGATCTCTATTCACGAGCATACCAGTAGAAAAAATTCCAAAATTGATGAAAGGCTGGTTATCCAAAAGCAACGTTGCGGATGATAAAATAGAGGAATACATCAAATTAACCACCCTATGTATTGAACAAAACAGCTTCACGTTCTCCAGCAAGATCTTCCAACAAACAGCAGGCTTGGCCATGAGTAACCCTCGTTCACCATTACTAACTAATCTGTTCATGAGTAATTTGGAAACACACATTACTAAAGCCTTTCCACATATTTTCAAATGTTGGCATAGATATGTCGACGATGTGTTTGCTATAGTCCCTAGAAGACTAACAGAGGATGCTACAAAGTTGCTAAACCTACAAGAAAAATCCATAGTTTTCACCATTGAAGTAGAGCAGGATGAATAGCTACCTTTTCTAGATTTGAAAATCATTAGAACACCAACGGGATTACAATTTGGAATATACAGAAAAGCAACACATGTTGACAATTACATTAAATGTAACCCATTCAACCCAGTACAACATCAATATGCAGTATTCCACAGTTTAGTTCACAGATTAATCAACATTCCGTTAACAAAAACAGAATATGAACAGGAGTACACTCACATACACCAGGTTGCCGAATTGAACAACTATAACACAAATCTCATCAAAAAACTGATCTACAGACACAAAAGAAACAAAAGCTTAAGGGACATTACTACGTTAAAAAAACTAGAAAACCCAAACACCAGATTTGGCAAATTTACATTTCATCCAAAATACTTCAAAAAATTTGAAAAGATATTTAAGAGCTTCAACATAAAATTAGCCCCTCAGAACAAACACAACATCCGCAACTTACTAAACCACCCTCTAAAAAATAGCACACCGAAAACTCAATTATCAGGCATTTACCAAATGAGTTGCCAGGATTGTGACAAGATATACATTGTTAAGACCAAAAGGAATCTAGGAACAAGAATGAAAGAACACTTCAGAAATATTAAATTCAAACACATGGACAAGTCGGCCGTAGCACATCACTTTTGGTCTGAGAATCACAACATAAAACAAGAAATAGAACTGATCAAACAGGCAAAGAAACCTCTGGAACTACAGATTTGGGAAAACATATTTATTACGAAGAAACAGGACCTCTTGATGAATTTTGAAATTCCCGCGGTAGATGACGTCATCAAACTTACCAGGACATTAGATGGCAGCACGACACCAAGCCAGATGCAGACACCGGATGCATCATCAGTCAACCACAGAACTGACGATAGGGGAGAAGTCCCCAGAAACTAGTCTTCATCAGAAAACTTGTATGTGGAGAAAAGTATATACAAGGTTGACTCACTTGCCTAATTTTAGTAACACTGCCATATGTTTTTATAATTTTTGTTTAAAACCTTGATTAAGCTGATTCTCCTGTTCATTTTTGGTATTTGACATTCTTTCCTCCACAACTCCATTTCCTTACAATCAAACAGTATAGTGTTGCGGTAACAGGCATAAAAGTTTCGGCACAAATAGATAATAGACGGCGGATAATGTTTCAAGAGCTTGCATAAGCAGTTAACAATAGCGCGGCTAGTGTACACAAAGTGGCCGGCAAATGAAGATAGCTCAGATAAAGGACTCGCCGGCACAGATAGGAGTTGTAAGTTGTAAAACAGTTGCGGGAGAGGTAAGCGGAGAACAGCAGAGAGTTGTGAGTAAACGTAAACAGCTGTGAACAAATGCTGTGTAACGAAAGCTGTTTGTTATTGTCATTGACCTTGGTGCTGTAGATTGTGATGTGATGTAATGTTGTTACGTCAGAATTGAACAGTGTATTGCTACAGAAATAAAGAACATTTAGAATTTCGGCAAATTGGACTTTTAATTCTACGAAACCACAAAGTCACAATATGTTCTATATCCTCTTTGTCCACACACAATGGGCACTCGTCTTGCAGGTATCCATTTCGGGTAAGTCGCCACAAACGGTGCATCTTGAATGCAATAGCCCTTAGTGGTCTACTGGGGAAATATATGAGTCAAATGGAGAATTTAATGTCAGGACGGCACGTGCTATGATGCAATGTTGACATTCGTGCACACTTTAAGGTCGGATAGAGTATAGTACCAACTTATCTTAAGTAAATACTTCTTAACACATCATTGTTTCTAGCTTCTTCCATATATAAAATGATATTATGGTTTATTTTATGAAAGAGTTTTAAAATACACTTTTTATCATGTTAAGACTGTTTGGGAAGCATTTGCATTTAGCTGTAGCAGGACTTTTCTTGCCTGATTGCAGTTGTGTTATAATGTTTTGTTTGTGAAGGTATCATCTTGGGGAGGTTACGTGTTCCTCATTAACCTGATTCCACTGCACGTGCTCACTCTGATGGCTACAGGTCGCTTCTCTCACAGAATATATGTAGCATACAGCATCCTCTACTGTGTGGGCACCATATTGTCGATGCAGATCAGCTTCGTCGGCTTCCAGCCTGTACAGAGTTCTGAACACATGTTGGTAAGCAAATTTAAGTACTAAACACAGTGAACAGAAGATACAAGGACTGTTCATAAAGAATTATAATAATTTTTTATACTCATTATTTCTTGTACTAGAGTTTAATCTTATGTAATAGTTTCACTGTTAACTTCTGATTCCCCTGTGAGAGGCGGGCAAACAGTGACATCTTTACTATCATCTACTGCAATAATGTAGGTGATACGTTAGGAACAATATGTGGCTTTGAAATTCTGCTTTCGTCTCAACAAACCTTCAGCTGAGGCCTATGGAGAGTCTGTTCTGCACTACAGCACAGCTCAAAGGTGGTTTAAGTTGTTTAAAGAGAGAAGAGACGGAAGTTGAACCCCGCACTCCAGTTACTGCTCTTATAGAAGAAAACATCAACACTGCTGCTGTCATTATGAGAGAAGATCAGCAAATAACCTTAAGAACTATTACACAAATATAAATATTTGTTATAAATCTCCACTTAACTTAAGAAATAGAAATTTCTTTCATAGTTCATAGAAATAGTTTCATAGAAATAGTTCATTAGAAACTATTGTGTGCTATTAGAAACTATGGTGTGCTACAGTCGACTTTTGGTCTGAGAATCACAACATAAAACAAGAAATAGAACTGATCAAACAGGCAAAGAAACCTCTGGAACTGCAGATTTGGGAAAACATATTTATTACGAAGAAACAGGACCTCTTGATGAATTTTGAAATTCCCACCGTAGATGATGTCATCAAACTTACCAGAACATTAGATGGCAGCACGACACCAAGCCAGATGCATCAGTCAACCACAGAACTGGCGATAGGGAAGAAGTTCCCAGAAACTAGTCTTCATTAAAAACTTGTAAGTGGAGAAAAGTATATACAAGATTGACTCATTTGCCTAATTTTAGTAACAATGGCACTCCACTTTCTGAAATACTTCTTTTTATTCTGTATATTGACTCAGTAATTAACCAAATGTATAGAAGTTGTATTTGTATGTGTGGCAGCCTAATGGGATTTTATTGGTACTGTAAATATGCCATCTCTCTTACCTTTTGTGCAGTGTTCAACACAAATTAACTCTGCTCACATAGTCACAACTACAGTTATTTTACAGGAAAAGTAATCTTAACAAAAGTTTAAGAGCATCTCAGCCAAGGTTTGTGAAATGTCGGATTCCTGTGCAAGTTTACTTTGCACTTGGTTCTAAGTTTTCTCTGATGTTATTCAGTGTTTTCTCTTTAAGAACAGATCTTGTTTTAAAAATCCTTTCATGGAAGTGTTGAAAACAGTGTTGTTGTATAAATTAAATTAATTAGGCGTCGATTAATGACACAAAACAACACTTACTTTTAAATTTTCCCGGAACCAGTTTCTGAGGCCTTCCCTCTATCTTCAGCCGGACATCGACTGGTTCTCATTGGTGTAGCTGGCAATATTTTGTCATCGGTCTCCTCTGGTGGCGGTTCGAGGAACTTGCTGAACAAATCTTTCTGGGGGATGTCGAAATTGAATACTTTGTTCCTATTTTTTGAAATGATTTGTTCCCATGTGGATAGTTCTTGTTTTCCTGATGTATGTTTTAGTAGTTTTGGTTCTGGATTTATGTTGTGGTTTTTTTCCCAAAAATGGGCAACTGCTGATTTTTCTAATTGAGCTCTAATTTGAGCTCAAACATCAAAGATGCCATTCCATGTAACAAAAAATCGGGTATATATCAAATTGAATGCTGTGACTGTAGTCAAATTTATATTGGAAAAACCAAAAGAAATTTAGAAACAAGAGCAAAGGAACACTTTAGGAACATAAAATACAAACAATTAGAAAAATCAGCAGTTGTCACGCATTTTTTGGAAAAAAACCACAACATAAATCCAGAACCAAAATTACTAAAACATACAACAGGAAAAGAAGAACTGTCCACATGGGAACAAATCTTTATTTCAAAAAATAGGAACAAAGTATTCAATTTCGACATCCCCCAGAAAGATTTGTTCAGCAAGTTCCTCGAACCGCCACCAGAGTAGACCGATGACAAAATATTGCCAGCTACACCAATGAGAACAAGTCGATGTCCGGCTGAAGATAAGAGTGAAGGCCTCAGAAACTGGTTCCGGGAAAATTTAAAAGTGAGTGTTGTTTTGTGTCATTAATCAACTCCTAATTAATTTAAGATCTTGTTTTGTTTCTCTAAATATATTCTCAAGATTACAAACAGCAATCTACAACAATGAAGATTTTGTATGGCGTATCTACCTCTCAAGAGTACAGCAGGGAACAAGAAACAATTCCTTGTTACTAAAATGGTCATGGTTCCCCTGTGTTTTCTACTCATTCCAAATTTAAATGCTTTATGTTTGTATTCTGATATTGAGGTCTTGCAAACACTTCTTAGGCTTTTAGTTATTGCATGGTAGAAATTAGAAAGTGTATTATAGTCTTATGCATTGAGAAGAACAGGCTTTTCTTTGCTGAAAGAATTACCAAAATTAATGTAGTGGTTTCTGTATTATATAACACAAGTTGTGATAAAGTGATGTGTGTTACATTACAGGCACTTGGAGTTTTTGGTCTGTGCCAGTTACACAGTTTTGTGGACTATCTGCGGAGTCGAATGAGCAAGGAGGATTTTGATGTGTTGTTTCGAGCGATGGTTGTCGGCACTGCGAGTGTTACAGCCATTGTTGGTGGTGCTCTCACTCTCACAGGTTTGTTGCATCAGAAAGTACATATACTTAAGTTATGGATCACTATGGCCTGTGGCATACACTGTACATTATGCGCATGATTTCTTGAGCACTGAATTTACGGTTTGATGTAGGCAGAGGGGAAGAAGACAGAGCTAACATGCTCTTGTTTCTCTGGTCAACCAAGAAAAATACAATTCAGCAAAATCACAGTAAGATAAGCGAAGATATGCACTGAAGGTATGAGATGTGTCAACAAACAATTGAACTCCATCCGATAGGCTATATGTTTCTATATTTACTATGTTATGAAACACATAAAAGTAGAAAACAAATATTACGACAGCTATTAACACTCACTCATTCACTTACTCAATCACTCACTTTGTGATTCTATGATTTTCAAGTCTACTGTGTCATTTTCCTCGCTGGTATCCTCTGATGTGTTAATAATTTCATCCTTTGCATTTTTTATTACACCATCGTTTCTCCAATATTGCATTTCCAGCTCTGGACCTTCTTGCAGTATCCTTCCCAATCCATTGCTTCTATAGCAAGTTTCCACAGATTTGCTCTCATTAACATTGCTTCCTCTGAAAACATTCTTTATTTCTCCTCATGCCAGCTCAATTGCTTTCATATTACAGTTATACAAAGGTAGACAAATAATAGTATATCCCCTTTTGAGAGCCATAACATTCACAACATACATCTTGCTCTTATATTTGTTGTAAACTGGTTAGTTAATAATTACCTCAAAATTGCTCAAATTGAAATGGCACATGTGTGAAAGCTTAGCATATTAGCCACTAGATGTCAGTGTATAGCGCATTTCATGCTTCAAAGTTGTCACCTGTATTTATGGAAATAGGCGAAACTTACCAAATGAGTCGTCCGATATGACTAAATGTTGGAGGAGTTGGGGCCCGAATGCTCAAGAAATCTTGTACATATAATACTAACCTTGTTATGTCACACTGTAGGGTTTCAGCGCCATGAACAGAAGCATCTTGAGAGAGAGCTTTCATATTCTGAAGACCAGTTTTTTGCTCCATAGAACATGTCTTTGTTTAATACATAAAAAACAGAAGCTGACAACAGTGGAGTAACAATACTACATAAAATATAATTATTTGCCACAAACTTCACTTATCTTTTAAGAAAATTGATGAAATGTGCACAGCATTCGAGAGATTAATCTTACAAATAAATCTTTTGGATCGGAGAAACTTTTTGTGTGACGCGAGAATATTTTCTAAGTCCAACGGTGCACATATACGCATGCGCAAGCAGACAACCTACAGGTTCTCGTGTTGCAGCCGACATGAGAAAGATGTGTAACACTTGTAGTCAACCTCTCCAAAAATGCCCCAGACATCTGTCTGTTCTACACCGGTGCAAAAGGACATGTGGATGCAATTGGCACAGATCAGTTTTGGAAAATACTGACCATGTTTCCTCTCAGGTTTTATTGCTTTACAAAAGTAGGCTTGCTGTCCAGTAAAAGTACCTTTGTATTGTTAAAAGAGAAGGCTGTTTGTTCTCTGCGTTCTTCAAATATTTAAGATTCGTTCATTACGTTGTTGAAAATCAGAAAATGGCTTGACAAATCAGTAAAATGTGTGAGCTCGCAAACTCTATCGGACTGTATCGGCTACTGCCGCAAATTGTGCATGATGTCAAATGAAACTGAGTATACTGTAAGGGGGAAAATTGGCAGTCCCGGCCACGTCGTTCAAATTGAGTGCAAAGTTGCAAACGACGCAAGTTTCATCATGGGCACGTCGTAGAGGGCAACTGGATTCTAGGATTGTTTGACATGGAAACGAATGAGGTGCGGATGACGATATTACCCAGCAACAGGAGGGATGCAAATACACTCCATAGTGCTGTGCACCTTGCACTGAATCACCCAGTGCACTTTGTCGACCCAGTGACAAATGTGCACACAAATAACAGAGTCACATTGGCGAGGACTCGGCATTGTCTAACAAGGGGCGGCATTCCTAAAGACATATGGATGATCACATTTCTGAGTATTTGTGGCACAATGACTACAAAAACCAGTCAGCAGACCCATTTCAAAAATTAATTGTACACCTTAGGTAGGTCTACCCTGTAGTGTAACGATTGCACTTAGTGTTTAGGCTAGGGATAGTTATCTTTAGTGTAATTAGCTAGTTGGTGAAAATTAGGGACTATTGTGTGTGGTTAGTACAACTAACTAGGAGGTGCAATTTAGGTACTACTCGTACCTTGTGTTAGTTTGCTAAATAGTGTAATTAAGGGACAAGTAAGACTGTTGGCAGCATTGCATTCACTGCAGAAATAAGGATAGTTTGGCTGCACTGAATTTTTCAATATGGCTACATACGCAGTGAGGAAATAAACAATTAATCACTTTAAAAGAATGCCCTCCAGCACGGAATTGCACTAAAAGGTAAAGAAATCATATTAAAAATGATGGTTGTGTATAAAAACATAAAAGTGTGAAGGACTTAGAAAACAATCGCCGCGTTGCAAATTAGAAAGAAGAGCCGGATCTTCAATCACTGCTTTTTCCATTGTCATCGTTACTGTCACTAGGTGTTGTATTATTTTTGTATTTATTACCAATCTCTGAAAATGAAACAAACTTAAAAACAGAATCAATTGACAGTGTTTCAAAATTCATTACGCGATTTCTATTTTTAAAATAAACATTTTTTTGCAAACGATTAAATCTATTGGACCCTTAATTGCTTTATAATTCAACTTCTGCATTTTTTTCATGCTTAAATAACAAAAATGATCTGCCACGGCTGATTTATCACTCTGTTTATACCTAATATTCTAAAATGTTCTTTCATTCTAATTTGTAAATTACATTTGGTCAATTCAATATAAACCTAGTCACAATTTAAGCAATTAAATTGATAAATGCCAGATTTTTTTTTATTATCAGAAATTTTATCTTTTAGAAAAAATGAAAGATGATTATAATTTTAAAGCATTTACTTACTTCTTGGGCTAATAAACAGTTTCGAAACATTGTTAAACAATTTTTATAATTTTGGTTCCTCAAAATAAATATAATATTAAAACTTTGGTTAATTTTTCTAAAAAAAAAAAAAAAAATCTGATAGAAAAATCTGGCATTTATCAATTTAATTGTTTAGATTGCGACCAGGTTTACATTGGATTTGTTTATGTGAATTTGTAAATTTCTCAAACTTTACATGTTAAAAAACTTTAATTGTGAAACAGTGTACTAAATAAAGTGAAACTGAAAAAGTCAATATCATGGTTGGAATTTGAACCACGGATCTCACTCTTACCCATTGAGCTACCATGGCCAATGTGCCATCCTGACATTAAATTCTCTAATGGATTCATACATGTATTTCCCAATAAACCACTAAGGGCTCTCATATTCAATATACACCATCTGTGGCGACTTACTGTTGTAAGTACTTGAGTCCCAGACTTAATCATTAAACTCATATTATTTAAGTTAATTGATGGACATTAACCCTTTCACCGATATGGACACCATATGACGTCCAAGTTAAAAGGCCCCAAACCGATATGGACGTGTATAGACGTCCTGGCATACATACATTTAACGTGTATTTAATGCTAATTCTTTTAAACCTTATGTTTTACAGTAAATTTAAATAAATTCTATAAGAAGTAAAAGCTTACCTTTAAAAGTTTTTTCTTGAATGGTACACCTCAAAACAGGGATAAACACACAAGGGCACATCTCCACATTCACAGCAAATCGTACTAGTTTCCTTTCGGACACCTTTCTTGCGGCACACCAGACATTTTCTAAAGGGACGCGACTTTCTTGCTGTGGGTGGTACCGTTTTAGGAAAACGTTTTCCTTCAAGTCTGAGGGGTGCTGGGGTGGTGGATTTTTTTACCCCCAGAATGGAGATTTCTCTGAATTTTATACTGCTCAATTAGGCTGCGAGCTATTGATATGCGAAAGTCCAGGTACGTCATTGTCTTCCGTGGGTTTAGAGCTCTCCAAATTACTAAACAATTGTATATGGTTATATCCAGCTGATGTAAACATACTTTTTTATACCATTTGATTGTTTTTCGCAAAGAGGGATATGCGTGTAATACTTGATCTACTAGATCCACTCCACCCATATGCATATTATATTCCTGGATAATATCAGGCTTGAAAATTGACATTTTGTTACGAGCATCAATTTTTCCCGTATCAGTCATCAAAATCTTAGAGCTGCAATTGGATAATGCTGTAACAACCCTCCTGTCTTGCCAAACAACATAGGTCAAGGGTGGGAGCTGATGCACCTGCATTTCTCCTCTTCTTAGAGCCTTTTGGCAAACCAATACGATTTGAGCGTACTGTTCCAATTGCATTTGTTTTTCTTTTGTGTAAGGCCATGAATAATTTAGGGGAACTGTACCAATTATCTAAATATACAGTCCTACCCTGATCAAGTACAGATTCCATCAGGTGCATTACTATGGAACCAGATAACCCCAAATCTTTTTCTCCCGTGTTATCAGTCCCTTGGCCAGTGTATATGCAGCTATTGTAAAGATATCCTGTTTTACTTTCACATACATCAAAACTCTTTATGCCAAATCTGGCCCTCTTTGTTTTGATGTATTGTTTCCAACCTAAATGGCCCTTCCAAAGCATCAGGCTTTCATCAACAGTGATCTTTTCACTAAGCACATAATTTTCTTTGAATTTTGAAATAATGTAATCAAAAACTGGTGTGATTTTGTATAGTTTATCATTCACATTTTCTGTGCAGGTGAAATGAAGGAAGCGCAAAATGGAAGTAAACCTGTTATTTGACATGCATTTCCCAAAAAATGGGGTAGCTAGCATGTCATCTGTAGACCAGTACATGTCTAGCGTAGGTTTACGAATAACATCCATGAGCATAATTAGACCAAGTAGTCTGTAAATCTCATTCATTGTTACTTCTGTCCACTTCTGAATTCTACTCTTAGGTCCTAAATTGCCTTTAGCAATCAGTTCTTCCTTCACCCTACTCGCATATACATTTGTTTCCGAAACAATGAGAGACAGTAAGTCAGTAGTAAAAAATTTTGTGACAATGTCAATTGGTTGGCTGTCAGAAGTTAGCTGAGTATGCGGTTGTAATAATAATAATAATAATAATAATAATAATAATAATAATAATAATAATAATAATAATAATAATAATAATAATAATAATAATAGCAATAGCCCTAGCCCTAGCCCTAGCCCTAGCCCTAGATTTATTTAGCCTATAGACATGGTACAAGTATGTTTAAGGCATCGTCCAGCTAAGAATAATTACAAGAATAGTCAGTTACAAGTATAGTTACAATAAGTTTGTTCCAAAAGAGAAATACAATGTGGTTTCATAATTTTAAATACTACTATTTTCAATATTATTTACAATATTTACAATTCATCTATTCTATATAAACATTTATTTAGAAGATACCTTTTTAGCTCCCTTTTGAAATTATCACCGTGTTTTCCTTTTAAGTTACTTGGTAATCTATTGTATAACTTTGCACCACTCAAGAGTGGGTCGTGTTCAGTTGTGCTCTTATTTATGCTGTTCTGATATGTTGTTCTTGCCACGTGATTTGTGCTCATAATGTTGTTTGTTACAATGTGTAATATGCAAATTCTTAAATATTAAAAGCAGAAGCATTATTAACAGTGAAGTATTCTTCATATTTAAGTCTGATTTATGAGTCACTATGTTTAAGGAATAATTATGCATAAGGAATAATTACTTCATGTTTAACCAAAAATTCCTCAGACAATCAAAAGGATTAGCAATGGGGAGCCCACTTTCGCCTATTTTAGCAGACCTATACATGAGCTATTTTGAAACACACATAGTAAAGGCCGTCCCACAGATTTATAAATTTTGGCAGAGATATGTTGATGATGTTTTTGCCATCATTCCGGAAAAACTTAGAGAAGATTCTCTAAAATTACTAAACCTGCAAGATAATCACATCCAATTTACTATGGAAGTAGAAAGAGACAACACCCTACCCTTTTTGGACCTCAAGATAACTAGAAATCGTCATGGTATAGATTTTGGAATATACAGGAAGCCCACACAGATAGATAATTACACAAAGAAAAATGAATACAACCCAGTTTCACATCAACTAGCTGCCTTTAGAAGTCTAATTCACCGGCTATACAACGTCCCACTGAGTAAGGATGAATTTTTGAAAGAACAACAACACATAAAAGACATAGCGGTATTAAATGGATTCAACCCAGCCATCATAAGGAACATGATGAAGAGAAAAGAAAAACTGAAGATAAGATCAAAAAATACCACTCTCACACCACTTAATAACACAAATTGGCAATATAGAAAATTCACCTACCATCCATGGGCTTTTAGAAAATTTGAACGAATCTTCAAAAGACTAAACTTAAAACTAGCACCCCAAAACAAATTCAGTCTGAGGAACCTGCTAAATAAACCACTGAAAAATACAATCCCCAACAATTTGAAATCAGGAATTTATCAGATTGTGAAACCTGTGAAAAAAGCTACATAGGAAAAACTAAGAGAAACTTGTTAACCAGGCAAAAAGAACACCAGAGGAACATTAAGTTGAAACAAACAGAAAAATCTGCAGTTTCACACTATTTTTGGACAGAAAACCACAACATTAAACTGTTAAAATCTTTAAGTACACACATAGAATTGGATATTTGGGAAAAAATATTCTTAAACAAAAACCGTGATAAAGTTATAAATTTTGAAATCCCAGCATTAAATGAAGTATTAAAACTTAGTGCCCCTAACACCAGATGGCAGAGTGATCAGAGCTCCGTAGTAGTGGAAGAAGAGGGAGGTTCATTTAGTCACCAAACAGCTGAGGATGAGATCGAATGATCTTGAAAACGTTTCAATTATACAACAACAAGTAAGTGAAGACTGAGTGCAAACATAGTGACTCATAAATCAGACTTAAATGCAAATTCTTATTAGTAATATACAGTATAACCTTATATACATATAATGAGATAACAGTAAATAGCTTATTTTCTACAAAAGTATTACGACATGAAGTTTTATACCCTAAACCATACACTGCTCTTATACATTTCTTCTGTAATACCAACAATCTATTTAAATTATGTACACTAGTGCTTCCCCATACTTCAATGTCATATTGTAAGTAAGGATATATCACACCAAAATATGTCATTTTCAATGTAGTCGTATCTAAATATTTTGAGAGGTTCCTCAATAGATATAAACCTGTACTTACTCTTTTACACACATAGTCTATATGTGGATTAAATGAGACGCTTTTGTCTAAAATTATACCTAGGAAATTAATTTGTTGTACTAATTCAGTGTTACTGTGCCCTACTTTTACCACCAAAGGTCTCTCTGAATTCAATCTTCCATACTGAAAATGCAATAATTTTGTTTTATCTATGTTCACTTTTAAATTATTTTGTTCCAGATATTTAAGTAGGTCATTAAAAGTATCTATAATAGAATTCTCCAAGAGATTCATGGTTTTGTGCCAGTACAGTAAAGTAGTATCATCAGCATAGGATACATTTTTGCAGTTTTCATTGCGAGATAAGTCATATATAATAGAAATAATATTGGCCCGAGTACCGATCCCTGTGGCACGCCATATTTAACTATATCATATGGTGACATATAATGTCTAATTGACCCATTGTTGTTACAGGTAATTATAGTGCATTGTTTGCGATTTGTTAAATAGGATTTTAGTATGTCATGCATTTTTTCCCCTTATTCCATAACCTTCTAGTTTGTCCAATAATAAGTTTAATGCTACACTATCGAATGCTTTAGAGAGATCTAAGAACAGTCCTACTGTTTGATTACCTTTATCTAATTGTGAATAGATCTCTTTTACAAGGTCTATGATAGCTGTAGTCATAGAGAAATTCTTTTTAAAGCCATGCTGCTTTTTAACTAATATGTCATGTTTATCTAAGAAGTTAACTAGTCTTGTATTTAAAACTTTTTCAAATACTTTACTGAATACAGAGGTAAGAGTTATTGGTCTGTAATTAGCAATATGGCATCTGTCCCCTTTTTTTTGAAAATTGGTATTATAGGACTAATTTTTAGGCACTCTGGGAAAGTATTGTGTTCTATTGAGAAATTAATCAAATATACAATTATATCTGTAAGTTCATTTTTACAGTATTTTAATGCTCTAGAGGAGATGCCATCCCAGCCACAAGAGTTTTGTTGTTTTAGTTCACTGATTATTTTACTAATTTCAGTATTATTTGTAGGCATGAGGTAGATTGACTGTTCAATAGTATTTTTAGGTTGATAGTTGAGAGGGAGTTTTTGAGATTTTTTGATTCCGTTTGTAAAGTACTGGTTAAGACTATTGCAAACATCATTCGGGTTTAGTATCTTTTGCCCATTTATTTCTAAGGTTATATTTTTATCCTCTTTCTTTGTTTGCCTATAATTATTTACAATATTCCAAGCTGCTGCTGTTTTATTTTTAGATTGACTAATGGAAGTGCTATAAATCTGGGATAATTGCAAAGCGAGTGCCTTGCCATATTCTTTTTTTAGTGTTTTGTAGCATTTATTATATATTTCTAATTTAGTTGCAATGGTAAAATTCGTACATTGATTTCATTCTCTGTCTTAAATTTCTTATTTCATAAGTCAATGGTACTTTATGTTTTGCTTTATTACCAAGTTGCTTTGTTTTTAATGGACATGCTGTATTAAAATGCCTTAGCACTGTTTTTAAGAACATATCCCATTTGCAATTTATATCATTCGTAGTATATACAGATTCCCACTTTTCTGCTTTTAACATTTCTTGCAACCTTGCTAAATTTAGGTCGTGAAGTGATCTTTTCTGTGTCCATGCTACTTTCTTTAGTTCACAATTACAGTTAAATATGTCAATAATTTCTGCACAGTGATCAGAGAGATGAAAATCATTAATAAAAACAGAATACTGTGTAGGTGTTATGTTAGTATGTAGTCTATTGCAGTTGCAGACGTCCTCGTGATTCTAGTTGGACAGTTTATTGCATTATCAAGATTATAGCTATCAAGGATATCATTAAATAGCCTGTAATCCCGAGAATCATTACATGAATTTATATTGATATCACCTAATATAATAATTTTGTCTGCTTCTTTTGATAGGTTTGCTATGAGCTTATCAATATTTCTATAAAAGTCATTGACCTTAGAATTAGGTGATCTGTATATACCTACTATTGCAATTTTGCCAATTGTGGTTACTATTTTAATGGCACAACATTCCATAACCATTTCTATGCTATAATTACATATATTTTCATATTTGGTGAACATTCAATTATTTTTTACATATATGGCCACACCTCCAGATTTATGAGATTTTCTACAGAAGTCTGCAGCTAAAGTATAGTTATCGAGTTTAGCTAATTCAAGTTCTTTGTTAGAGCAACCATGTTCTGTAATTACAGCAATATCAACCTTTATTTCGTTAAGTAATACACTCATCATATCAATTTTGTTGCACCAGAGGTTGTGCTCGTGAACGTATGTCTATTTGTGTTAGAGTTATTTTGACACCTTCATAATGTTGATTCTTCACAAACACCTGCCGGAAGTGAGTCATTATCCTCCTCACTACTACCTATATCCTCAACACCCCTCTCAAAATCTGAAAGCTCACCATCAATGTCCAAATCACTGTCTAACAGCAAAAAGTCTTCCACATTTTCTGATGTAATAACAAGCCCACACTCTTCCTACACTAGCTAATTTATTTGCTACATTACTAGTTCAAGCCATGATTAGCACTGAGGAAAGTATTTCAACTGTGTTTTAGCTAAAGAAATTGCTTGGAACTCTGATGCAGTCGAAATTACTATATGAACTGAGCGAAGAAAAAAGTTACGTCAGCTAACATAAACTTTGGTTGTGCAATTAGCGAGTTGCTGACGGAGTTTTCTTTCCAGTGTAAATAACGCAACATATACAGTTATTATGTAGTAGCATAAACTGAAACCTATAAACCTTGAACCCAACACTTCATTTATTCAGCTGATATACACATATAGTTTGTAAAACAAAAGTACTCGGAATTAGGCGCGTTCGACGCAAAGAATGGCTTTCTTTACTGTGATACAAATTAATGAAATTTCAACGATTTATTAATATAGTCTCTATTTTAATGATACCGTAGATGTATACTGCCTTTGTGGGCTTTAAACCAGTTTTTGTTTTGCTAAAATAACTTAATAAATATGGAAGATACAAATATTTATTTATGAAGCATTATTGCAGCATTTAACAATTTAAATGTCTTGTTCTGTTTATTGGGTATCCATTCCCGGCCGTGCAGGGTTTAAATGGCCATCGGCGAAGCGGTTAATCATTCCTTCACACTAGCCAAATCCCGGCCATGGCATTGAATTTTTCAGTTTGACTATCTATTCAAAACATTAGCCTATACACGACTAGTTTAATTAACCCTTTCACCGATATGGATGTCATATGACGTCCAAGTTAAAATGCCCCAAACCGATATGGACGTGTATAGACATCCTGCGCATACATGCATTTAATGCTCATTTAATGCCAATTATTTTAATCTTCCTATTTTACAATACATTTAAATTAGTTCTATAAGGGATGTGAACGTACCCTTAAAGTTTTCATTTTGAATTGTACACCTCCAAACCTCGATAAACACCCAAGGGCACTTCTGCAGATTCACACCAAATAATACTGGTTTCCTTGCGAACTTCTTTTTCGCAACACACTAGACATTTTCGAAATGGTTGTGACTTTTTTGGTTGTGGGTGGTATGCTTTTAGGAAAGTGTTTTCTCTCAAGTATGAGGGGTGATGTCGTAAATTTCTTACCCCTTACCTCTGAGTATTATAATACTTAATTAGGTTACGAACTATTTATACGTGCAAGTACAGGTAGATGAATGTCTTGCATGAATTTACAGCTCTGAAGATTACTAAACAATTGTGCATGGTTACATCCAGTGGTATAAAAATACTTTTTTACCATTTAACTGTTTTTCGTAAAGAGGGATAGCTAGCAATAGCTGATCCACATCACCCATATTTGACCCGCCACTTCCCCCAAACAATGGAGTAGCTAACATGCCATCTGTAGACCAGTACACGTCACTGCTACCTATATCGTTAACATCTTCATAATTGCACAACAAATCTTTCAGATTTTCTACAGTAATATCAGAAGCCCGCATACATCATAGGCAAGCTAATTTATTTGCTACATTACGGGGATAAGCCATGGTTAACACTGAAATTTAACAATTTCAAATGTGCCATTCATTTAGCTCTTGATAGCTATAAGAAATCACTCTGAACACAGAGAGAGTATAAATAACTAAAATACTGAGCAAAAACAGCTGCATAAGGCTACCAGAAACCTTGGTTGAGAAACACTGTAATAACAGATGCTGACAGAGAGTTTTCTTTCCAGTGTAACGCAACATATACTCGTATGACTATCGCTTGGTATAGCATAAATAAACTAAACTTGAACCGGAGAAGTCGCTTGCGTAGCTATACATACACATACATTCGTTCGTATACACACAAAACAAAATGATTAAAATATTAGGTGCGTTCGGCACAAAGAATGGCTTTTGCTACAGTGAAACAAATTAGTGAAATTTCAACGGTTTATTACTGTAGTCTCCACTTTTTGTTACTGTAGATGTATACTGCCTTTAATGGGTTTTAAACCAGTTTTTGTTTCGTTTAAATAACTTAATAAATACAGAAGATATGGAATTGTATTTATGATAAATTTTTACAGCATTTAACAATTTAAATGTCGTGTTCTGTTTATTGGGTATCCATTTCCGGCCCCTGAAGAGTTTAAATGGCCATAATTGAAGCGGTTAACTTATATAATACAGTGTACTAAAATTGACATTCTGTTTCTTGTGTATGATTGGAAGAATTTAGTAACAGTGACCTCAAAATTAATTGGAAAAGGTATTTGTAGCTTTATCACTTACATTTATAAAGCTACATTTGTAGCTTTATCACAACTAGTCCCTCAATAATATAAAAATGTAAGTGACAATGTGTTAAAAAAGCAATTACAAATAGTTTTTTCTCTTGTTTCATATTAGTTCTTTTAAATGGTCACATTACAATAAGTATTGATTTGAGAATGTCATTTTTTTTAACAGGAAAAATTTCACCTTGGACTGGTCGTTTCTACTCACTTTTGGACCCAAGTTATGCCAAGAATCACATTCCAATTATAGCCTCAGTATCTGAACATCAACCTACATCGTGGTCGTCTTTCTACTTTGATCTGCAGATCCTGGTGTTCTTATTTCCGGCAGGGTTGTACTTCTGTTTCTCAAAGCTCTCTGATGCCAACATCTTCCTCATTTTGTATGGAGTTACGAGCATTTACTTTGCTGTAAGTGTGAGGTATAAATTGATTTGTCACAATGCAATAAATAGTTTTGTCACATGTGTTTTAAACTAGAAATGCGACTGAAAGAACATCTTTGCAATTAATGAATTGCAACTTGAACTGCTTTAATTAAAATTATACTATGAGTTGACCAAGACACTGTTCTTCACATATCACAAATGCTCTTTAATTATGTTTCTATTTCTGAGAGTAGACAATTTCTTGATAATGCCTTCAAGTGGAGGCGAAATGCATTGGTATGTGAAATACAGAATATCTCAGTCAATTCATAGAGTAATTTTAATTACTACATTACTTCACAGTGTTAATTCCAATTTACTTTTTCAAATTGAACTACTTTGTTGACCTTCTGTTTATTTATGTGGTTACAGTTACTTCTGCTAGGTGATGAGCATTATAACAAATTTGTTGTCAGAATCAATGGTGATATTTCACAATTCATTACGTGATCTCTATTTCTTACAATAATAATTTTCTTCCACATAATTAAATGTATTACTCCATTTAAATGTATTAATACTTTAACCTCTGGGTTTATCTTATTAAATGATTAAAAATGATCCATCACAGCAGATTTACCTATCTGTTTACATTTAATAATCCTAAAATGTTCATTTACTTTGTTTCAAATATCAATCTTGTCATAATCTAAACAGCTGAATTGATAAATGTCAGACATTTTTATTATTTGTAATTTTATCTTTTTAAAATACTTAGCAAATATTTTATGTTGTAATTCCTTTCATGGAAGTGTTGAAAACAGTATTGTTGTAATAAATTAAATTTAAAGGGAGTCGATTAATGACACTAAACAACACTTTGTAATTTCTCAGAACATGTTTCAGAGGCTATTCCCACCATTGTCAACCGGACATTGACTTCAGTGGAAACCCACCCCAGTGCCATGTTGTTCACCACAAATCTCACTTTGCAGTTGCCTGGGATTGAACCCGGGCTGCGATCTAACCACTCAGCCATGGCGCGGTTGATGAGCTGAAAACAATAATTACAAATTACATAACATCAGTAACAAAGTACATTTTAATTGAATCCCTGTCTTGAAGAAAATAGTCAACACTTTCAGCATTTTCTCAGCTTCACATTATTTATCTAATTATCTTTCATGAATTACATTAATGTACCTAACAGATTCTTTTAACTTGCATAACATTATCATCATATGCAGCTAGTGCTGCCATTGAAATTCCTGCCTCTAGGGGAATCTTGGTTACATGACAAGAGTGACTTCTCATGGAAAACCATAAGAAATGTGTGCATTTACTCCAGTAACATTTTGTGAATTCAACATTTTATTTAATCACAAAATTATTGTCTTGCTGCATGAGGGCACGTTTTGTCAAGTACATATATGCTGGTTTTGTGTTACAGGGTGTGATGGTACGTCTGATGCTTGTGTTGGCGCCCGTGATGTGTATTCTCTCAGGTATAGCTGTGTCAGCCATGTTGGTTACTTATATGAAACAAGTGGATCCATCCAAAAATGTTGACAAGAAAGCCAAGAAGTTTGAGAGCAACTATTTCATGAAAAGCGAGGTATGGACTTTCATTTCCGAGAGTTACCTGGAGTAGCACCTTAATTCAAGTGCATGCAAATTATGGCTACAGTGAACACATAGATGTTGGTCTACAAATTTCCCACACATTATGATGGTAGTTCAATAAGCACCCGTGTTAGCAACAAAGATGTCATGGTTTTTACGGTTACAAGTAATTTATTTCTCAGCATAGTCCCCTTTTAGGGACATACATTTCTCCCAACGCTCTTGCCATCTTTTTAACTCCTCCAAAAATAAGAATTGTCAAGCTCTGCAAAACATGCCTCATTTGATCTTAATTTTGTTCCTTCAAGCCATTTCTTCATGTTTGGGAATAGGAGAATATGGGGAAACAGCAGCAATTCATGCAGTTTGGTGGCGGCAGCTCCGGATGAATGTGCTGCAGCATTGTGGTGAAACGGAACTCTCTTCTTCGACATATGGGGCCGTGCCTCCTTTGACTTCTTGTTGAATTCTGCCAATAAGTCACTGAAATATGCTCCAGTAATCGTTTTTCCTTTTCCCAGGAACTCAATGAGTATAACACCCTTCCATCCCAAAACATTGTCACCATCTTTTTTCCAGCTGATGGGACCCTCTTTGCTTTCTTTGGATCAGATTCTGTGGAAGCAACTCATTGTTTTGATTGTTGCTTGGTTTTTGGAGTATAATAATGAATCCAGGTCTCATTGACAGTGACAACTCGATGTGAGAAGTCCTTCGGATTTCGCTTAAACAGCTTCAAAGTTGAAAGCCACACCCACTTGTGCACTGTGAGCAAATGCAGCACCCATAGGGCCAACTTATCCTGTAAAATATGAATTGTCGTTCCCAACAATACAACTATGGCCTCTGCGAGAATCATATCATGGACTTTTTCAACAACTTCCTCAGTAAACACATCTGCAGGGTGTCCTGGGTGCTCCTCGTCAAAAACGGATGTTTGACCACGTTTAGATTCGTTATACCAATATCTGTGTCATAGCAGGCAAAAGGTCTCCATAAACAACATCTAATTTTGCTTTTATCTCCTCACAAGTTTTCCCATCTAAACGTAGAAAGTGAATCACTGAATGATATTGCACTTTTTCCATTTTAGCAAAAGCATGTCGAACAATTTTTGTAAAATCAAAATTAACATATGAATAAACATATATTTTGAAACATGCGTACTTATTGAAGAGCCCTCCTATTTTTTTTATTTCTAAGCCTACTCTGAAGTTCTAATTTTTCTCCAATGTCAGTGGTTGTATCCTACTTAAGAACTCACTGTTTCTTATTAAGAGTAAACACCATTTCCAAAGATTATGAAGAGCAGTTTGTCACATGAAGATTCATTGGTATTATAACAAAACATCACAGACTTTCATTAGTTGTTACATAGGGAGGGAACATGCAGTGCAGGGCAATAATTCCCCATGTATCTGTACTTATAGTACTGCATTCCAAACAAACATTTATTAGAAATGTATGTCTTGAGGTCTGCTAAATCCTTTAAGAATGAATGGGAAGGAGAAGCAATATTATTTTTTTAGTTTTTCAACATTTTTAACAGGTTTTTTTTTCTTTTTCTTTTTCTTTTTCTTTTTCCAGTTGCTCTATCTAGAGCAGGGGAAATTCTGAAAATGTTTGTCAGCTATTTGAAAGATGATAATGATATAAATACAACTAAATTTCTTGGTCTTTGGATACAGAGTAACCTAAAGTGGGAGACACATGTTGATCATCTAATTAAAAAGCTGAGTACAATTTGTTATAATTTCAGACAACTGGTACACATAGTTAACATAAAACCTCACAGAAGCGTGTATTTTGCATGTGCTCACTCCATTTTAAAATATGGCATAACATTATGGGGTAACTCACCACATTGTAAATCATTATTCATAATGCAAAAACGGATTCTAAGAATACTTGGGGAAGTTAAATCAACATCTACGTGCTGACCATTATTTAAAAAATTTAAAATCTTACCTCTCCCATGCATTTTCATTTTTGAAATTCTAAAATTTACAAAGACAAATTTAATGAAAGGAAACGGCCACTGTACCTTTAATGACACAGTTCATAATCATAATACTAGACAGAGAATGGATATTCATGTGAATAGAAGTAACACAAGAGCTCATCAAAACAGTGTAATAAACCTAGGAATCACTTTTTTTTAATAAACTGCCTATAGTCAATAAAACCACTTGCAATGTTTCAGCATTTAAAAAGTGAGTTTTGGCATACTTGCTAGACCACTGTTTTTATTCTATTAGTGAATTTATGGAAAGATTATAATATTGTTACATTTCTGAATTAATTGTGTATATTATAAAATTCTTGAGATATAATACAAAAGTGAATCGAGAAGATATTGACACATTGCTTCACTCACACTGTTTATTCACTGTGAATAAACAGTGTGAGTGAAGCAATGTGTCAATATCTTCTCGATTCACTTTTGTATTAATTTGTGCTTCACTGCTAGGTCGCCATGTTTTACCATTTGCCGATGAAACAAGGTTCCTCGGACTTGTTTTCGATAGAAAGCTTAGCTGGTCGTCGCATATAGCGCAGTTGAAAGCACGATGTGAGCGTTCTTTTAATATTTTGCGGATACTTGGTGGGAAATCGTGGGGAGTGGATCGTGCAGTGTTGCTTCGCCTGTATCGCACACTGATTCGCTCCAAGCTGGACTATGGGTGCATCGTTTATGCTTCAGCTCGCCCATCTGCTCTGAAGAAACTAGACACGGTCCATAACTCCGGCCTACGTCTAGCTACGGGGGCGTTCCCAACTAGCCCAGTTGTTAGCCTGTACGCTGAAGGGGCAGAACCACCTCTGCATTGTCGGCAGGCCTTTTTGCTGGGGAATTATGGCTGTGGGCTGAATAGTATGCCTTTGCATCCGACTTTTGCACCCTTTTTCAACACCTCCTTCGACGTCCAGTATGCGAACACCCGTGTAAAGCCTAAGCCTCCGGGTTTTCGCTTCCGGGAGCTCCTTGCG
Organism: Mantis religiosa; assembly: GCA_030765055.1. Taxonomy (NCBI): domain Eukaryota; kingdom Metazoa; phylum Arthropoda; class Insecta; order Mantodea; family Mantidae; genus Mantis; species Mantis religiosa. The sequence goes on along the minus strand of CM060959.1, from coordinate 5,289,166 downwards.
AAACATGGACTCGTGCTGCCTAGGATGCTCCCTGCAGGCGAAAGGGTGTATCCCCCTTGGTTGCGTGCAGCAGATCACGTGGATCTTGGCATGACGCTGCACAGCAAATCGACGACGCCTATGATTAGTATCTGCAGATTCTTTTTAGAATTTTTATCGGGCTATCAGGATTTTAACCTAATTTTTACTGACGGGTCAAAATGCTCTAGCGGGGTGGGATGCGCGTTTGTCCATGGGGCCGAACCCTTTACATTCGGTCTCCATGGCAGCACTTCTATATACACTGCAGAGCTGACTGCAATATATCGAGCCATTTTATATGTTCGCCGCTGAAAGTTGGGTGACTGCTTTATTTTAAGTGATTCCCTCAGCGCACTCCAGAGCCTGCATGAGCTGTACAACCACCATCCTCTCGTACAGCGTATCCAGGATGCCCTCCACGTCCTACACGCCTCGGGCATTAGCGTGGCTTGTGCATGGGTTCCTGGTCACGTAGGCTTGCGGGGGAATGAAATGGCGGATTCGGCAGCCAGGGTGGCAACCATAGACCCCAGTGTAACAATTTCATCTGTGACCGCGAAAGACTTTCGGCTTGTTGTGCGTAGGGCGGCGCTCTCGTGCTGGCGCGATGAGTGGTCTGCTCTCCGTGACAACAAGCTCCGAACAGTAAAGGAGCTTCCGAATCACTGGGTGACTTCCTGTCGCCAATCGCGGCGGGAAGAAGTTATTTTGGCTCGGTTGCGTCTTGGCCATTGTCATTTTAGCCACAGTCTTTTATTAAACCGGACACCGGCTCCAGTTTGCCCGCTTTGCGGTGCCGAACTGTCCGTGAGTCATTTATTTTTAGATTGTTTTAGACTAGCCCGTCTCCGCAGGTCTCTCCAGCTTGGCAGAGATACTCGCGGATGACGAGACGGCGGTGGGCAAAGTTTTAGCGTTCATTTTATCAACAAATTTTAGGATTTAGCCCTGAAATTTTGGGTATTTTAACCATTTTATCTCCTTTATGGTTTTAATTGTCTTAGTTTCCATTTTAGTCTTTGCCATATCGTTGAGCGTGAGTGTTATTTTTATTTGATTTGATTTATTGCATTTGTCTTTTAGTCTTTCTCGTTTTAATTAGATTTTAAACCCATTGGTTTTTTAAAGGGCGCTGATGACCCAGTAGTTGAGCGCCCCTAAACACCATCATCATCATCATCATCATCATCATCTGTGCTTCACTGTCCCTACGCTTCTTCCAAGTTTATACTTTCTTGAGATATGTTTATAACACATTATTTTGTACAAACACTGACTTGTCCTTATTGGATGTGACTTGTTAATTTACAAGTATAGTTAATTGCACTGTAAATTCACAATTTGACGTGTCTTATATCATAGTACTCATGTACAATGTATGATTTACAAGATGAATAAATTTACAAGATATTTGACCAACCTTGCGATGTTGTAGTGTTAAATTTCAGCCCTTCTTTTTCCAAAATGAGGGGAACCTCAAAGCATGTGTAACTTTGGTGACATGTGTTGTAGATTGCCACTTTGTTTATTGGAGTGATGTGCTTCCTGCTGATGTCATATACGCTCCACTGCACCTGGGTCACATCCGAAGCCTACAGCAGTCCCAGCATTGTTCTCTCAGCCAGATCTCATGACGGATCTCGTATCATATTTGATGATTTTAGGGAGGCATACTATTGGCTCAGAATGAACACTCCGGAGGTATGTGTTATCTGTTGTCTGGCAAATGCCTTTAACATACGTCTGTAAATTGTAAAGTAATGATTAGTTACAGTAAAACATATTATTTATCATAAACTTAACTTATCTTTTTAAGAAAATTGTTGAACTTTACACAGAATTCGACAGACTAGTTTCGAAAATCCTTATTTGCATTGTCCATCTGTTTATTGCTGTTATCATTACAACCACTAGGGGATGGATAAGTTTTATTACCAAATTCTGAGAATAAAACAAACTGATAGAATCAATTAGCAGTATTTCAAAATTCATTATGCAATTTCTGTTTTTCAAAATAAATATTTTTTCCCAAGCCATTAAATCTATTGGAGCATTTAAATGCTTTAATAATTTAATTTCTGCATTTATTTCCTGTTTAAATGACAAAAACTGATGTCAATCTATTTATACCTAATATTTCTAAAATGTTCCTTCATTCTTCTTCTAAATTATGTTTGATCCTTTCAATGTAAACCTGGTCAAATAAGACCTGAAGCTTTCCTGGCAATGAATATATTCCAGATATTCTTGGGGAACAAGCCAGGTGAAAAGACGATTAGAAATGGAGCTTTGTCTATCTCTGATCCCATCCACTTAAAACAGGAATTAACAGCACCTGAGACTCACTTTCCATCAAAACGGCTACTCCAAATATACGTTGAAGTCTCGATCACCAAAGCTAGGAAAGGGAAACCTGTAATACAGCAAGTGTCAGTCTGCATCCCGTTTACCGACAACCTATCTGGCAGAATCAGTAGCCTTGATCACTAGAGCTAGGAAAGGGAAACCGGTAATACAGTATCAGTCTACATCCCGTTTACCGACAACCTATCCGGCAGAATCAGTAGCCTTGATCACTAGAGCTAGTAAAGGTAAACCTGTAATACAGCAAGTGTCAGTCTGCATCCCGTTTACCGACAACCTATCTGGCAGAATCAGTAGCCTTGATCACTAGAGCTAGGAAAGGGAAACCGGTAATACAGTATCAGTCTACATCCCGTTTACCGACAACCTATCCGGCAGAATCAGTAGCCTTGATCACCAAAGCTAGGAAAGGGAAACCTGTAATACAGCAAGTGTCAGTCTGCATCCCGTTTACCAACAACCTATCCGGCAGAATCAGTAGCCTTGATCACTAGAGCTAGGAAAGGGAAACCTGTAATACAGCAAGTGTCAGTCTACATCCCGTTTACTGACAGCCTATCCGGCAGAATCAGTAGCCTTGATCACTAGAGCTAGGAAAGGGAAACCTGTAATACAGCAAGTGTCAGCCTACATCCCGTTTACCGACAACCTATCCGGCAGAATCAGTAGCCTTGATCACTAGAGCTAGGAAAGGGAAACCTGTAATACAGCAAGTGTCAGCCTACATCCCGTTTACCGACAACCTATCCGGCAGAATCAGCAGCCTTGATCACTAAAGCTAGGAAAGGGAAACTTGTAATACAGCAAGTGTCAGCCTACATCCCGTTTACCGACAACCTATCCGGCAGAATCAGTAGCCTTGATCACCAAAGCTAGGAAAGGGAAACCTGTAACACAGCAAGTGACTGTCTACATCCCGTTTACCGACAACCTATCCGGCAGAATCAGTAGCCTTGATCACTAGAGCTAGGAAAGGTAAACCTGTAATACAGCAAGTGTCAGCCTACATCCCGTTTACCGACAACCTATCCAGCAGAATCAGTAGCCTTGATCACTAGAGCTAGGAAAGGTAAACTTGTAATACAGCAAGTGTCAGCCTACATCCCGTTTACCGACAACCTATCCGGCAGAATCAGTAACCTTGATCACTAGAGCTAGTAAAGGTAAACCTGTAATACAGCAAGTGTCAGCCTACATCCTGTTTACCGACAACCTATCCAGCAGAATCAGTAGCCTTGATCACTAGAGCTAGGAAAGGTAAACTTGTAATACAGCAAGTGTCAGTCTACATCCTGTTTACCGACAACCTATCCAGCAGAATCAGTAGCCTTGATCACTAGAGCTAGGAAAGGTAAACCTGTAATACAGCAAGTGTCAGCCTACATCCCGTTTACCGACAACCTATCCAGCAGAATCAGTAGCCTTGATCACTAGAGCTAGGAAAGGTAAACTTGTAATACAGCAAGTGTCAGCCTACATCCCGTTTACCGACAACCTATCCGGCAGAATCAGTAACCTTGATCACTAGAGCTAGTAAAGGTAAACCTGTAATACAGCAAGTGTCAGCCTACATCCCGTTTACCGACAACCTATCCAGCAGAATCAGTAGCCTTGATCACTAGAGCTAGGAAAGGTAAACTTGTAATACAGCAAGTGTCAGTCTACATCCCGTTTACCGACAACCTATCCAGCAGAATCAGTAGCCTTGATCACTAGAGCTAGGAAAGGTAAACTTGTAATACAGCAAGTGTCAGTCTACATCCCGTTTACCGACAACCTATCCGGCAGAATCAGTAGCCTTGATCACTAGAGCTAGGAAAGGGAAACTTGTAATACAGCAAGTGTCAGTCTACATCCCGTTTACCGACAAACTATCCAGCAGAATTAGCAGCCTTGATCACTAGAGCTAGGAAAGGTAAACCTGTAATACAGCAAGTGTCAGCCTACATCCCGTTTACCGACAACCTATCCAGCAGAATCAGTAGCCTTGATCACTAGAGCTAGGAAAGGGAAACTTGTAATACAGCAAGTGTCAGTCTACATCCCGTTTACCAACAACCTATCCGGCAGAATCAGCAGCCTTGATCACTAGAGCTAGGAAAGGGAAACTTGTAATACAGCAAGTGTCAGTCTACATCCCGTTTACCAACAACCTATCCGGCAGAATCAGCAGCCTTGATCACTAGAGCTAGGAAAGGGAAACTTGTAATACAGCAAGTGTCAGTCTACATCCCGTTTACCGACAACCTATCCGGCAGAATCAGTAGCCTTGATCACTAGAGCTAGGAAAGGTAAACCTGTAATACAGCAAGAGTCAGTCTACATCCCGTTTACCGACAACCTATCCGGCAGAATCAGCAGCCTTGATCACTAAAGCTAGGAAAGGTAAACCTGTAATACAGCAAGTGTCAGCCTACATCCCGTTTACCGACAACCTATCCGGCAGAATCAGTGACCTTGATCAGTAGAAACCGGTAATACCCGTTTACCGACAACCTATCCGGCAGAATCAGTAGCCTTGATCACTAGAGCTAGGAAAGGGAAACCGGTAATACAGCAAGCATCAGCCTACATCCCGTTTACCGACAACCTATCCGGCAGAATTAGCAGCCTTGATCACTAGAGCTAGGAAAGGTAAACCTGTAATACAGCAAGTGTCAGCCTACATCCTGTTTACCGACAACCTACCCAGCAGAATCAGTAGCCTTGATCACTAGAGCTAGGAAAGGTAAACCTGTAATACAGCAAGTGTCAGTCTACATCCCGTTTACCGACAGCCTACCCAGCAGAATCAGTAGCTTTGATCACTAGAGCTAGGAAAGGGAAACCTGTAATACAGCAAGTGTCAGTCTACATCCCGTTTACCGACAACCTACCCAGCAGAATCAGTAGCTTTGATCACTAGAGCTAGGAAAGGGAAACCTGTAATACAGCAAGTGTCAGTCTACATCCCGTTTACCGACAACCTATCCGGCAGAATCAGCAGCCTTGATCACTAGAGCAAGGAAAGGGAAACTTGTAATACAGCAAGTGTCAGTCTACATCCCGTTTACCGACAATCTATCCAGCAGAATCAGTAGCCTTGATCATTAGAGCAAGGAAAGGGAAACTTGTAATACATCAAGCGTCAGCCTACATCCGTTTACCGACAACCTATCCAGCAGAATCAGTAGCCTTGATCACTAGAGCTAGGAAAGGTAAACTTGTAATACAGCAAGTGTCAGTCTACATCCCGTTTACCGACAACCTATCCGGCAGAATCAGTAGCCTTGATCACTAGAGCTAGGAAAGGTAAACCTGTAATACAGCAAGTGTCATTCTACATCCCGTTTACCGACAACCTATCCGGCAGAATCAGTAGCCTTGATCACTAGAGCTAGGAAAGGTAAACCTGTAATATAGCAAGTGTCAGTCTACATCCCGTTTACCGACAACCTATCCGGCAGAATCAGTAGCCTTGATCACTAGAGCTAGGAAAGGTAAACTTGTAATACAGCAAGTGTCAGCCTACATCCCGTTTACCGACAACCTATCCGGCAGAATCAGTAGCCTTGATCACTAGAGCTAGGAAAGGTAAACCTCTAATACAGCAAGTGTCAATCTACATCCCGTTTACCGACAACCTATCCGGCAGAATCAGTAGCCTTGATCACTAGAGCTAGTAAAGGTAAACCTGTAATACAGCAAGTGTCAGTCTACATCCCGTTTACCGACAACCTATCCAGCAGAATCAGTAGCCTTGATCACTAGAGCTAGGAAAGGGAAACTTGTAATACAGCAAGTGTCAGTCTACATCCCGTTTACCGACAAACTATCCGGCAGAATCAGTAGCCTTGATCACTAGAGCTAGGAAAGGGAAACTTGTAATACAGCAAGTGTCAGCCTACATCCCCTTTACCGACAAACTATCCGGCAGAATCAGCAGCCTTGATCACTAAAGCTAGGAAAGGGAAACTTGTAATACAGCAAGTGTCAGCCTACATCCCGTTTACCGACAACCTATCCGGCAGAATCAGTAGCCTTGATCACCAAAGCTAGGAAAGGGAAACCTGTAACACAGCAAGTGACTGTCTACATCCCGTTTACCGACAACCTATCCGGCAGAATCAGTAGCCTTGATCACTAGAGCTAGGAAAGGGAAACTTGTAATACAGCAAGTGTCAGTGTACATCCCGTTTACCGACAACCTATCCGGCAGAATCAGCAGCCTTGATCACTAGAGCAAGGAAAGGGAAACTTGTAATACAGCAAGTGTCAGTCTACATCCCGTTTACCAACAACCTATCCGGCAGAATCAGCAGCCTTGATCACTAGAGCTAGGAAAGGGAAACTTGTAATTCAGCAAGGGTCAGTCTACATCCCGTTTACCGACAACCTATCTGGCAGAATCAGCAGCCTTGATCACTAGAGCTAGGAAAGGGAAACTTGTAATACAGCAAGTGTCAGTCTACATCCCGTTTACCGACAACCTATCCGGCAGAATCAGCAGCCTTGATCACTAAAGCTAGGAAAGGTAAACCTGTAATACAGCAAGTGTCAGCCTACATCCCGTTTACCGACAACCTATCCGGCAGAATCAGTGACCTTGATCAGTAGAAACCAGTAATACCCGTTTACCGACAACCTATCCGGCAGAATCAGTAGCCTTGTTCACTAGAGCTAGGAAAGGGAAACCGGTAATACAGCAAGCATCAGCCTACATCCCGTTTACCGACAACCTATCCAGCAGAATTAGCAGCCTTGATCACCAGAGCTAGGAAAGGAAAACCTGTAATACAGCAAGTGTCAGTCTACATCCCGTTTACCGACAACCTATCCGGCAGAATCAGCAGCCTTGATCACTAAAGCTAGGAAAGGTAAACCTGTAATACAGCAAGTGTCAGCCTACATCCCCTTTAACGACAACCTATCCGGCAGAATCAGCAGCCTTGATCACTAGAAACCGGTAATACCCGTTTACCGACAACCTATCCGGCAGAATCAGTAGCCTTGATCACTAGAGCTAGGAAAGGGAAACCGGTAATACAGCAAGCATCAGCCTACATCCCGTTTACCGACAACCTATCCGGCAGAATTAGCAGCCTTGATCACCAGAGCTAGGAAAGGAAAACCTGTAATACAGCAAGTGTCAGTCTACATCCTGTTTACCGACAACCTACCCAGCAGAATCAGTAGCTTTGATCACTAGAGCTAGGAAAGGGAAACCTGTAATACAGCAAGTGTCAGTCTACATCCCGTTTACCGACAACCTATCCGGCAGAATCAGCAGCCTTGATCACTAGAGCTAGGAAAGGGAAACCGGTAATACAGCAAGTGTCAGTCTACATTCCGTTTACCGACAAATTATCCGGCAGAATCAGCAGCCTTGATCACTAAAGTTAGGAAATGGAAACCGGTAATACAGCAAGTGTCAGTCTACATCCCGTTTACCGACAACCTATCCGGCAGAATCAGTAGCCTTGATCATTAGAGCTGGGAAAGGGAAACCGGTAATACAGCAAGTGTCAGTCTACATTCCGTTTACCGACAAATTATCCGGTAGAATCAGCAGCCTTGATCACTAAAGCTAGGAAATGGAAACCGGTAATACAGCAAGTGTCAGTCTACATCCCGTTTACCGACAACCTACCTGGCAGAATCAGTAGCCTTGATCACTAGAGCTGGGAAAGGGAAACCTGTAATACAGCAAGTGTCAGCCTACATCCCGTTTACCGACAACCTATCTGGCAGAATCAGTAGCCTTGATCACTAGAGCTAGGAAAGGGAAACCTGTAATACAGCAAGTGTCAGTCTACATCCCATTTACCGACAACCTATCTGGCAGAATCAGTAGCCTTGATCACTAGAGCTAGGAAAAGGAAACCGGTAATACAGCGTCAGCCTACATCCCGTTTACCGACAACCTATCCGGCAGAATCAGTAGCCTTGATCACTAGAGCTGGGAAAGGGAAACCGGTAATACAGCAAGCGTCAGCCGACATCCCATTTACCGACAACCTATTTGGCAGAATCAGCAACCTTGATCTCTAGAGCTAAGAAAGGGAAACCTGTAATACAGCAAGCGTTAGATAAGCCTACCGCTACAGCCTGCATCCCGTTTACCGGCCACCTATCCAGCAGAATCAGCAGAATTGTTGCCAAATACAACATTGAGCCCGCCTCGGTAGCGTGGATGGTAGCATGTCTGCCTCACGTTCAAGAGGTCCCGAGTTCGAATCTCGGTCAGGGTGAGTTACCTAGATAAGGTTTTTTCCGAGGTTTTCCCTTATCCTTCAAGACGAATGTCGAGTAACTCTAAGCTCCATGGACCCTGGACTCATTTGAGCATTGGCAAAATGCAACAGTTGCTGGGAGCGGAGAGTTAATGAGGCTTTGGCTATTTCCTCTGAGAGGAGCATGCTTAATTGTGATCTGGATTTTAGTTCAGCTCCTCTTGGAAACCTGCCTTAAAATGGAAATCTGTTGACTTAAGGAGCACAGATCTATACATCAAGTTAAGTGGTTATGTTTCTTTGACCCAATTAAATTTCTATACTCATGCCATTTCCTGACCTGACATTTAATTTACTGAAAACTGTCTTTTGTTCAGAATGCGAATTTTGATAGTGTTTTGTCTATTTATATTTGTGTTATATTCAGTGATTCATTTGTGGCTATAACATTTAGATTCATTTGTGGTTATAACATTTAGTAAATATCCTGATGATGGGAGAGATGCACACTCTCAAAACGTTGATTTCTAATCGTCTTTTCACCTGGCTTGCTGCCAGAGAAGAAAATGAGCACAAATCTTCTCAATTGATAAAGTTGGATTTTATTCTGAAAAGACTAGAAAGGTGAAACATGACCTTTATCTGAAAATTGCATTTCACATTATCAATCATAAAATAGAGTTTAGTGTGAATGTGATTCAAGAAATGTTGAAAAGACTTATGTTTGTTGCAGGATGCGAGAGTTATGTCTTGGTGGGATTATGGCTATCAGATAACAGCAATGGCCAACAGAACAATTCTCGTCGACAACAACACTTGGAACAACACGCATATATCTAGAGTTGGGCAGGCAATGGCCTCTTCTGAGGAGCGTGCTTATGAAATAATGAGAGAATTGGATGTAGACTACGTCTTGGTGATCTTTGGTGGTCTGACAGGATACTCTTCTGATGGTATGTAGTAATTATCTCACATGGAACAGATCTCCTGAATCCAATCAAAAAGATCTATGTACATTTGTGTTCAAAAGAGGAGAGAGGAGCTTAACACTAAAACAGAAGTTTAATTGGCATTCTTGTGCTGCTTGAACAGTTACCATGAATTTATCTTTGTTAATAGAAACCTCTCAGAACGTACTGATTACTCCACGTGGAGTGAACATATATCTGTCATTTGTGATTCCGGCGCATTCCATTGGCTGAAGTGATGCATTTGTTGGTGCTTAGCACACGTCCAGGAAGTGTGGCAGTTCCCCTCACACTCACAGGAATAATCAGTGCATTATCTTAGAGGTGTCTATTAAGTGGTAACACTTTGAGAAGCCGGATAATAATAATAATAAATATAATAATAATAATAATAATAATAATAATAATAATAATAATAATAATAATAATAATAATAATAATAATAATAATAATAATAATAATAATAATAATAATAATAATAATAATAATAATAATAATAATAATAATAATAATAATAATAATAATAATAATAATAATAATAATAATAATAATAATAATAATAATAATAATAATAATAATAATAATAATAATAATAATAATAATAATAATAATAATAATAATAATAATAATAATAATAATAATAATAATAATAATAATAATAATAATAATAATAATAATAATAATAATAATAATAATAATAATAATAATAATAATAATAATAATAATAATAATAATAATAATAATAATAATAATTTATTTTCATCCATAAGAACACTTACATGTTGTCGGATACATCAAAATAAACAGTTATATACATTTAATTACAATTCATCCAGTCTATACAAGCATTTTTGTATTAGAAACTTGTTTAGTTCATTTTTAAATAGTTTACCTTTTTTGGTTTTTAGTGAATTTGGTAGTTTATTAAATAATAATTTTCCCATTGTTACTAAAATTAGGCAAGTGAGTCAACCTTGTATATACTTTTCTTCACTTACAAGTTTTTTATGAAGACTAGTTTCTGGGGATTTCTCCCCTATCGTCAGCTCTGTGGTAGACTGATGATGCATCCGGTGTCTGCATCTGGCTTGGTGTTGTGCTGCCATCTAACGTCCTCGTAAGTTTGATGACGTCATCTACGGCGGGAATTTCAAAATTCATCAAGAGGTCCTGTTTTTTCGTAATAAATATGTTTTCCCAAATCTGTAGTTCCAGAGGTTTCTTTGCCTGTTTGATCAGTTCTATTTCTTGTTTTATGTTGTGATTCTCAGACCAAAAGTGATGTGATACGGCCGACTTGTCCATTTGTTTGAATTTAATATTTCTGAAGTGTTCTTTCATTCTTGTTCCCAGATTCCTTTTGGTCTTACCAATGTATATCTTGTCACAATCCTGGCAACTCATTTGGTAAATGCCTGATAATTGAGTTTTCGGTGTGCTATTTTTTAGAGGGTGGTTTAGTAAGTTGCAGATGTTGTGTTTGTTTTGAGGGGCTAATTTTATGTTGAAGCTCTTAAATATCTTTTCAAATTTTTCTGAAATACTTCTTTTTATTCTATATAATAATTTTCCCATTATTAAGGAATCTTTATCTGTTGACTTCTTATTTAAAGTTATTGTGTGGTAATTATTTTGTGTCCTTGTTTCGTGTTTGTGACAATGTTTATTTAAGTTACCCATTTCATCCTTGCTAATTACAAACATTATTACTTTAAAAACGTATAGAGATACTACTGTTAGGATTTTGTTTTCTACAAAAACATTTCTACACGAGTCTCTTCTATTTACCTTATATATACATCTTATACATTTTTTCTGCAAAACTAGCAATCTGTTCATGTTAGTCATACAAGTGCTGCCCCATATCTCAACTGCATATTGTAGATGTGAATGCATTATTCCATAATAAGTTAGTTTCAGATATTCCGAATTTTGGTATTTTGCTAGGTTCCTTAATAAATAAAGATTTGTACTTAACTTTTTACATATATAATCGATATGGTGTCTGAAGGTTAGGTTTTCATCAATAATCACTCCTAAGAATTTTATCTTATCTAATTGCTCAATTTGTTCACCATTTATATTTATATTGATATGATTACTACTATACCTGTTATTGCGGTGTTGAAACATGACTGTTTTTATTAAATTTTAGATGAGTCGCGTTTTTTACACATCTGCTTCACTTTCGTACCTATTTTGAGGACATGTTTCGCAAATCTTCGCTTGCATCTACGGCTCTTGTGCGACTGACGCTAGATCCAGCGGTGTGGGTAATTCTGGGGTTGTTGCTGCCATCTGTTGATTTAGTGATGAACTGAAATGTGGGATTCTCTTCTAGCGGGATTTCAAAGTTCATTAGTTGGTTTTTATGTTTTTCTATGTATATCCTCTCCCATATGACGAGTTCACTATGTTTTTGTACGTATTTTAGTAATTTTGTGCTATCTTCAATTTCATGATTTTCAGACCAGAAATGAGCTGCTATTGCGGACTTATCAATATTTTTGTATCTTAAGTGCCTGAAGTGTTCTTTCTTTCTAGTGCCTATGTTCCTTTTTGTCCTTCCTATGTAAATTTTTTCACAGTCTTTACACTTAATTTTGTAAATGCCTGACTTTTCCTCTGGTTTTATCTTATCAGTATTATTACTGTGAAGTAGGTTTTTAATGTTGTAATTGTTTTTTGGTGCCAATGTTATATTGTATTTCTTGAATATTTTTTGGAACTTTTTTGTGGCCCAGGGGTGGTAAGTAAATTTAGCAAATCTAGTTTCTTGTTTTATTGGTGTGAGAGCTGTGATCTGTTTTAATTTCTTTTGAAGTTTGAATAATTTTAGTTTTTTATCTACAAGGTTTTTTCCATATCCATTTTTGATTGCAGTTTTTAAGATTTGATGGTATTCGTTTTGATATTCTTGTTGGCTGAGAGGTAGATTTACTAATCTGTGTGTTAGACTGTTGATGGTTGCATGTTTGTGTGGAATTGGGTTGAAACTATTTGCTTTGATGTAATTATCTGTGTGTGTTGCTTTTCTATGAATGCCAAATTCTAGTTTTTCATTGCCTTTTTTGATTTTAAGGTCTAAAAAAGGTAGAGTACAGTCCTCTTCAGTTTCTACTGTGAATTGTATGCTGGGTTCTTGCAGGTTTAGTAGTTTCAAAGCATCATCTATTAGTTTGTAGGGCACTATTGCAAAGATGTCGTCTACGTATCTGTACCATGTTTTAAACATATAAGGGAAGATACGTGCATGGTACACGTACATGGTACAGATACGTAGACGACATCTTTGCAATAGTGCCCTACAAACTAATAGATGATGCTTTGAAACTACTAAACCTGCAAGAACCCAGCATACAATTCACAGTAGAAACTGAAGAGGACTGTACTCTACCTTTTTTAGACCTTAAAATCAAAAAAGGCAATGAAAAACTAGAATTTGGCATTCATAGAAAAGCAACACACACAGATAATTACATCAAAGCAAATAGTTTCAACCCAATTCCACACAAACATGCAACCATCAACAGTCTAACACACAGATTAGTAAATCTACCTCTCAGCCAACAAGAATATCAAAACGAATACCATCAAATCTTAAAAACTGCAATCAAAAATGGATATGGAAAAAACCTTGTAGATAAAAAACTAAAATTATTCAAACTTCAAAAGAAATTAAAACAGATCACAGCTCTCACACCAATAAAACAAGAAACTAGATTTGCTAAATTTACTTACCACCCCTGGGCCACAAAAAAGTTCCAAAAAATATTCAAGAAATACAATATAACATTGGCACCAAAAAACAATTACAACATTAAAAACCTACTTCACAGTAATAATACTGATAAGATAAAACCAGAGGAAAAGTCAGGCATTTACAAAATTAAGTGTAAAGACTGTGAAAAAATTTACATAGGAAGGACAAAAAGGAACATAGGCACTAGAAAGAAAGAACACTTCAGGCACTTAAGATACAAAAATATTGATAAGTCCGCAATAGCAGCTCATTTCTGGTCTGAAAATCATGAAATTGAAGATAGCACAAAATTACTAAAATACGTACAAAAACATAGTGAACTCGTCATATGGGAGAGGATATACATAGAAAAACATAAAAACCAACTAATGAACTTTGAAATCCCGCTAGAAGAGAATCCCACATTTCAGTTCATCACTAAATCAACAGATGGCAGCAACAACCCCAGAATTACCCACACCGCTGGATCTAGCGTCAGTCGCACAAGAGCCGTAGATGCAAGCGAAGATTTGCGAAACATGTCCTCAAAATAGGTACGAAAGTGAAGCAGATGTGTAAAAAACGCGACTCATCTAAAATTTAATAATTTTTCGCTTCACTGTGGTGTTCCAATACAGTTGAATCTCGATATATGACTGTTTTTGTTTTTTGAAGATTTACTTTCAAGCTATTGTTTGTAAGATAATTATAGATAATTTGCGTTTCTGTAGTTATTATTTTGTCCATTCCATTTACTTCCTTAGTACCAAATATCAATGAGGTGTCATCGGCATACGTCACTGTTTTTGAGTGTAGTTATAGGAAGATCATTCATGTAGATCAAAAAAAGTATTGGTCCTAGGACAGATCCTTGAGGAACTCCTGCTATGATGTTTTCATAATTGGATGTGATTGATTCTATTGTATTTCTACTCTTGGTTCTAACTACTGTACATTGCTTTCTGTTTACTAAATAGGATTTTAATATTGTGTGAAATTTCCCCCTTATGCCATACTTCTACAATTTGTTCAGCAGCATTTCACTGTCAAATGCTTTAGATAGGTCAAGGAATATACCTGTGATCTTTTCTTCATTTTCAAGCCCTTGGAGTATATTGTGGTATAGCTCTGCTATCGCTGTGATTGTGGAGTGATTTTTCCTGAATCCATGTTGAGATTTACTCAGTATATTGAATTTATTTAGAAAGCTTATTAATCTATTATTTAACACTTTTTCAAATACCTTAGCAAAAACAGAAGTTAAGGTAATAGGTCTATAGTTTTCTGCTTTTGTTTTATTGCCTTTTTTAAATATTGGTCGAACTATGCTTATTTTTAAACAATCGGGAAAAGAATCCTCCATTATTGATGCATTTATCAGGTGCTCAAGTATATCTAGTAGGGCATATTTACAATGTTTCAGTGTTTTTGTAGATATTTCATCCCACCCCGTCGATGTGTTATTATTTAGTTCATTTATTATTTTTTCTAGTTCCTCTTTAGTGGTTCCTTTTATATAAATGGTTGATAATATTTCATTTGTCCCTTGTGTTGTATCCCTAATCTGATTGAGTTTATTGATTCTCATTTTTAAGAAATAATTATTGAAGATTTGACAAACTTCTTTAGGATTTTTAACTAGCTGCGCATTTTCTTCTAAGGTTATGTTTTCAAATGTCTTATTGTTTACATGATGTTCTTTTACAATTCCCCATATCGTCTTTGCCTTATTATTTGATTTTATTATTTTGTCACAATTGTCTCTTTAGATTAATTAGTTCTTGAGCATACTTCTTTTTAAAAGCTTTATATTTATCCCTAAAAATGTCTAAGTTTGTTGATTTATAGAATGCATGGTAATCCTTCATTTTATCTCTAATCTTTGTTACTTCATATGGAATTTTAATACATTGCTTATTAGGTTTGGTAACTCTCTTGTTTTTGATTGGGCAGTGTGTCTCAAGGTGCTGTTTTATAATGTCAAAGAAGCAGTCCCATTTTTTATTACTATCCTGCAATGTATAAACTGCGCCCCATCTCTCTTTTGTTAAGCTAACTAAGAGCTGGTTCAGATTGTTAGTAGTCATTTGTCTTAACTTCATGAATTCTGTTATTTCAAGTTCTTCCCCTATATAACTGATATCCATAATTTGGGAACTATGGTCAGAAATACAATAATCTACAATTTCTGTTGAGTAATTATTCTTTTCAATATTGGTTATAATATGATCTATTATGTAGCTGAGGTGGGTGTGATTCTAGTTGGTTCTTTAATAATGTCTTTTAAATTATAACTTGAAATTATGTCAAGTAGGTTTTTATAATCTGTATTATTTGTGCCAGTATTTATGTTTAGATCCCCTATCAAAATTATTTTGCTATTTATACCTATTTTTGTTTTATTTAGCATGTCGTCTAGATAGCAAAGAAAATCACTAACTTTGGTACTTGGCGATCTGTACAAACCCACTATTTGCAAGATTAGTTTTCCTGTTTGTATTTTTGTTGTGGCTACCTCGAATATTTTTTTCTACGCTGTAAACTTTATCCCAGTTTGATATAGACAAATTAGCTCCAGATTTTAAAAATATAGCTACCCCACCTCCTTTATGATTTTGTCTGGAAAAGTGTGATATCAATTTATAATTTTGTATTTGAAGGCTTTTAATTTGCATATTGTCCAGTCCATGTTCTGTCAACACTGCAATATCAGGTTTACATTTGTTTAATACTATATCTATTTCTTCAATTTTGTTGGATATATATTGTACATTTTGATGAAATAACCTTATTGTTTTACTATTAACGTTTATATTTACTACAGGAGTGTTTGGTTTAGTTTGAGGAGTGAAAACTGTTTCAGTTACTGAGTCAATACCATTAGCTTTAATATCCACCACATTACTAATTAGTTTCCCCTTAATACTGAACAGATTGCCCTATTCAACAGGTTTCCAAATTTGAAGGATCCCCTTCTATTTAAATGAACTTCGTCTCTAGCAAAGTCTCTATCTTCTAACCAATAATTTACATCAACCAGTAAACAGTCTTTCTTCTCACATAGCCAGTTAATTTCTTGATTTATTTTCATAATTCTCCTAATATTTACATCCCACCTACAAAGTACCCCACTTACTATGATTTTTGTTTCTTTTGATTTCAATCTAATGTTGTTTACAAGATCCATAATGTCCCCCATTATCTGTTCTGCCATTACTCCATGTTGAATATTGTTCGTACCTGCATGTATCAGCATTACGTCTGGTTTTTGCTCTTGAAGGTTCATCTTCTCCACTTTTTCTTGCAGCTCGCCTACCTTGATTCCAGGAAAACAACGTACTTCAAAACCTTTTTCCCGACACAGGTTTCCAGAAAACTTCAGTATCGAGTCTCCTACCACAAGTACATTTTCGTTTTTTATTTCTGTTTCACTTTCACAATGTTTCACATTTCGCATTTCACTTTCCACACGGTCTTGAGCTTTATTTAGAATTTCAAACCTGTTCTTTATGCCACTACTGCATTGCTTTGTTGAAGAATCCTGTTTCCCATTCCTGGTTACAGTAGCGAAGGTTTTATTCTTGCAGTCGCACTCTTTCTTCTTTTTGAGTTCTTCATTTTCCTTTTTTAATAAGTTGATCTCTTTTTGAGCATTTTGAAGATCTCTGTTAAGCACGTTAATCACCACGTGTAGCGATGCTATTGTTTGTGCATCTCGCGTCTGCTCTATGGCTCCCGTAAGCAGCTGATCATTTGCATCAAAATTCTCCTGAGTTGCCTTGTCCTTTATGCTGTCTTCATTTCCCTTTGTTCCTTTGGTATTTTTAGTTACTAGAGGACGTTCAGTTGGTTTATCTTCTAGGTTATTGCTCATATTTACGTATAAATTGTGTTTATTTGATCGCGTTACAATTCCTACGGCCTGGAAAGTTCAATACCCTGGCCGGAACCACAGAGTTGGTAATTTGAAAAAGAAAATTGGAATTAACTCTTTGAAGTAATGCAGTAATTAATTGACTCATTTATAATGTTTAACCAAACTTGATACTTAATTTAAATATCTTCTTAATAAATTAAATTTAAAGGGAGTCGATTAATGACACTAAACAACATTTACTTTTAAATTTTTCCCTAACATGTTTCAGAGACTTTGCCTGTATCCTCAACCCGCCATCCACTGGTTCTCATTGGTGTAGTTGACGATATTTTGTCATAGGTCTCCTCTGGTGGCGGTTCGAGGAACTTGCTGAACAAATCTTTCTGGAGGATGTCGAAATTGAATACTTTGTTCCTATTTTTTGAAATGAAGATTTGTTCCCATGTGGATAGTTCTTGTTTTCCTGATGTATGTTTTAGTAGTTTTGGTTCTGGATTTATGTTGTGGTTTTTTTCCCAAAAATGTGTGGCAACTGCTGATTTTTCTAATTGTTTATATTTTATGTTTCTAAAGTGTTCCTTTGCTCTTGTTTCTAAATTTCTTTTGGTTTTTCCAATATAAATTTGACTACAGTCACTGCATTCAATTTGATATATCCAGATTTTTTGTTAGATGGAATGGCATCTTTGATGTTTGAGCAAATTAGGTTTTTTAAGGAGAAATGGTTGACTGGTGCTAGTTGAATGTTTTGTTTTTTGAAGACTTTTTTGAATTTATCAAAGGCCCATGGATGGTAAGTGAATTTTTTGAAAATCATGTTAGTTTCTGTAGCTGAGAGGGTTGTGGTTTCCTTTATTAGCTTCTTCTTTTTTGCTAAGTTCGCTTTTTTGTGTACTAATGATTTGAGAAAGTCCCTTTTTTGTGCTATTTCAATAATTTTGTGGTATTCTGTTTTGTATTCTTCTGCTGTGAGAGGGATGTTGACCAGTCTGTGTACTAAACTATTGAAGATTGCCTGTTTGTGTGATCTTGGGTTGTAGCCATTAGCTTTTATGTAGTTGTCTGTCTCTGTTTTTATTTCTGATTATTTTTAGATCCAAAAATGGTAAATACTCGTCTTTTTCTATTTCTACAGTGAACTTGATGCTTTTTTTCTTGGATATTTAAAAGTTTTAGTGCATCACTGATGTGTTTTATTGGTACTATTGCAAAGATGTCATCTACATATCGTTGCCAGAGTTTGAACATCCAATGGAAACCTTTTGTGATTCTTATTTCTAATGCACTCATGTGCAGATCGACCAGGAAGGGTGATAGGGGTTGCCCACTTTTCTGTAATTTACGTCCTCCAACGTTACGTCATATCAGACGAATGAAATGGATGAAATGATGCTCAAATGAGTCCGAGGTCCATGGAGCTTAGAGTTACCCAACATTTGTCTTACAGGATAAGGGAAACCCCTGGAAAAACCTTATCCAGGTAACACACACTGACCGAGATTCAAACCCAGGACCTCTTGAACGTGAGGCAGACATGCTACCACCACGCTACCAAGGCGGGCTTGGGGTTCCCCATTGCTAAATCTGAAGTTTGGTGGAAATATTTTGTTTGAAACTGGAAGAAATTTTGTTTTATGCATAATTTGGTTAGTTCGGTGTAATCTGAAATTTCAGGTGATGACATTCCAAGTGATTTGAGCTATTTTTCTATCAACGGTGGGAGCTGATTAACTGGTATGCTGGGAAACAGTGATTTAACATCAAACGAGACTAGTGTGTCCTCTTCTTTTAGTTCAGTATCCTTAATGTGTTCTCTAAGTTCATAGGCATTTTTGATGCTTAGGCTGTCGAATTTTGGAAATGAGTTGAATTTGTTTATTAGCCACTTTGCAAGTTTGTATGTTGATGAATTTATACTGCTAACTATAGGTCCCATTGTTATGGATGGTTTGTGTATTTTGGGTAAGCCATAAAGTCTAAGTAAGGTTGGTTATCCGGTTTAACTGTATATTTGTTTGGTATTATGCTTGATTTTGCTATTGATTTTCAAATGATTGTATGCAAGTTGGTAGAGGATTTTTGTTAATGGTTTCATATTCATTATGAATATACCACTTCTTAATATGTGACAAAACGATTTTAAAGAAATTTATAACATAAACAACTCTTTACATGAGAGTTTTAAAAACTTTTTCATTACTTTTGATTTTCAGAAAAGTGGCTTGTTTGATTAAAATACTATATTTTAAGTTATTTACTGACAAAATGTATATCTTGAATTTTCTGGAGATAAACCGTGCTGTAAGTACTTTAAGGCCCGAACTGTATAGTCCAGACACAAGGAAGTGTTCGTCATTCAGACGGAATTTTAAGTAATGAAACATAGATATTAATTTTCATTAAGGTAGTTGTCTCATGAGAATCCCTAGTGGTTTACCTGGAAAAACAGGAGTCATTTGGAGGATTTAATGTTATTCTGGCATGTTGGCCATGGTAGCTCAATGGCTAAGAGCAGCTGGAGAGAGACTGGTAGATCCGTGGTTCACATATCGACTGCCTCTACCTATTCAAGTCATTTCCTACACATGGCTAGTGTGTAACATCTGGCAAGCTTGAGTAATTTCACAGCCTTTCATTTGGCAAGCCTCCATTACCATTATGTACACTTTGGCAATGATTTCTGGGATAGTGACACATTTTGGTTGGCCACTGCACTGATCATCATCTAGGAGTCGATTAATGACACTAAGCAACACTTACTTTTAGATTTTTCTGGTACATGTTTCAGAGACTTTGCCACCATCCTCAACTGGCCATCGACTAGTTCTCATTGGTGTAGTTGACGATATTTTGTCATAGGTCTCCTCTAGTGGCGGTTCAAGGAACTTGCTGAACAAATCTTTCTGGGGGATGTCGAAATTGAATACTTCGTTCCTATTCTTTGAAATGAAGATTTGTTCCCATGTGGATAGTTCTTGTTTTCCTGATGTATGTTTTAGTAGTTTTGGTTCTGGATTTATGTTGTGGCTTTTTTCCCAAAAATGTGTGGCAACTGCTGATTTAGATTTGTTTGTCTACTTGACAACAGTTTAATATGAAGGGGCAGAGTACCCTAGAAAATAGACATGAATGTCCTTTGCTTTCATACTTTTCATTACAAAATACTTAATCATTGCTTAAATCTCAATTTTTTCCATCTTTGCTAATCACTACGCAAGAACAACAGTACAGACGCGTCACCACTACAACTGTCTTCCAAGAACACTGATGTGACACGTGTTTACAGCTGACAGTCCAAAGAATACTACGTGAGCAACTCGTGGCACTAGAGCTGACCTCTCATGGTCATTCTGAGAACTTATAAACCACCGTTGTATAAGAATAATTTGTAATCCAGCAATAAATAAGAGAGGATAGTGGAAGTTTCGTGTAAGTAACATATTTTTGTAATGTTGCAGACATTAACAAGTTCCTGTGGATGGTACGTATAGGTGGCAGCACTGAGAGGGGCAGTCACATCAAAGAGTGGGACTATTATTCACCATCAGGAGAGTTTAGGGTGGACAAAGAAGGTTCGCCAACTTTATTGAACTGTCTCATGTACAAAATGTGCTATTATCGGTTTGGGCAAGTCTACACTGAAGGAGGTAAGTCATTGGAACACAGTACTTTACTAATTTTATTTATAAATGAGACAAATTTGAAAGTGATGTTGAAAACACAAGGTTGTCCATTGAGAAACATATGATAAAGGAATGGGCCTTTCAATTATTAAAGATAATTAAATTTGACAGATTATGAAAATGAGTTACCATTGATTTTGTTTGGCAGGTAAACCTCCAGGTTATGACAGAGTTCGCAGTGCTGAAATAGGTAACAAGGATTTTGAGCTTGATGTACTTGAAGAGGCATACACGACAGAACATTGGTTGGTTAGAATCTACAAGGTATGTGAGTTCATTCTATTAACTAAATGATACAGATTTTGAGATCCCTTGAATCCAAAAATAGCATCCACATGTGAATGTGTGTGGTTGCACATAATCCAAAAACAAAGATTGATTAAATTCAAAACTTGTTAATGTATAAAGATGATTAAAATTATACTGAGTCAACTGAGACACTCCATACTTCACATACCACAAATTTTCTTTCAACGTGTTTTGCCTCCACTGGAAGGCATTATCAACAAATTGTTGACTGACTAGAACTTAGGCGCTCAAGCTGATGATGGTTCTCTGGAGACGAGACATCTGTTGGTGATCCATTGAGGCTAAGTAAAACATCTTCTTTCAATGGAATATCAAAATTCATTAAGTGTGTTTTGAATTTCTTTATATAAATGTTTTTCTAGATGTTTAATTCTTTACTCAAGTGAATTGATTTTAGTAGTTGTGTTTTATGTTCTATGTTGTGGTTATAATCCCAGAAATGTGCTGCTACTGCAAAATATCTACTTGTTATGCAGATTGGAGGAATTTAGTAACAGTGATGTCAAAATTAATCATAAAAACTATTTGTAGTTGGTTTATTGACACTCGTCACTTACATTTTTATATTATCGACGTACTAGTTTCAGAAGCCATCACTTACATTATCAACCTCTGTCCAACTAGTGTCTGTTGTTGTCTGCTGTGTATTTACTATCAATCTCATTCTGTTCCCAGCTTTGTATATTTTCAGAAGTACATAGAGCCTTGTTAAAGTAGGGTGATTTCTTTGACAGTTTCTTGAGTGTATCTGTTTGTGTTCTGGTAGTCTGAGGCAAGATGTCAGTGGATCTGTTACTATTTCCTTGTACTTTTCAGATTGCAGCATGAGTTAGATTCGTGTAGGTAGCTATTTTGTTTTCTTTGTCCGATTGGTGTATGTAACTTCCCTCCCCATCTCTTCCAATGAGCTGATTATTAGTTTGCTGGGAAAGTTGTATGGTTTCTTTATATCATCCAAGACTTCCTCACATCCATCTTTCAGCGCTCTTTTTTCACAGTGTTTTACATGGAGGAATGTACTCTCCATATCTACAACTAGATCCTCAATTTTGAGAAAAAACACAACACAAGCTTTTATATCTTGGCTGAACGAACATATCTCAGTAAGGTGTAGAGGTTTCCAGGCTTACTGGCCGTGGTCGTGGTCTAGTAGGAAAACTGAAGTTCCTGACGTTTCACTCGTACACATGTCGAGCATCCTCAGAGGACTCATAGCAAACTGGAGTGGCTCTGTCATAGTGCACCAATTATATATAGGCAGGAGAGAGACTGCCTGCTTCCCTCCTATTGGCTGCACGTCTGCCAGTCACAAGACGGCTGCTAGGACTATGTCTCGGTTAGTCCAGTTCGTGTGAACAGTTTTGACCTCATGTTTTGTAGCACTGGCAACCAGGTTTTGTGCAAACTTGCTGCTTCCTCCTTCCTGTTAAAATTATGTTTGTGCTTGAAGATTTCAATAGCCTCCCGATAAAGTCTGATGTACTGGGCTTTGTTGTCGAGAACCTCTGTTTCCTGGAACTTGATGTCATGTCCCATCAGAAGGGCATGTTCAGCAACAACGAATTTTCCCATATATCCCAACCGGCAATTACTTAGGTGTTCCTTAATACGGGTACGTATGCTACATTTAGTAGAGCCAATGTACACCTTGCCGTAGCTGCAGGGAATATGGTACATCCCTTTTGTGGTGAGAGAGTCCCATCTGTCCTTGACTGATCGAAGATGGTCTTTTAGCTTCTTGATGAGCTTAAAGACAGTTCTTATGTTAAACTTTCCTAAAGGTTTGCTGATTCTGTCTGTGACTTTACTTATGTATGGTAGGTAGACTGTACTGTGCAGTTTCTGGATCTCTGTGCTCTTCATTGCTCTATTGGAATGTGAAGCCCATTTTATCTCTTTGCTGAACACACCCTTCTGATGGGACATGATATTAAGTTCCATGAAGCAGAGGTTCTCGACAACACAGCCATGACTCCAGCCATGAATGCTTATAAAGTGAGTGTAGGAAACTATGTCAATTTAGGCCATCAGAATTTTATTGTGAATTGTTTTATTTGTTTGCAGGTTAAAGATCTTCGCAATCGTGGAGTGTGAAGCTTTCTTCAGAAATTAGCTCGTAATGCAACAAATATTGAACAGATTTGTAAGTCACATGCTGTTTTCATTTAAAATCATTGTGAGTATGCAATGAACGATGTTAAGTGTACAAGGAAGAATGATGTGGGTGAGTGTATGTGAGCTTGAACCTGATACATCACAACATTACTTCTATTGCATGCGATTCTTCTATAGCACACTGCTCTCTGTTCATGTGACAACAAGACAATGATGCATTTTACTTTTGTATTGTGAGAATAAAATGTGAAAATGTTGACTGCTCAAGTCATCCTTTAATGTTGCCTTTCCTATTCCTGGTAGTTAGTGGCCATTCACAATGAAACTTACATGTCATTCACAGCACATATGTCAAAACCAACAAGAACATTAATAGCATCATCACAGTTTCTTTTACTATAGATATCACAGTGATTACAGCAAGTGTGCTACAAGGTCAGTATGCAGCAGTAGAAAATCATATGATGAGAATTGCTCTGCAATTTGTTGCTTTCCTAAGAAGGAAGGTTTGGACCATTCAAGTTAATTCAATATTTAATTTTCTGTATAAATAATTCCAAATGGCTCTATTAAAGTTAATGTTACCTATTAATTTTTAGATGAGTCGTATTTATTACACATCTGCTTCACTTTCACAGATGTGTAATAAATACGACTCATCTAAAAATTAATAATTATTTCGCTTCACTATGGTGTTCCAATACAGTTAAATCTCGATATAATGTTACCTAGTTATTAAGTTTATGTTTGGTTTATAGTTAATTTTCACTGTGAATGGATTCTAACATTCCACATTTTATTTTAGACTTCCCTGAGTTTTCTCCATTCCAAAAATGGTAAGCTTCTGCTGATTTCAATATTTCTTTTTAACAGTGTACTGAGTGATTTATATAGAACTGACACATTTCTTTCATTAATTGTTCCAAAACGAATTGTGCCAGTGACAACTTATTATACGAGGGTGGATTGAAAAGTATCGTACATTTTTTTCTGCCATGGTATTGCAACTGGAATGTTGAAATTTCACACATGTATTTTGAAATTATCTCTACAAGGGGTTTATTTTTGTTCACGTGCCGCTCAAGTGTAAACTATGCAATAAAAATGGCACACATTATACTGTCGTCCACACTTGAAGAGCAGCGAAGTGTAGTTTGATTTTTATGGGCCAAAGGGCATAAACCAAACGAAATTTACCGAGAAATGTGGGGCATATATGAGGAGGATGCTTTGGACCATAGCAACATCTCCAGGTGGTGTGCATTCTTCCAAGGGGCTGTGTGAACTTGACTGATTTTCCACATTGTGGGCACCCTGTAATGGCTGGTACTCACCAGAATATCAGAGCCATTGAAGCGGCAATTTTGAATGACGGCGAGTGCAGCTGTGAATCTTATCACAGTAGTTCAATATTTCCTATGGTATTGTGTACGATATAGTTCATGACATGCCGAAATTTCTGTTTTAGGCCGCCTGGAACGTGGCAAATCAATCAGTCAGAACCGATCATGTTAATGTATACAACTGCACAGTAAGAGTCTGCTAGCCGGAGCAGGACATTGCAATATTAATATTAAGAATGCAATATAGAAAGTATTTAAATGTCTTCAGCAGCACAAGGTAAATATTTATCACTACATAGAAACTATTGTATAACAAAACATAAGTATTAAACCATCAAAAATATAAAAATGAAAGAAGTGTAGGGACAGTGAAGCACAATTTAAAATAAAAGTGAATCGGAAGATATTGACACATTGCTTCACTCACACTATTTTAAGAGCTGTTGCAGTCGAGACTCAGCTGATGATGGGAGCAACAGCTCACAGGTTAACCCCAGTTACAATGTTCACTTGACAAAATCAATATTTTATGTATTACAAAACAAGTAGTTTTGACTAGTGTCATTTATCATTGTACATCTTTCCTAGCCAAACCTTGAGTTCAAAACGTCCAAAGCCGGAATGACAGCCACTGTGGCACACGTCACTTGTTTGTTTACATGCCAGATAGAGGGAAAAGGGAAGGGGTAATTGTAGGGGTACTCATGCACTGGGACTTGTGAGCCTAAGATGAGTAGCTCACCTAAGATGGGGTGGCACCCAGGATGTATTTCATCGGAGAATTTGGAGGTTAAAATCACTATAGTCATCTCCAAAATAAACTAATTTAAATGGAAAAAGTTAATAGAGTCTAGTGGCCCTCGCTATTTACAAAGGATATCTTTCACCTCAAATGCTCGGAACCACACATAAACATGCTTAGGACAACAAGCGATTGTTAGCATCATTTCCATGCAAAAGTTCACACTTGTTTACTAGTGGCGTGTTGTAGCTGCTGTAGGTATGCATGTCTTCACTTCCTGGAGAAGGACATAGAGTACACATGGCCGAAAGCTTGAACAACTTTATAAATATCACAGGGCTGGAAACCTGAGAAGCTCTACTCAAAGGGAAACATTGAACCACAGGCAAACATGATTAGTATAATAATCATAAAACAGCAGTCTGTATCATTTTCAGACAAAATGTTGCATTGTACTTCAAGTAAAAGTTTAATAGAGAGAAACACAGTAACAAGTTGTCATTAACATAGGAGGGAAATTCGTAGTTCAATGTCGTCATACATCATTACATTTTCAATAAACAGCGGCAAATATTGTCTGCTTGAAGTACCTTTAATGCACTTACATGCTTATTATACTGGTCGCCAATCTAGAAAGTGATTGACATTTCGTACAGAGAAAGAGGCGACGTTGCCGATTATTGCTGCCACGTGGAGAGCATGACAGGATTACGCGTGCAAAGGTGATTCAGTTGCAACTGCAACTGGTATTTTATTATTATTATTAATTATTTATAATGCTGTACACAAAGACAATAGTACAGTCGTGGATCTACATGCAAACTCTAGAACATGCAAGAACACATCAATGTAAAGATCATCGTGACAAAAGAGGCATTCCTCTGACATTTTGATGCTTATTGAAGTGGGAAAATGCCGCTTACATAATTTTTTCTGGGAGTTTTGTAATTAATACCCCAATGTCTTTCTTCTTTAAAATACTTTTCTTTCCCAATCTTAACCTTAATGCCCTTTCTGATACCTACAGCACGTGAAGTCTTATCAAGCACCTTAGAGAATGGAATAATAGACTCCCCTTTCAATTGCTCCTCTTCGAAGTATTCTCTCACAGAGCATATTATTTCCCGTGTATGTCCTTTAATTGGAATACCTTTACCAAATATAGTTTTATTTGGTTCTCGAGCACGTTCAGGTTTTCGCTTGTCACTTATTTAGACATAATTAAACATTCATTAAACACAATTGCAAATGATCATAACACGCATACAGATACACAAACTCACACACATAAACCAAGGCAAATTGCCACAAATAAAATGCAAAGTAACTTGCCAGTACAGGATCTCTAACTGTGAGGGCATTCTGTTTATGCAGCGTTATGAGAAGAGAAATAAAAACCTAGGTATTGTATTTACTGCAGCATTTGTGTAACTCGCTTGCCTGCAAGTCATGCTAAGTACATGTTAGAATATCGGCAACCAAGGTTTAGCGTCTAACATTGTCATGGAAATGTCTCGACTCTAATTGGTCCTTCTAATCATTACCATGACAACCGTTATGACGTACTCATCCCCTCCCACTTATTTAGAGCGTTCTTCCATGTGATTACTGTCAATCACATTCTAGTTTGGCGACCAGTATAGTTTGCTATAGGAACTGAAGCCATGTTTGTAATAAGTCTTCATAAATGCAAATTAACTAATAGTGGTAAGTATAAAGCCTGTAACTTAAAAACACAGCTGTCCCCATTGGACAGCATCATTTAGCCCCACCCCACTGCCCAGATATATATATATATATTTTACTACCCTGGACTGGATGCTTATCACTCCCTGAAGAAGACTATAGAGCAAGCATGGTTGAAAGCTCAAGCAACTTTATAAATGTTGTGTAACTCGAGAAGCCCTACTTAATAATCATCGCCGTGAAAGCTTCAAACCTTACAAACATTTTCCTTACTAGTAGTATCACCAAAGAGCCCATTCACCGTACAAAAGGGTCTCAACCGGAGCCGTCCTTAGTTTATTTGATGATGTAAACAGGAAAATGTATTACTCCACAGGCGACTGTGATTGGACCATTTTATCAACCATATATCAAGCTATGCGCTGTAAACGAACTTGAAACGTTTTACTGTTTGATGTTTTGAGTAGCTTATGTGGTAGAATTTTACGTGGAGATTAAATGCAAAGGTGTGTCTACTGTGTAATATATTTCTCCTTTTGTACGCTGTGTGAAGTGACTGAATACTTAAAAACAATTACTCAAATATTTGATTTCATTATATAACTTACCTCATTTATAAATTGAAAATTAAGGCATGTCTTTCTACGGAATAACAGTGCTAGACAATTGTGTGTAGCCACTTTGGCAATGACTTGAAAGTTCTACTGGCATGCAACTGAAAAAAAAAATACCTAATTGGAATCTGACAATGGATGAACTTAAAGGATTTCCACTTCCAAAGTTTTCTTTGATAATTCTTTTACCACAACACTATATCATCATGCTTAACAATTATACTTTTTCTGTTTCTGTTCACAAATTCAAAACCTATGTCACGAAGAATGGTGTGGAAGCTTGTTTTTCAAAGCTTGGCTAATTGGGATCATTGTTTACTGCTTGTGGCTCGTTTCTTTCAAGGAAACTGTGAACCTTGCAACGACTAACACTTTTAACAAATTCATCACATCCACTTTCCATAACTGGCTTCTTTCTTTTTCGGTGTTTTCCTAGAGTGGAAAGCCTGCTCGTTTTCACAACCTCACTTCGAGCGGCATTGATACTTGGCCTGAAACACTGGTTAATTCTCCTGACAAATTAACAACGTCCTCAACTGCTAAGGTTGGATATTTTTTCACAGAACTTGCAAAACACATTCAATATAATTTGCTTTTTGTCACTTTTTAAATGTTTCCCTTTGTGATGTTTAAACCGATTGTCTTCCCACTTCCTTTTAAGTTGTGCAAATGCAGCCTGCACTCTGATTAATATACATATAGAAATTATGCTTACATTTACCAAATAAAATACTAAATAAAACAGTGGCAAGTCATGGAATAAAAATGTGGATGTTCACAAGACCTACACTTAAAATGCACACTAGCACTATTCGCTACTGCTACCACCACTAATACTAATGAGTGCTCAATTGCCTCACAAAATTTTACACAATCTATTAGCCTAGAAAGAATGTACCTATTCCTATCACCTTGCTTATTGTGTCGTTTTACTGACAGTCTGTGAGCTGTGCACTAATATTCACACGACCAAACATGGCAAACTGAATACATTTATTTTAGTTAACTGATGGAAATTAATCATTTCTTCACACTAGCCGTGTCTAGGCTAAGATTTTTGATAGATCCCGGCCATGGTATTGAATTTTTCATGTTGACTCTATCTATCAAAAACCTTAGCCTATACACGGCTAGTGTAAAGAAATGATTAATTTCCATCAATTAACTAAAATAATAAGAGTTAAATGATGAAGCCTGGGACTTACGTACTTACGATTGTAAGTCGCCACAAACGGTGTATCTCGGATGTGAGAGCCCCTACTGGTTTACCAGGAAACTATATGAGTCAAATGGAGAATTTAATTCCAGGACAGCACGTTGGCCATGGTAGCTCAATGGGCTAGAGCAATGGGACAGAAACCAGAAGATCCGTGGTTCAAATCCTGGCCATGGCATTAAATTTTTCATGTTGACTCTATGTATGACTACATTTGTTTTTACGTCAGTGTGAATTTCTGTGCTTTTCACTAAGATGTACCAAGTCGGCACATCCTATTTTTGTCCAATTACTTCAGAGCTAAACAGAAGACACGAAAAGCAAAAAAGCGCCTTTCTAATACTGCAAATGCATAGCCATTTACAGGTTGTGTATACATTGTTAAATTTGCGCCTGTAGTCCCGCTTCAGATTTTTGTAACAAGCTTAACTATCAAATTAGGCTGCGGACATCCTAGTCACTTTATTACATTTCTTCTTCGCAAGTCACTCTATTTTATTTCTTAAAATGGAATCCATCTAGTTCACAGAGAAGTTAAACAGTCTCAAAGATTTTAAAACCTCGCGATTGGTCGCTGCACAGAACAAAGGGTAATTGTTTTGCGCTAAAGCACTAGTTGTACTAGATGTACTAGGAAACTCACAATTGTCTCATCTACTGATTATCTACAAATTCCAAGTTTATCAGTGTTTAAAACAAAACATCTGTTTAGAAATTGGACTGTAAAAACACGTCGTATTCAAAGCAACATAAAGAACAAAGCAACAAAGCAAAGGCTCATAGCGCTAGGAGTTGTAAACATTCTTTTTTTTTGGAGATAGTTGCAGTTAAACTCTATAGATAGTAGCACTTCCTTGAGATGACCAAGAACTATGGTTGCCAATGTGAATTAACATGCACATCGAGGCGTACCCAACCAATGCCTGTCTGTAGCATTTGTCGTCTACGCATGCGCAGAGCTTTAAACGTTACATGATGTGCTAGCCAAAAGAAATGTGCTACCTGCAACGTTGCCACATACTCATGGTATTGCCGTCTACTTACTACACATTAAGCCATGAGCGTGGTAAATACAAATAACGAATGAAAAGAGGAAAAGGGCTTCAAGACAAATATTGGGGGTTCATATGCTCTTGTGCTCCTAAACAGCAGCTGGCCCTGCTAATTAATTACTGTTTGACTGTTGTATTTGTAGTGTGATGTTTATATATTTTGCATTAAATGTAAAGTCCTTAAAATTGATATGCGAAGTATATTTTCCATCTGCAGAGAGTTACAAGGCTAAACAGCCAATGATGTCACACACGTACATGTTCTATTTACATTACCATATAAGCTTATAACGGCTCTGGTATCGATAAAAGTAACTGCTCAGTGAAGTTGCACTCAAGATCTTGCAATGCAAGCCCCTGTTTGACAGGCAACGAACATAACGACAGATAACTTTTATACCATACAATGCACGCGGTTGTGGTAAATATCCAGTATGTCCAATGACATTCAGGAGAACCTGCAAGACTAAGTTGTTATGGCTGTGTGTGAACTTATGCCTACTCCTATCCTCTCACTTAACTTTGATAAGAGTTCATCTATCCAAAAAGATTCAGGTAAGGTATGAAGTCATCAAATCCGTTCAGAGTCACGCTTTGGACACACAAGTGAATTTGGTAATGGAGCTATGAGTGGAGGTGTATGCATGACATCAGAAGGAGCGATCCAAGGGATCTGGGTCAGGGGGAAGATCTCCTTTTCTGTGGCCGCGCCGTGGCTCAGTGGTTAGACCGCTTGGCTCTCACCAAGGCGGCCTGGGTTCGATCCCAGGCAACCGCAAAGTGAGATTTGTGGTGGACGACACGGCGCTGGGGCGGGTTTTCTCCGGGACCTCCGGTTTCCCCCGCCATCTCATTCCACCGGTGCTCAATCTTCATCTCATGTATCATCAGTGTCACCGCCTGCGGTGCCATATGTAGTAAAAGCGGGCGTTAAACACTATACATTTCATTTCTCCTTTTCTGAAACTCTTAAGTATTTACCAACACCCTGCACCGAAGTTTAATAATTAAAGCTCAGTTGCAGCTATGTAGGTACCAACTTAGAAAATTTCAACTCAAACCAGCGACAAACAAACGCACAGTTATATCTCTTCCAAAGCCTTTGAAAACATAGCCTAGGCCTGTAATAAGTCTGCTTCTCGGAATAATAGCACAGTAAAATCACCAGCAACAGAGCGGAATGGCTCAGACGGTTTCATCTGTGGCGCATATTCAGGAAGTCTGGGTTCGATTTCCGTGATCTATCTACCTGACCTATGGTTTATCTTTGGGGTTTTCCGAGGTTGTCAGGTGAATGCTAGGTACGTTAATTACATCTCCCAAATTTCCTGTCCCTCCTTTTCATCTCCATTATCATTTCACATCATCTCATCTGATGGTCTCTTTCAGCGTAAAAGTGTCGGCGGCTGTCTCGGCGTTGCATGGCAGGATGATATACTCTTGGTAAACACTTCCTCCTCCAGTCGGACGATCTCCGATCTGATGGAGCCATTTCCAGACCACGGTGGATGGACCTGTCTATATTAGGGACCATGCCCTCAGCACTGATGACTCCTTGTTTCGGCCGCCCACTGTCTTCTCTCACCTCATCCTTCCTCCCGGGTATAGGTACAATAAACCAAGACTTGTCACAGTGCCGAATTCCCTCTTGTCCTACAGTCACCAGCAAAACCATCAACCTCAACGAAAAAGATGGGAAAGCCTATAATTTATAATGCCTCGCCAATAAAGTATAGAACAGGAAATAATGAACTTGCTCCCAAACTTTCAACGGTAACATAGGCCTGTGATCCTCTTTTGTCACCTCAACTTTAAATCGATCATTTGTGAATGCCAGTGATACACCTAGCCCGACACCAAATAAAAAGGCTAAATTAATTAAGCCAGTGCTGTCTTAAATGTGACATGTCAGAGCACAGGCCATAATTATTCCTAAACTGGTTGCCACTTTAGAAAGTGATAAACGTTTCGCATAGAGAGGCAACGTTAGGATTACGTGTACGAAGGTGATTCGGTTGCAACTACAATGAGTACTACACACAAAGACAATAGTATTATTTGAAACAATCGCAAATGCTCACAACACATGCATAGATACACAGACTCAAACACACAATTGCCACAAATAAGATACAAAAGGACTTGGCAATAGATAATCCCTGTTCTAACAAGTGCAGCAACAAATGTGAAGGCACTGTGTTTACTGCAGCTTTAGCAGATACGCATATACAACTCGCTTGTCTGCACGTCATGCTATAAACACTTAAAACATTGGCAACAAGGATTTAGCGACTAACACTGTCATGGAAACGTCTCGACTCAAACTGGTCCTTCTAATCGTTGCTATGACAACTGTTATGACGTACCAATACCCTCCCATTTATTTAAACAGTTTGCATGCTTAGTAATCGTCACTTACTAGATTGGCAACATATACCCTTTGAAAGAAGGGCAGGGGGGGAGCAGCTACCATAAACCAAACATAGGAAGCATTCAACAACAATATATGCTTTAATACCACTCTGGCTTCATTTCAAAGCTATGTGATAGACAGATATTTTGCGGCTTAGCCGTATAAATTTTTTTTTGCTTGTTGCATTTATACCCCGCCTTTAACTACTATGATCATATCGGCGGCCATTCTCCTTTGGAACATACTGAAGGTGTTAACTCGTTATCTTTCGGTTTTTTTATCATTACATCACGCACACATTCACACTCTCATTCATACTTCCAGACTGGGGAAGATGGGGAATTATCTTGGTTGGAGAAAAATCCCCACCCCCACCGCCGGGAATCGAACCCGGGACCCCTAGCACGGTAGGCAGGTGCTCTACCAACTGAGCTACGGGGGCCAGCCCCGTATACATTTGTCTCGTAAGTAGACCAACATAAGTTTGAATACTTTTACTTTAACAGCAATGCCTTATGTTTTTCTTGCAGAAGATAAATAATAATATTTTAAGTACATCCATTTATACAAATGCAAATAACATATCCTTGCTGTTTTCAAAATAAATGCAATGTGTATGTATTTAATGCTCAGAATTTGATAATAAAATCATTTTTCTTCTTGCTTCCCAATATTTGGAGACTAGATCTTGATTTTGGAGAGTTTCACATACAGTTAGATGATCGATGTTCATTAAATCGTCTTTACCACATAAACAGCCCTGTGGAGAAGTTGTTAATCCAACCTTGAATAACTGTCCATTCAAACAATCGTGGCTTGTGATTAATCTGAACACTGCTACTGAAGATTTTCAAGGTAGTTCTGGAATTGTCTTTTGTTTTGGAGATCTTTCCAATTAAGTTTTTCAGAGGAAGCTAGATAGTTGTTATGTAGTTTTGTGAAGATGTTTTTGATTTATCTTTTAACTGTTTTCATAGGGGATATTTTGTTTCGTTGTTTGAGATATTTTGGAACCCTTCTTGGCCAACATACCTGTTTGCTCATTGCCAGAAATTCCACAGTGAGATGGTATCCATTGGAAAACTATACGTATATTTAAATTTTGAAGATGTTTAATCATATTATGAATTTCATTTATCTTTTCGGTTTTTGGGCTGTCATTTGAAATAATAGCCTGAATAGGTGCTTTAGAATCTGTTAAGAAAACTATGTTGGAAAGCTTATTTGTCCAGGCAAATAGATTTTGTAAGGATAAATGCAATGTTATTAGTCTTTATGTTGGTTGTGTAAACATTCATATGTTATGAATAGTATTGGCATATAGTGCGAAGTATCCTCTCATGAAAATTTCACTAGGCATTTGTTATCTGTGAATCAACTTATGCCTTTTCAACACTGACAACCGATTAAAGGACTTCTCGCAAACCTCACATTTGTGTGGTTTCCTACTCTCGTGTATCAGTTTATGCCTTGTCAAACTTGACAACAGAGTAAAAGTCTTCCTACAAGTATCACAGTTATACGCCTTTTTGCCTTCATGTGTCAATTTATGTGTTTTCAAATGTGACAACTGAGTAAATCTCCTGTCACAAACGTCACATTTGTGGTCCTTCTGGCCCTCATGAATTAATTTGTGTGTATTCAAAT
Source organism: Mantis religiosa (assembly GCA_030765055.1). Lineage (NCBI taxonomy): Eukaryota > Metazoa > Arthropoda > Insecta > Mantodea > Mantidae > Mantis > Mantis religiosa. The sequence continues at coordinate 5,255,162 of CM060959.1, read as the reverse complement.
GTGAGAACAGGGTAAAATCCTTACCACAAATGTCACACTTGTGAGCTCTAATGCCCGCATGAATCAATTTGTGTGTCTTCCGGTGAGAAGAGAGGGTGAAACGTTTGTCGCACACATCACATTTGTGAGTTTTCTTACCCTCGTGTATCAAATGATGCACTTTCAACAATGACAAATGAATAAAACTTTTATCACAAATGTCACAGCTGTGTGGTCTCTTACCCTCGTGATTCAATTTATGCCTTTTCAACAATGAACCATGAGCAAAAGCTTTTTTGCAAACGTCACAGTTATATGGCTTTAGCTCCTGATGGATAAGCTGATGCCGTTTCAGTAGTGACAAGTGAGGAAAACGTTTTTCACAAACATCACACTTGTGTGCCCTTTTACCCTCGTGATAGTATTGATGAGTCCTCAAAGCTGGCAAGTGACTGAAAGCCTTCTCACAGATACAACATCTGTGTGGCTTTTTGTTCTCATGAATAAATTTACGTCTTTTCAACACTGAAACATATCTAAAAGCCTTATCACATACATCACATGTGTGGGGTCTTTTGTCGTCATGGATAATTTTATGTCTTTTCAGCACTGATAAGTCACTAAAGGACTTATCACACACATTACATTTATGTGCTTTTATACCTTCATGCAAGAACTTGTGTACTTTAAAACGTGATGGACGATTAAATCCCATCACAAACATCACATTGGTATGGCCTTTTACCCTCGTGAGCCAAATGATGAAGTTTTAGCAACAAGTGAGTAAAGGTTTTCTGACAAATACCGCATCTGTATAGTTTTCTCCCTTCATGGATTAGCTGATGTCTTTTCAATGATGACAAGTGTGTAAAAGTCTTGTTACAATCTTCACACTTGTGTTCCTTTCTGCTTTCTAATGTTTCTCCAATTACTTCTGATTGATTGCTAACTGCATTCCTTTGCTTGTTTCCATTGAAGGGTAAAGTCATGTCAATTTTCACAATCAGGGAATTTTTGGAGCAAATGGATTCTCCTTCTACCATTTTAAAAAGTTTTACTAATTTTGTAAAACACTGAAGCTGCTAACAGTGAAGCAATCCAAATATTAAAAAACATGGTAACCTACTTCACTTATCTGTTTTAAAATTCACAAACCTTTGATGACCAGTCTTGTGATGTTTCCATCACATCCTCAGCCAGTAGATCGATTAACCTTTTAGTTACTTCCGATAGATCACAGGTAGTTCTCTATTGTGCTGCCATCTACTGGGGCAATACAAACTTGTTGACTGAATCTATTGGCAAAATTCCAAAATTCATCACAGGATGTTTATTTTTCAAATAAATTATTTTTCAAACTATTAAATCTAACGGTGCATTCAAGTTCACATTATAAAATGAAAATGGGGGCCTTGCATTTTTGGATCTAAAACTAACAATAAATGAATCTTTGTCATTTATAGGTAATCAACTACTGATGATAAATACAGGAAAAATAAAACTTTCAGTCCTTTTTTACATAAATTTGCTGTTTTTTCTTTAATTTCCATCAATTCAACCACCCAAATCTGTATCAAAAGCATAATCTAGTAGACTTACCTCAGTACTTGTGTTGAAGGCAAGATACTCTCTGTTCCATCCTGTAACAGAATACTTCATTTGTACATCATACATTCTACTTACTTTCATATAAGTAGCCTAAGTTTGTTTAGTCATTATTCTCTCTTATTTTATTGAAAATTATTTGGAGCTTTCCTCACTTTGAGTCATGCCTTGCTACTGACATACGTGTGACTGTACAATAGAAAGAGTACTGAAGAGAAGCGTTAGTTCTTTGAGTCATTATTCTCTCTAATTTTAATTAAAATTATTATTTGGAGCTTCCCTCACTTTGAAAGTCACACCTTGGTACTGGAGCTACGGATGACTACAATAGAAATAGTAAAGCGTAGTCTTAGTTCTTTGAGTCATTATTCTCTCTTATTTTAATGAAAATTATTTGAAACTTCCCTCACTTTGAAAGTCACGCCTCGCTACTGACCTACATGTGACTACAATAGAAAGAGTACTAAAGAGTAGCCTTAGTTCTTTGAGTCATTATTCTCTCTTATTTTAATGAAAATTATTTGGAGCTTCCCTCGCTTTGAAAGTCACGCCTCGCTACTGGACCTATGTGTGACTGTACAATAGAAAGAGTAGTAAAGAGTAGTCTTAGTTCTTTGAGTCATTATTCTCTCTTATTTTAATGAAAATTATTTGGAGCTTCCCTCACTTTGAAAGTCACGCCTCACTACTGACCTACATGTGACTGTACAACAGAAAGAGTACTGAAGAGTAGTGTTAGTTCTTTGAGTAATTCTCTCTTATTTTAATGAAAATTATTATTTAGTGCTTCCCTCGCTTTGAAAGTCACAACTTGCCACTGAATACTAGGCTATTGCATTACATCATTTAAAAATAGAATTATTTGAAAAAGTTTACCTGCAGAACTTACCTTAATTTCATCATAACTACAGAGAGTTTCTGTTGAAGTTGTTTCCAGCGTTACCTGTTCTTGTTTAATTTTGTCATCAGTTTCAGTGTCTGTGTTTGATTTATTAAATATCATTACAGAATCTTGTTATGTAAATTCTTCCTCATTCAGAGAACAGAAGTCTGAGGCCACAGCAACACTTTCAAACTCTGTTTTGACATGTACCTCAGAGTCGCTGCCACTTTTAATATTTTCAATATCTCCAGGAGAAAGTATTCTCTCATTCTGCAAACAAACATCTGGCGGAGAAGACTCCTCTTTGACTTCTAGTTTGATATCCATTATATTACACGTTTAGCATCTGACACTTGTCTCTTTAAACTGCAGTATCAATTCTGCAAAACAAAAAATATGTTATTGGTAAATTAAATATTTTGCTTATAGAGTAGCTACAAAATAAGAATGAACATGAGCTTAGCCAATACACCGAGGGTGCTCTCTTAGCATTGCCAGTTCCACAGTGAGTGAGCAACAGAGATGGAAGATATAACTGTCTTTGTCACTTGTAAACTCGCTCTGGAGTGTTGCAGTTATAATACTAATGTATCCTTAAATTATAGATATAGAATAGGACAAAAGCCAGAAAACAAACTGTTCAAACATAATTCTTGCTGCAGTGATTTTGTTTAACCCAGGCTTTTTCCAAATAAAAGATGGGTCTTAACTGTCCATCTGTAGCTTTAATGTTTTGCATTTTGCACAGAAATTTGCTAGCATCATTGGTTGTCCTATATTTGAACCCAAGAGATTTCCAAATGTTATTGTTGTTTTCATATGCTAGGCTTTGGCAATGAAGCCATTGGCTTCCAAATGTTATACATAGCAAGATACAAATCTGTATATAGCAGCAGAATAGGCAATCAGACTTGGTAAAGATGCATTATGATGGTGTACGAATATGGTTGCCCTGATGTCATAGCTCGAGCATTGCCAACATCCACTGCATGCTATCACGGAAAATATCAACATTAAGCAACCAAACCTGTGATACTGTAATAGAAATTAATTGTACTTAATAGTGGTCCGAACTATAAAGCCCGGGACTTAAAGTACTTACAGAATAGTAAGTCGTCATTAAGGTAGTTGTCTCATGTGTTTATGAGAACTCCTAGTGGTTTATCGGGAAAAATGCGAGTCAGTTGGAGAATTTAATGTCATGTCGGCACATTGGCCATAGTAGATCAATGGTTTAGAGCAGCTGGACGGAGACCAGAAGATACGTGGTTCAAATCCCCGCTATAGTACTGAATTTTTCAGTTTGCCTCTATCCTTTAATACTGTAATAATTACGGAAACTGTGGCAGTGGATCATTGCCTGCCTACTCCAATTTTGACAACCTCACGATAATAATGATGGAAAATTGGTCGTCGTCATCATCGATGTTATCCATCATTATATATTGCTAGTTTCCTTACGCATTAGAGTATCCCCAGTCGAATAATAATAATAATTATTATGATAATAAACTTACTACAGTTCGGCCGCTCTATCTGCGGCTCTGAGATTTCTCGAGAAGGGGAAGCGGGTTGTTGCCAGTTCTTTAGCGGAAATTTCAAGCAGAGCAACATGCGTACTTGAAATATTTCACGTATTTGCATATTTCACGAACCAGTAACCATATTATTATAATAGCGATAATAATAGGACTTACGAACACTAAAAATTCGGAATTCACGCACGAAAAATATACCAAAGAAAGTTTACCAGCCCAAGTAGCTAAAAGGCCACGTAGCTCAAACAAAGTTAACCTGGCAACATGGTGTTGGGTTCGGAAGCCACGCCTAGCAGCGACAATGCTGATTGGCGCTAGCAGACAGTTTTAACCTCCTGACCACAGCACCGGATGTAGAGACTCCCAGTACCACCAACAGATGCAGTTAGTGTGCGTGAAAGGTGTGAACGAAATATTCTAATAAGAGTTTTGTTGTAATGAGTATCTTGCATGATAATGAAATTGCAAGTTGAATTTTATTGTTTTAAAGCTAATATGGTCCTATATTTTAATTTTAAAGATAATTTTGACGATATGTTTTCAATTGCCCATTACTGTATGTTGGTACTATTAACCTTCCCCCTCCATCTCTTGCAGTCGCAAAACGTCAGAGCCGGAGATACAACGGACGGACAAAATAAATAAAATAAATAAATAAATAAATAAAATCTGAAAATTCACCGTCCCGGTACCTAATTACTAAAACCGGGACGTAATTTCCAAATTTTACATTTATTGAACAAATAAACTAACTACTACACAATTATTTTTCAGATAATTAAAAAACAAAACAATAAAAAGATTAAAATAAAAATAAAAATATAAGACTACCAATTTTTAACTACAAAATACTTAATTACTGGAATCCAGTAATCAAATTAAAATTTAACTGGGAACCAGCTAAACAACAACAAACTAAAACACTATTTCATACCGGCAATCGGTATGATAATACTGGTACCCAGCATTATAACATACAATACACTCATTCAAAATAACAAAATTGATATTCCAAAATATAATTTAAAAATATTTATGAAATTATTCATAACATTCACTCAATTTTTCAATATCAAAACTTTCACACCATTTAATTAACAATACTATAAAATTTTTAAACTACAAAAATTTTAATCAAACATCAAAACACCACTCAATCAAATTATACACTTCACCAATTATTTAAAACAATAAATTTTTAAAAAGATATTATTAATAAAACAATCCACACATACAAAATCATACATTCTTATAAACAATTCCAAAAAACCACATTACTCACCAATATAATCCTCAAACATAACAACTATATATTTTAATAATTTCTCATGAATATATATTCTCATTCATCCACACTAAATAATATAAAATTTTTAATAATTTCAATTTCTCTAATATACAATTTACTTCTATTCTAACATTCAACACAATACACACAAAATATTATCATTCCATATTTAACATCCCAAAACCACCTCATCTCACTAATTCATCTTATCCATCTTAATTTCAACTCCATCATCACTAATTCTCTCAAAAAATCATCACCACATTTCATTAATCCTCACTTCCCTATCCACCTTTCAAACCTCATCAACTAAACTCCACCACATCATATTATCCCTCCATCCACTATTCACAAAATCCACCTTTAACTTCACTATCAAATCTCTTTCTAACATTCTCACTACTAAACTCCACAATAACATTTCCTCTCCATAAACTTCACTATCAATCACCACCACAACTCTCACTACTTCTTCACTAACACATCTTTCTCCTCCTCACCATCATTTCTCCACTACTCTAATCACTTCACCTATAAACAATTAATATTTATACGGGAGGGGACAAGCCCCCCCCCCCTTAAAAATTTAAATTAAAACAAAAATTTTTCTCAAAAAATAACTTATAAGGGGGGAGGAATCCTCCCCCAATTCAAAACTAACACTAACACTACACTACACAACACTATAATTCCCTAGGAATCCTCCTCCGGAATGCTGGATGCGATTTCCTGTTGAACTCTCCACTCGGCTAGACGTTTCTTATATTCGGAGTAGGGTTCATCTGCATGCCTCTTTGGTCGAATCCTTCTCCTCTCCGCCCACTCCATACGGCCCATTGAGACATAGAATCCTCTGCGTCGATCGATTTGCTGGGATGTATCGATCTCGATGTCCTCGTTACCCGCCATCTGGGAAGGTCGGAGTCTGTCATCATCCTGGTTCCTTAGCCTCTCCGAACGTCTACTGGGTTGGGGTTGTAGAGCTCTAGGCGCAACCGGTGCAGGTCTGATGATTTCTCTCTCCCAAGACAGCTCGCTAACAGTATTAGCTATGTTTGCCAATACATTATACATCTCCTTGTCTCTTATTATGTCTGCTAGAAAATCTCCTCTTAATAATTGTCTCTCTTCTTCCAAAATAGGATATTTTTGGCATTCAAATATTGCATGCTCCGGATTATCCAGAATACCACAAACTCTACAATTGGCATTATCTATAATATTTTCTATTTTTAGCCAATACGTCCCATAGGGTCCATGTCCAGTTATATAATGTAATAGACCTTTTGTTGGTTTTATGTGCTTTAATTTTAATCTTTCAAAAATTGATGGAAATGTTTCAAAAGTTCGCCTCCCTTCATTAATACTTTCCCACTCTTCTTGCCACTGCATCAAAAGGGTTTTCTTAATTTCTAACTTATTAAAACATCTTCTGCCAATAATAATTTTAATTTTATCCCAATTTCTTCTTCTGCGCCAAAACAGTGCTCCTCTTAATCGAATTAATAAATCAATAGGCCAAATACCAACAGCTACTAGAAGAGCCATTGTAGGGGTAGTACAGAGGGCTCCTGTGTGTCTTAATAATATCTTCCTTTGAACACTTCTCAAACGTTTTATATTATATTGAATATTGGTCTTATTTGCCCAAACACCAGCAGCATATGTAATAATTGAGCCGAAGATGGTATAATGATATGTAATTATATTATTTAAAGAAATTTTGAGTTTCGTATTGACAATTCTTGTTAACTTCTGCATTACATTATCTGCTTTCTGTCTTACATGGTCAATATGATTAACAAAATTTAATTTTTCATCTAATTTAACTCCTAAATATTTGGTATCCTAATTTCTCTTGATTATTTTGTTATTATATTTAATAATTGGATCCCTCTTGAGAGAACCTTTTAACAATATATATGTTGACTTATGAGGTGCAATCTCCAATTTCGATTCTAAGCACCACGAATGTAAAATATCCATTAATGCTGTTGATTTCTCCTCCAACTGAACTCTAGAATTGGCTTCAATTAGGAAGGCCACGTCGTCAGCATAAGCTATAACATTGCTACATACTCCTTCTGTTTTCTCGAGAAGTGTTTCCATTACAATATCCCAAAAGGTGGGACCTAAAACTGAACCTTGAGGACATCCCTTGGTGATGTTCTTATAAATACATTTATTGACGCCTTCAATGAAAACAACTCTATCTTGACAATAGCTTCTAAGTAAATTATAAACGGCTGCAGGATAATTTTTCTGACGAAGTCGATGAAAGAAGAAGGGCCACCAGAGATTATCAAATGCTCCAGAAATATCTATAAATATTGCTATAACATATTTGAAATTTGAATTACTAACTGTATTTAAAATATTATTAATGGCATCCTCTGTAGAGCGACCTTTTCTAAAACCATATTGCCTCTCATTTAATCCAATCATCTCACGATATTCCCTTATGCGTTTATTTATCAGATGTTCAAATATTTTACCCATAGCATTGAGAAGACATATAGGGCGATATGATTTGGCCTTTGAAGGATCTTTATCTTGCCCTTTACTTAATATTATTATTCTAGCTATTTTTCAACAAGTTGGAAAGTAGCCTTTCCAAAGACAATCATTAAATAAATCTGTTAGGTAAGGAATTATGATATGTTGCAACTGCATTAAAACTTCATTAGGAATGTTATTTGGCCCACATGACTTCTTCTTCTTCTTCAATTTACTGAATATCTATTTAGTTTCTGTGACATCGAAAGGTAGAATGACATTATAATTAACATAATTTAGATTTAATTCAATTCTTTTAATAATGTTCGACAAATTATCGTTATCAACTTCATCGTCTGGTAGCAATATTCCAAGCAAATATTGAATAGTTTCTTCCCAATTTGATGTTCTGCTGCCATCGTCTTTTTCGAGAGTACATAATACTTCCGGTCGTCTGATCTTATCCATTACTATTTTATACGAAATACCCCAAGTATTATTATCAAGCTGTTTTTCTACAAAATTAATCCAGGATCTACTTCTAATTTCGAATAAAAGGGATTTGAACTTCTGCTTTGCCTCCCTATATTTATGTAAATGATATTGTCTTTGAACATCAATCATGGATCGTTGATAGATCTTCCTTAACTTACGCATTTTCCTCCTTGCGGTTTCCAAGGCATCATTCCAAATATTTTCAGTAAATTTCTTAGATCTTAAATTTGGTACAGATGTATTGATTGCCTCCGTAATTATATTGGTGATTTTATCTGCATCCTTAACTATATGGGTTCCATTTGAGATGACATCATTGACATTGTTCTTCAATTCTTCCCAATTCGTTTGTGCAAAATTTTTCCTTGGCTTCATATAACCAGAACAAGGAGAACTAATTTGAAATGCGTATTTGAAATAAATCAAGCGATGATCGCTTGAAGTAATATCTTGACCAACTTTCCAATCTTGAATTTTGCTAAACATTTTATTATTGCAGAGTGTAACATCAATATTTGAAGCAGCTCCAGCTCTATTCTGAAATGTGTGCGGATTAAAAGGTTGATTAAGAATACATAAATTCAGTTCAGAGATAAGATCTTCCAACTTCTCGCCTCTTGCATCTCTGGTGGTATCATACCACCAGGGAGATCTGGCGTTTGCATCCATAACAAATAATATATCTCTGAATCTGAAGAAATTAAATATATTTCTAATTTTGCTGATATAGATGTCAATATTATCACTATATTGAAAATATAAATTTACTAATATGAATGAACCGCTTCCATGTAGAATTTCCACACAATTGGTATGTGAATCCGAAAATTGTGATATATTGACTACTTGTAAATTATTATTTATAACCACTATTGCGGACATAGGATTTGATTCTACAACTACCCTAGCCATGACCGGCATATTGACTAATTTACTGTTTACAGAATATGGCTCCTGAATGCACAGAATATCAACACTCAATTCTTCAATGAGCTTCCTTAGTTCAGTCATTACTAACTTGCTTCTTTGTGCATTAATTTGTACTATATTTAATAACTTGGATGAATTTATATTAGCCATTATCAATTTTAGAATTTTTTGAGAAGCTCTTGCTGCCAGATGAAAAACGCCCTTCAACTGATTGATAGTATTCCTTAATGCTATTGAACATATTTTGCCCTAGGAGTCTACTAGAAGACGAAGTACGCGCCATTTGCAGAGGAACTGCACTTGTAGTAGATCGTGTGGATCTAGATTTTACAACTTTAGAAGACATTGTTCTGGGAGATGAGACACTATTTCTTTGTTTAGATGTTGAGTTCTTGATGATATTAACTATATTTGGATGACTTCTTGTAGATGGGGATTTATAGGTATTTGTTTTCAAGGAGTAGTTTTTATTTCGGAAGGGAGAGTTTGTATGGGTGGAATGAACTTTAGGTATAATGGGTTTAATACTAGTGGCTTTTGGACGGGATATCTTAGGATAGGTAGCCCCATCATGTCTTATGTGTGCGTAACAATTTGGTCATGGCTGACTCATATCTACCACTATCCTGCCGTAACTTTTAACAAAATGTAAATATATCTCATTTAGATCCAATTTCTCATTCCTTCTTGAAAAGACGGTTTCCAATAGATCCAAGAGTTCTTTAGGACGGACAGTACGCACTATTCCCATTACAGTATCGCTAGTTTACAATAAAAAATGTGTTGGTAACGTTTCTCTATATTCGCGTGTATCAGCGCGCCGCAGTTGGCAACAGCTTCCATCTATGTTGTTTGCAAGTTTCTCGTTAGAATTCCACGTTTTGCCATGAAGTGTAAACACTTCAGATTTCCGATTACATTCACTTTTAATGCCAAGGCACATTAACATAGGAATTACGTGAGTAAACACTACACTAAGACATAAGCGATGATTTTACTTACAGCAGTGCTCGTAGCTCGTATAAAAGTGTCCTTCAAAAAGTATAACTGCATTTTAAAAATACGAATAAAAACATGTGAACATCAGTTGTAACAAGCAAACAAGGAAGTAAACACTATTTCAGCATGTAATATTTAGGTTAAGCCTGACTTGGCATATTCACTAACTGCCTTCTAGATCACTATGCAGAGAAGCACACAAGTTTTTTGTACGGCATAGCACACTGCATCAAATTATTTCTATATTTATTGTTTTAAAATACAAGTCTTCAGAATTTCGGTGCAATGGGCAGATACAGTGACCGTCAGAACTTTTCAGATAGGATAGTCTGTACGTGTAATATCCCTGCTGTTTAAGAAACCAAAAAGGTGGTAATAAATTCCAAAATTGCTCAACTCTGAATTCGTTGCTCTTTGTAGGTTAATACAAATACCAAGGATACTATTTAACCAGCTTTTGAGTTGTGCTATACACACAACACTTTATATCATTTTTGCATGTATAAGGCGTATAGTATTAGAAGACATGAGGCGGAGCTATGGAAGGTTCGCCTAGAACGCACAACACAAGCGTGAACAACAGAGATTTCCGTTTTTCATACACCCAAAATTACTACTGGAAATTCGACATTGTTATATGCCTTGATATATCTGGCAAAAAGTTTTGAGGCTGCCTGTACAAAGGCCATTTTTGCGACGTATGGTTCTCAAGTTATCACTTCCAGAATAAACTGACTGCATATGGTATCTTCAACTTCCAATCTTGACCTGCATTATTTCTTTTCATTACGCAGTACTAAGTAAACATTACGAAGTGTCGGTAGGAGCTGCATATATTTAGTTCATAAATTAACTGACTACGGAGTATACGCAGCATAGGAGAAAGCGCGCATATTCTTTCAAGTTCTGGTCAAGACCAGTGCGTAATGTAAAGTGAGAGTAAGGTGCTTTGTGTAATTGTGATAATAAGCAGAAAATTCACATGTTTACATTGTGTTCGCAAAGTGTCACTTTCAAAGCCTGGTACCAGTGGCGCAGGTGGTAAATACTCCGCTCTCAGGCCAGAAATATTACTTTTAAAGTGTGCAGTTTCTTTAAGAAATTTCATCTGAGTAAGTGCCTGACTGAATTTTTCACAAAGTCAGGAACTGACGACCAGTGTATGCAATGTGAGTGTGCATACTGTGTCAATTATTGTGAAACAAAGCAAAACGCCTGGCACAGAAATTGGTGAACCTTTATTTAAGCTAGTAACTCGTTTACAATAAGTCGTTTTCAGAGATCCACGTATGTCATTTTCAGTAAATAAATACGTTAGTATTTTGACTTTTGGGTTCTTAAAATTAAAACTCCAAGTTGCCCTAATTCAAAATGTTCTTTATTTCTGTAGAAATACAGTTTAGACAATCTTCATAATGGCAGAATACGTCACGTACACGGTTACAATCTACCAAGGTCGTTGACCACAACAAAGAGCTTACTCAGTTCCACTATTTACAACACTTGTTGAGGATCTCTTTACAACTGTTTACTATTCCTGTCACAATCTCTTATATATCTCATTGATAATTCGAGACTATTCTGTAACAATCAAGAAATCGAATGTTCTGTCACTAGACGAAACACGAACAATCCAGATGTGAAACCTTATCTGTGCCGGCAAGTCCTTTATCTCCGCACTGTTTTTATTTGTTCCGACATACTCTTTATCTCCGCTTTGCACATCAGCTCTTTTGTGTGCACAAGCCGCACTATAGCAATCGGGTTCGCAACAATATTGAATGTTACAGTTTATAATGTTAGCATAGTCATCCTTTGCTGCATAAGTTTACATTCTGACAATTTGTCAGATGACATACGTTACTTTCCTTGTTTGAGATCTTCTCTGGAACAAGCCAGGTGAAAAACATCTGTCCTATCATCAACCTATCTCGAAGCCCGCCTTGGTATCGTGGTGGTAGCATGTCTGCCTCACATTCAAGAGGTCCCGAGTTCGAATCTCGGTCAGGGTGATTTACCTAGATAAGGTTTTTCCGGGGTTTTCCCTTATCCTGATAGATGAATGTCGGGTAACTCTAAGCTCCATGGTCTCAGGACTCATTTGAGCATCATTTCATCCAATTCATTCGCCATCCGATATGACAACGTTGGAGGACGTAAATTACAAAAAAAAAAAAAAAAAAAAAAAAAAAAAAACCTCGAACATATTTGTTGACAGGAAAGCTTCAGGTCTTATGTTACTTTTCGTGTTCCCTCTATCCTCTGCTCTCTGACGCATTATTTGGCAACAGGGCAGTCACCATGTGTATGCATTGGTTCAGGTAATATGCCTTCTAAAAACGTACACCATATAGGAATTTCAAAGCTGTGATGCCAATGGAGTCTCTGTCAAATTTTATTTTGGAATTCAGTACTGGCTGCCCATGCAATACGAAGACAGTAAAGAAAGTTAAACATAAAATATAGAAAGGAAAAAAGAATGTGTATTCATATTTTTTCCATATTTTATTGCAACTTAATACAGTGTTTGAACACAATTAAACCACGTCATTGGCAATACATACTCCCTCTTAAAAGTAAACGATTAGAAATGTAAAAAAAGAAAAAAAAATGTCATTCATTTTCTGTCTCTCTCTCTCTCTCACACATACATGTTATAATTATTTAAAATCATTGCAGTTGTCATCAAAATATTCATCTATACTGTAATAGGCTCTGCTTAACAAGAGTTAAACTTAGCAGCTGACACCGGAGGCTTATTAAGTAGTTTTGGACCAAGGTATTGGGGCTTATGTTCAAAATGTTTTAGCCTGTGACCTTTAACTATAGAGTTATTCTTTCCCCTAGTTTTTACCACCTGCGGTGCTGTATGTAGTAAAAGCGGGCGTTAAACACTACACATTTCCCCTTGTTACATATGTGTGGACATCGGAATTTGTGGAGATTATATTCCTGTTATGTACAAAAAGTATTGTTTGCAGAATAAATATGCAGGTAAGAGTAAGTATATCGAGATTCAACTGTATTGGAACACCACAGTGAAGCGAAAAATTATTAAATTTTAGATGAGTCGCGTTTTTTACACATCTGCTTCACTTTCGTACCTATTTTGAGGACATGTTTCGCAAATCTTCGCTTGCATCTACGGCTCTTGTGCGACTGACGCTAGATCCAGCGGTGTGGGTAATTCTGGGGTTGTTGCTGCCATCTGTTGATTTAGTGATGAACTGAAATGTGGGATTCTCTTCTAGCGGGATTTCAAAGTTCATTAGTTGGTTTTTATGTTTTTCTATGTATATCCTCTCCCATATGACGAGTTCACTATGTTTTTGTACGTATTTTAGTAATTTTGTGCTATCTTCAATTTCATGATTTTCAGACCAGAAATGAGCTGCTATTGCGGACTTATCAATATTTTTGTATCTTAAGTGCCTGAAGTGTTCTTTCTTTCTAGTGCCTATGTTCCTTTTTGTCCTTCCTATGTAAATTTTTTCACAGTCTTTACACTTAATTTTGTAAATGCCTGACTTTTCCTCTGGTTTTATCTTATCAGTATTATTACTGTGAAGTAGGTTTTTAATGTTGTAATTGTTTTTTGGTGCCAATGTTATATTGTATTTCTTGAGTATTTTTTGGAACTTTTTTGTGGCCCAGGGGTGGTAAGTAAATTTAGCAAATCTAGTTTCTTGTTTTACTCAAGAAATACAATATAACATTGGCACCAAAAAACAATTACAACATTAAAAACCTACTTCACAGTAATAATACTGATAAGATAAAACCAGAGGAAAAGTCAGGCATTTACAAAATTAAGTGTAAAGACTGTGAAAAAATTTACATAGGAAGGACAAAAAGGAACATAGGCACTAGAAAGAAAGAACACTTCAGGCACTTAAGATACAAAAATATTGATAAGTCCGCAATAGCAGCTCATTTCTGGTCTGAAAATCATGAAATTGAAGATAGCACAAAATTACTAAAATACGTACAAAAACATAGTGAACTCGTCATATGGGAGAGGATATACATAGAAAAACATAAAAACCAACTAATGAACTTTGAAATCCCGCTAGAAGAGAATCCCACATTTCAGTTCATCACTAAATCAACAGATGGCAGCAACAACCCCAGAATTACCCACACCGCTGGATCTAGCGTCAGTCGCACAAGAGCCGTAGATGCAAGCGAAGATTTGCGAAACATGTCCTCAAAATAGGTACGAAAGTGAAGCAGATGTGTAAAAAACGCGACTCATCTAAAATTTAATAAGAGTAAGTATGTTTAATTTTCTAAAATACGGCCTGCATGAAGTTGTACATGTTATTTTTGCCAGGTATCTGACAGCTCTTTTCTGAAGGAGAAAAATTCTGCTAAAGTTTAATTTGGAAGTGTGTCCCCACAGCTCGATGCCATAAGATATATGTGAATATATTAATGCAGAATATACTAACTTACTAGTATCTACTGAGAGAAAATTGGCTAAATATCGCAACACAAAAAGTCCTGAATTTAATTTATTTTCAATGTGGTTGTTCCATGTGAACTTGTCATCAAGAATTAAACCTACAATATTTACACTTTTTACACACTGGACTAACTATTGCCTATATTAAGCTGAGGATGGTCTGTCTTTGAGATTTGCCCAAAATTGAGGTAGATGTTCAAATATGTACCAAAGTTAGTTTATGTAAATGAATTGGTTTCCAGTAAGGGAGGCGAGTGCATTAGGTTTCCATGTTTCAAATTATAAATACGGTTATTTTCATGAAAATTATTTTGTGCTACTAATAATATATTTCTTTATTCACAGACTTGGTATGGAAGTTTAAGAGCAGAATGTGAAATTAAGTAACTTGAGAAATGGATATCAAAATAGAAATCAAAGAAGAGGTAATACACAGATAATTTGTTTATAAAGTCATTGCAATTGAGTTCATAATAATATTTCAGTATAGAAGTAAAATCTCAAAAAAAGAATCTCTTGTTTCAGCCTTTTTTTTGCAGAATGGCAGATGATCTTTTCCCCAAAGAAATAAAGGAAAATATTTGGAGTGAAACTTGCAGCATAAACTATGTAATAAACAATAAAACAGAAATAAAAGAAGAGATTCTGCCAAGTAATTTTGTTGAACCTCCTGTTGTGAATTTTCATAACTTCAGCAGATACTGTGAAGAGGATACTAAAATAGTAATTAAAGAAGAAAAATGCTACCTGGACGGATCTCCATCTCTTTGTAATCAAAATAAGGTAAGATTAATAAAATAACTTTTTGGTTAATATTTTTAAAGCCAGTTACAGTAACTGAGTGCAATACAATGTTAAAATAAATGAATTATACAGGATGATCCATTTGAGATGTCCTTAATGTACTTATCTCTGAGCAGTTTCCTGTAATGTAAGCGAAAAGGTTGTGAGTTAACAAATGAGCAAGGTTTCCAGTGGCATGACAGCGCTATCTTGTAAATAAAATGCTCATGCTCAGTTTGTCATATGGTATGCAAAATTTTCAATTGTAACAGCGACCCAGTAAGGTTACAGAAGTCAGTACATCTGTCAGTATGTCCTATCACATTGAGACATTTTTATATTACGCGCATGATAAGTTAAGCGCTTGGGGTCCAAGTCCTTATTCAGTAAGTTTTGTCTAACTCTGTAAACACAGATGACAACTTTAGTTAATTGATAGAAATTAATCATTTCTTCACACTGGTCGTATATAGGTTAAGGTTTTTGATGGATAGAGTCAACATGAAAAATTCAATGCCACGGCTGGGATTTAAACCACGGATCTCTTGATTTCCGTCCAGTCACTAACCCATTGAGCTACCATGGCCAACTTGCCATCATGACATACATTATACGAGTCAAATGGAGAATTTAATATCATGAGGGCAAGTTGGTCATGGTAGCTCAATGGGTTAGTGCCTGCCTCGGTAGCATGGTGGTAGCATGTCTGCCTCACGTTCAAGAGGTCCCGAGTTTGAATCTTGTTCAGGGTGAGTTACCTGAATAAGGTTTTTTCCAAGGTTTTCAATGGATTTCTTCCTTTTCTAGATTTGAAAATAATAAGAAATAATAACAAATTAGATTTTGGTGTTTATAGGAAATCTACTCATATTGATAATTACATAAAAAATAAAAGTTTTAACCCTTTTTCACATAAATTTGCTGTATTTAATAGTTTGATTTATAGATTAATAAATATACCCCTGAATAAAGAAGAATTTAATAAAGAATATAAACATTATTAATACTGCTTTAATTAATGGTTTTAATAAAGATTTTGTACAAAAGAAAATTGAAAAATTTAAATATCATAAAACTGGTAATGATATTTCTACTCTTAAAAAAATAAAAGATGATTATAATTTTAAAAAAATTCACTCACCATCCTTAGGTTAATAAACATTTTCAATTTTTTTTTAAAGAAGTTGGTGTAACTTTAGTTCCTCAAAATAAATATAGTATTAAAAAATTACTATAATTTCCTAAAAAGATAAAATTCCTAATAATAAAAAAATCTGGTATTTATCAATTTAATTGTTCAGATCAGGTTTATATTGGAAAGACCAGATGTAGTTTGGAAACCAGAACGAAAGAACATTTTCGTAACATTAGATATAAACAAATTGATAAATCGGCCATAGCGGATCATCTTTGGTCATTTAACCATGAAGTAAATCCCGAAATTAAATTATTAAAACAATTAAATGGTCCCATAGATTTAATAGTGTGGGGAAAATAATTAATTTTAAAAAATAAACATGGTGTAATGAATTTTGACAGACCGGCAATTGATTCTGTTTTTAGGTTTGTTTTGTCTTCAGATGTTGGTAATGCTGAAAACATAACATGACAAAAGAAAAAATATTGTAACTGAAATTTCCTTAATAACGGTGTTTGTAATAAACTGAAGACGAATGCGATTTGCCTTTGAAATCAATCTTAGAAAGAAAAAAGAAGTATTAACATCAACTTCTTAAGATAGGTGGAGATTCATTAACAAATATTTATATTTGTGTAATATTTATTACTTTACTGTAACTAGCTTCATTTTCTATGTAATATAAATATACAGCTTATTGGATCAAGTTCAATTTACTATTTGCCCACATATCCCACACTTGCAGCACATATCTTTGCTTATCTTACACGTTATTCTGCTGAATTGTGTTTTTCAAAGTTGACAACACTGCAGAAAAAGAAGAATGTTAGCTCTCGCTTTTTCCCCTCTGCTCACATGACACCGTAAATCCAGCACTCATCTTATTGTGCACATATATTATACTGTATTTATTTCATTCTTTGGAACATAATACATATGTTATAGGACATGTCAGTTCAAGATACAAAGATAAATATAAAAAGTTACATAAGACTAACTACTGTAACAGATACAGGATCCAACAAAACTCTAAAATAGAAAAGCAAATAAATATAAACTATATAATGCTATATAAAAGTAATTGTTCACAAATGTGGAGTTTATTCTACTTCATGATTTAATTCAATTCAATTTATTTTGTCCTTTCAATTGATATCAGACACGTCATAGTGTAAAAATTACATTAATGGCCACTGTCATTATTTACAATCACTTATAACATTTAAAAACTCATTTACAGAATAAAATGAATGTTGCAGTAAAAAGAGTTTTACTTCCTTTGTAAAATGTATAAGGCTCTTCATTTGTTTAATATAGTAAATGGTATAATATGTTCTTAGAAAATGGTCTGGAAATGCTTCATACAGGTGGAAGAATGCGTAATAACAACAGAGGGAAGATATTAGTACAGTTGTTGAAATCCATACTGTTCTTTTGATATACTATTTTATTTTCTTAAGTAATAGCGCAGTCTTTTCTATGAGTTAAACAACCACTATGAGGTAGATGTTGATATCAGATGAAGGATATTCTGTTTGGCAGAATTGTTCCGCAGGTATCAGCTGAAGTGCTAAATTGCTCAAGTGTGTCCTAATTTTATGGAAGAGATTTATGCCTGCCATGTGAAAGTTGTGATTGTTATATATATGAATTATTATGTTACAGGATGGCACTGATGACATTTCTTCACCAGAATCATCAAGGTAAGTTCAGGGTCTGCCACACTAACATTCCTTGTCAAGTTTCGGGTTAATTCATGGTCATCACTTAAAAGTAAAATGGAGTACTTAAGCAAAAAGTATTTTGTTTTGATAAAGAAATGCATATTAATTACCATTTGGTATAAACAGGCAGTACTTGTATACTCTACACTTACAAGAGACAACTTTGACCTCGAATGCTTGAAACCAATAACCAGAGGGTAGAGTTTTTGTTTTTAGCAACTTTTGTGCAAATTTGCGCAAAGTTTTCCTTTTCCCCAGAATAATATTTTGTTAGCAATAAATGAGAACATTTCTAATATTTTTAGTTTGCATTGAAATATTTACATTTATTACAAATTGCATAAATATAATTTAAACTTATTGGGAGTCGATTAATGACACTAAACAACACTTACTTTTAAATTTTCCCAGAACTAGTTTCAGAGGCCTTCCCTCTATCCTCAGCCGGACATCAACTGGTTCTCATTGGTGTAGCTGGCAATATTTTGTCATCAGTCTCCTCTGGTGGCAGTTCGAGGAACTTGCTGAACAAATCTTTCTGGGGGATGTCAAAATTGAATACTTTGTTCCTATTTTTTGAAATGAAGATTTGTTCCCATGTGGACAGTTCTTGTTTTCCTGTTGTATGTTTTAGTAATTTTGGTTCTGGATTTATGTTGTGGTTTTTTCCCCAAAAATGCGTGGCAACTGCTGATTTTTCTAATTGTTTGTATTTTATGTTCCTAAAGTGTTCCTTGCTCTTGTTTCTAAATTTCTTTTGGTTTTTCCAATATAAATTTGACTACAGTCACAGCATTCAATTTGATATATCCCAGATTTTTTGTTAGATGGAATGGCATCTTTGATGTTTGAGCAAATTAGGTTTTTTTAAGGAGTAATGGTTCACTGGTGCTAGTTGAATGTTTTGTTTTTTGAAGACTTTTTTGAATTTATCAAAGGCCCATTGATGGTAAGTGAATTTTTTGAAGATCATTTTAGTTTCTGTAGCTGAGAGGGTTGTGATTTCCTTTAGTAGTTTCTTCTTTTTTGCTAAATTCACGTTTTGTCTACTAGTGATTTGAGAAAGTCATTTTTCTGTGCTATTTCAATAATTTTGTGGTATTCTATTTTGTATTCTTCTGCAGTGAGAGGGATGTTGACCAGTCTGTGTGCTAAACTATTAAAGATTGCCTGTTTGTGGGATCTTGGATTGTAGCCATTAGCTTTTATGTAGTTGTCTGTCTGTGTTGGTTTTCTGTAAATGCCAAAGTTTATTCTATTTTTATTTCTGATTATTTTTAGATCTAAAAATGGTAAATAATCGTCTTTGTCAACTTCTACAGTGAACTTGATGCTTTTTTCTTGAATATTTAACAGTTTTAGTGCATCACTGATGTGTTTTTTTGGCACTATGGCAAATATGTCATCTACATATCTTTGCCAGAGTTTGAACATCCATGGGAAACCTTTAGTGATTCTTATTTCTAGTGCACTCATGTACAGATCGGCCAGGAAGGGTGATAAGGGGTTGCCCATTACTAAACCAGAAGTTTGATGGAAATATTTTGTTTGAAACTGGAAGAAATTTTGTTCTATGAATAATTTGGTTAGTTCGATGTAATCTGAAATTTCAAGTGATGACATTCCAATTTAGAAACAAGAGCAAAGGAACACTTTAGGAACATAAAATACAAACAATTAGAAAAATCAGCAGTTGCCACGCATTTTTGGGAAAAAAAAACCACAACATAAATCCAGAACCAAAATTACTAAAACATACAACAGGAAAACAAGAACTGTCCACATGGGAACAAATCTTCATTTCAAAAAATAGGAACAAAGTATTCAATTTTGACATCTCCCAGAAAGATTTGTTCAGCAAGTTCCTTGAACCGCCACCAGAGGAGACTGATGACAAAATATTGCCAGCTACACCAATAAGAACCAGTCGATGTCCGGCTGAGGATAGAGGGAAGGCCTCTGAAACTAGTTCCGGGAAAATTTAAAAGTAAGTGTTGTTTAGTGTCATTAATCGACTCCCAATAAATTTAATTTATACAACAACACTGTTTTCAACACTTCCATGAAAGGATTTGCATAAATATAACTTTAATGTAACATTTCATGTCTTCATAGCATGAAGCTAGAATTTGGAAAAAATGTTTACAAATTTAAAGAAAGCGTGATAAAATTTAAAACTTGAAGCCAATAAAGTGACATCATGATCAGTGAAATAACAACTAAGTGGTGCAACAATAAACTGACACCACAGCACCCGACTGGTCCGTGATACTGAGAAGTGTTTGTTGTATGCTAACTGGAAATGTTATTTATTGGATACCACACCATGCACAGCAAAAACTCCTATTATGCTGACTAAATGTCCTGAGAAGGTACTGAACTTCTTGGAAGCTACTCTCAGACATTACATTAACATGAAAATACTGTCCCTCAGAGCTTAGAATGTATTCTGAAATGCCCAAAAGTTAAAAAGTGAATAGAAACAATACCTCACTGAAAGCCACCCAGATTTAGAAGCTAAACTATTCCCATTGCCTGTACTGACACGCTGATCTAGCTGGTTTAATTCAGTAGTTTAGATTGCCAGCTATTTTGATGCAATTGTCGATATATTTTCTAAAAAGAAATGTTTTCAGTTCCTGCACAAAATTTGCGATGCCAAGTGCTGCAATATTGTAAAGGTAGAGGCAACATTTGTTTCTGAAAAATGCAAATTAATAACAGATCCAATATTACAATTTCAATCTAAACAAAAATCTGTGGCTCGTTTTATACCAAATTAACTCACTGAGAGACAAATATGAAATCTGAGAGAGTAGTCACTTTGGAAACAGTAAGTGTACTAGTAGATCATATCATGGATCTCAGTGTTAGAAAAGCAGTAGAGAATCTAAAAGTTTGCTGCCCTTTGACTTTGTCTAAATTAAACTCCTTTATGGCAAAAGAAAATGATGTAATAACCATAAAAGTTTTAGATCATTTGTTTGAGTCTTCTGGATCAGTTACTAAATCAATTATAGATGATTTAAATGGCAGTATTTAAAACCAGTGGTATTACTTGTGATTCTGATTTGCTTCTTTGTTACAAAGAGCTTTGTGACATTGTTGAACAGCAAAGACATGATGGTAACGATAACAGATTAGATGTAGTAACAGCGCTCTTGCCATTGAAGGCAAAAGCTGATTCTCACCGCTATTTCTGTGAAAAGTCCCTTCAATGTTTTTGGTTGCCAATGTCAAATACTGACAGTGAGAGATTTTTCTCTACATATAACTTAGTTGTGACTGACAAAAGAACAAGTATGAAAAGCAAAAATACCACAACTTGTTTTATGCTCCAGTTTGGCATTTTTTTTTGTATAATTTATGTCCTCCAACGTTAAGTCATATCGGACGATGAGTGGAATGGGTGAAATGATGCTTAAAGGAGCCCAGGGTCCATGAAGCTTAGAGTTACCTGACATTCGTCTTTTAGGATAAGGGAAAACCCCAGAAAAAACCTTATACAGGTAACTCACCCTGACTGAGATTTGAACTAGAGACCTCTTGAACGTGAGGCAGACACGCTACCAAAGCAGGCAGAGCAGGCAGTTTGGCATTGTCTGATGTGCGATATCTGCTATGGCTGATTTATCAGTCTGTTAGTACTTAAAAGTATTGAAAATGTTTGTAAATTATGTTTGGTGTTTCCAATATAAACCTGATCACAATCAAAACAATTAAATTGATAAATACCAGGTTTTTTTACTATCAGAAATTATATCCTTTTAGAGAAATGTAATAAATTGTTAATACTATATTTATTTTGATGAAATTCATTAAAAAATTTCAAAATGTTTATTAACCCAAGGATAGTAAGTAAATTTTTTAAAATTATAGTCATCTTTTATTTTTTTAGTGGTAGAAATATCATTAACAGCTTTTTGATATTTAAATTTTTCAATCTTTTTATGTATAAAGTATTTATTAAAACCATTAATTAAAGCAGTATTAATAATATGTTTATATTCTATATTAAATTCCTCTTTATTTTGGAGTATATTAATCTATAAATCAAATTATTAAAACCAGAACAGTTATGTAAAAAATTTTAAAACTTTTGAGTGAGATTCGTGGTAAACAACCACGGCACTGGGGTGGGTTTTCTCTGGGATCTCCAGTTTCTCCCTCCATCTCATTCCACTGGTGCTCCATATTCATCCCATGTATCATTAGGCAATTTCCAATTAGGTTAACATTAATATTTCAAATTACACTACAAGTTTGAGGCTAGGAAGATGTAAGTATATGCCCATTGTGAATAAATATTATTGTTCTTTTCAGATTATTAACAAGAGTAGCTTCCAGTAGTAAATCAGATCTACTGTGTAATGAAGGTTTGGGTAATACCAAACACATGAGAAGTGATAATAAAGCTGACAGTAATTTTGGAAATCAAGGAACTGATATTGCAGAAATATCTTCAAACAGAGAGTTTATTCACTCAGATGAAGTTCACGGCACAGAAATGGAAAACAAAAATTCAAGCTCCAGTTTGTTTCAGCAGGACAACATAAAGAAGAAAGCAGCTTACAAATCAGTCTTTGTAAAATGTATATCCAGTTCTGAGAGCACTAAACCATACAAATGTCAGATTTGTGATAAAGGATTTACACGTTTGTCAAATCTAAAAAAACACAATTTCATTCATGAGGATGAATTACCATACAAATGTGACATTTGTGACAAAAGTTTTACAAGGCTGTCAACTCTAAAAACACATAACTTAATTCATGAAGGTAATAAACCACACAAATGTGGTGTTTGTGGAAAGGGCTTTACCCTGTTGACAAACCTGAAGAAACATAAGTATATCCACGAAGCTGTGAAGCCATACCAATGCGACATTTGTCAGAAGGGTTTTACGCAGTTACACAGTCTAAAAGGACATATTTTGATTCATCAAGGTATAAAACCACACAAGTGCGACATCTGTAAGAAGAGCTTCAGGCTGTTGTTAAGTCTAAAACGACATAAATATGTCCATAATGACATAAAACCATACAAATGCAACATTTGTCAGAGTGGATTTACTCTCTTGCATAGTCTCAAAGATCATATCTTGATTCATGCGCATGTTAAGTCATACAGATGTGATACTTGTGGCAAGGGTTTTACTCGTTTGCTAAGTCTTAAGAGACATAATTTGATTCATGAAGGTAAAAAGCCATACAGTACTAGTCTTAAAAGACTTGAAGGCAAAAATGGCATACAACTATGAAATTTGTAACAAGCTTAAGACGTAAAAACCAGAAGCTAATGACAATGAAGTAATAATTATTACAATAAAATGTAATAAAATTCACTAATCTTGAATTGATAGAGTCAACATGAAAGATTCAATGCCATGGCCGGGATTCGAACCACAGATCTCCTGGTTTCCATCCAATCACTCTTATCCATTGAGCTACCATGGCAAATATGTCGTCTTGACATTAAATTCTCCAATTGATTCATACATTTCCCCGGTAAACCACTAGAGGCTCTCGTATTTGAGATACAGCATTTGTGGCAACTTATTGTTGTAAGTACGTGAGTCCCAGGCTTCATAATTTAACTCATATTATTTAAGTTAATTGATGGAAATTAATCATTTCTTTACACTAGCCATATATAGGCTAAGGTTTTTGATAGAGTCAACATGAAAAATTCAATGCCATGGCCAGGATTTGAACCACAGATCTCCTGGTTTCCGTCCAGTCGCTCTTATCCATTCAGCTGTAATGACCAATGTGCCGTCCTGACATTAAATTCTCCATTTGACTCATATTTCCCCGGTAGACCACTAGGGGCTCTCACATCCAAGATACAGCATTTGTGGCGACTTACTATGGTACTTGAGTCCCAGGCTTCATCGTTTAACACTTAAGTTGATTGATGAAAATCAATCATTTCTTCACACTAGCCGATACAGGCTAAGGTATTGGATTGATTGATTGGTATTCATCATTTTTCATGTCGACTCTATCAATCCAATACATTTAACCTGTATCGGCTAGTTGAAGAAATGATTAATTTTCATCAATTAACTTAAATTCACTAATCTTTTTAAAAAATTGATGAACTTTCCACAGATTTCAAGAAACAATTCCACACAATCTTGTTTGCATTTTCAGACTGTTTATTCTGATAGTTATCATCACAGTTGCAAGGCGATCAGTAAGTTTTATTACCAAACTTTGAAAACGAAACAAAGAGAATGGCGATATTTCATAATTCATTGCACTATTGTTTAAAATAAATATTTGATCCCAAACCATTAAATTTAATTTAATCATTTAATTGCTCTAATAATTTAATTTCTGGATTTATTTCATGGTTAAATGATCTGCCACAGCTGATTTATCAATCTATTTATATTTAATATTTCTAGTGTTCCTTCATTTTGGTTTATAAATTACGTTTGGTCCTTCCAATGTAAACCTGGTTGCAATCTAAACAGTTAAATTGATAAATACCAGATTTTTTATTGAAATAATAATTTTTTCCACACTTGAGGTGTCTAGGCAAAGGTTTATCTGAGTAGAGTCTAACTGAAAAATTCAATGCCATAGCCAGGATTTGAACCACAGATCTCCGGGTCTCCATCCAGTTGCTCTAAATCACTGAGCTACTATGGCCAACATGTCGACATGACATAAATTCATTGAATTTAAAGATCATTTCCATCAATTTACCTAAAAATATAGTGGTTTGACTATAAAGCCTGGGGCTTGAGTACTTACAGCTTAATAAGTCGTTACAATGTGGGGAAATCTGATAAGTAAGAAATCACTAAATATATACCTGAAAATGAGGACAGAATGGGGAAGGGAAACATATAGAAATATGTGATAGATATGAGAGAGAGGGTTTAGCTTGGTTAAGGACAGGAGCCATATTGAGAGGGGGTTCACCAAAGGAGTGCATTCTATGTGGAAAGAAAATAAGCTTAGAAGATTATGTAGTGGAATGTAAAGAAATGGAAAACTGGAGGAAATTAATATGAGATAAGAACTGGGATAATAAATGGGCTTACGAAGTAACTATAAAAATGTTTACATTGAAAAGAGAAAAGAATAAGGGAGGTGGGGAAATTTGCTAACAAAGTCAAAGAGAAATGGTTGAGAAGGGCAAGGAAATAAAGAGTTAGAGAAATGGAAGGCACAATCAGAACATTAGGTCAAGGTCGTATAAGGGCTAGGATAGAGACTAACGGCCAGGGAGCCAGCCCCTCTATCAGCCCTAATATAAGCAGGGGACAAATTTGTACCTAGATTAGTAAGTAGTCACAAAAGATGCATGTCTCATTGTATATAACCCCTAGTGGTTTACCAGGAGACATACGGGTCAATTGGGGAATTTAATGTCATGTCGGCATGTTGGCCTTGGTAGCTCAGTGGTTTAGAGCAACTGGATGGAGACTGGGAGATCCGTGGTTTAAATCACAGCTATGGGATTGAATTTTTCAGTTAGACTCTACTCAGGCAAACCTTTCCCTAGACACATCCAGTATGGAAAAAATGATTATTCCAATAAAAAATCTTGTATTTATTAATTTAACTGTTTAGATTGTGACTTACTATGCTGTAAGTACTTAGTCCCAGGCTTCATAGTTAAATCACTATGTTATTCGGGTAAATTGATGGAAATAATCATTTCTTTCACACTAACCGTGTTTAGGCTAATGTTTGGATAATAATAATAATAATAATAATAATAATAATAATAATAATAATAATAATAATAATAATAATAATAATAATAATAATATTTATTTAGCCTATAGAGATGGTACAAGTATGTTTCAGGCATCGTCCAGGTAAGAATAATTACAAGAATAGTCAATTACAAGTATAGTCACAATAAGTTTCAGTTACAAAAGAAAATACAATGTGGTTTCGTAATTTTTAATACTATTTTCAATATTATTTACAATATTTATAATTCATCTATTCTATATAAACATTTATTTAGAAGATACCTTTTTAGCTCCCTTTTGAAATTATCACTGTGTTTTCCTTTTAAGGTACTTGGTAATCTATTGTATAACTTCACACCACTTAAGAGTGGGTCGTGTTCAGTTGTGCTCTTATTTATGCTGTTCTGATATATGTTGTTCTTGCCACGTGTGTTGAGCTCATAATGTTGTTTGTTACAATGTGTAATATACAAATTCTTATTAGTAATATACAGTATAACCTTATATACATATAATGAGATAACAGTAAATAGCTATTTTCTACAAAAGTATTACGACATGAAGTTTTATACCCTAAACCATACACTGCTCTTATACATTTCTTCTGTAATACCAACAATGTATTTAAATTATGTACACTAGTGCTTCCCCATACTTCAATGCCATATTGTAAGTAAGGATATATCACACCAAAATATGTCATTTTCAATGTAGTCGTATCTAAATATTTTGAGAGGCTCCTCAATAGATATAAACCTGTACTTACTCTTTTACACACATAGTCTATATGTGGATTAAATGAGAGGCTTTTGTCGAAAATTATACCTAGGAAATTAATTTGTTGTACTAATTCAATGTTACTGTGCCCTACTTTTACCACCAAAGGTCTTTCTGAATTCAATCTTCCGTACTGAAAATGCAATAATTTTGTTTTATCTATGTTCACTTTTAAATTATTATGTTCCAGATATTTAAGTAGGTCATTAAAAGTATCTATAATAGAATTCTCCAAGAGATTCATGGTTTTGTGCCAGTACAGTAAAGTAGTATCATCAGCATAGGATACATTTTTGCAGTTTTCATAGCGAGATAAGTCATTTATATATAATAGAAATAATATTGGCCCGAGTACTGATCCCTGTGGCACGCCATATTTAACTATATCATATGGTGACATATAACGTCTAATTGACCGATTGTTGTTACAGGTAATTATAGTGCATTGTTTGCGATTTGTTAAATAGGATTTTAGTATGTCATGCATTTTTCCCCTTATTCCCTAACCTTCTAGTTTGTCCAATAATAAGTTTAATGCTACACTATCGAATGCTTTAGAGAGATCTAAGAACAGTCCTACTGTTTGATTACCTTTATCTAATTGTGAATAGATCTCTTTTACAAGGTCTGTGATAGCTGTAGCCATAGACAAATTCTTTCTAAAGTCATGCTGCGTTTTAACTAATATGTCATGTTTATCTAAGAAGTTAACTAGTCTTGTATTTAAAACTTTTTCAAATACTTTACTGAATACAGAGGTAAGAGTTATTGGTCTGTAATTAGCAATATGGCATCTGTCCCCTTTCTTTGAAAATTGGTATTATAGTACTAATTTTTAGGCACTCTGGGAAAGTATTGTGTTCTATTGAGAAATTAATCAAATATATAATTATATCTGTAAGTTCATTTTTACAGTATTTTAATACTCTAGAGGAGATGCCATCCCAGAGGCAGAGGATGAGTAGAGCATAGTAAGTCACCACAAAAGGTGTATGTCTCATTGTATATGAGAAACCCTAGTAGTCTACCGGGAAACATACGAGTCAGTTATAGAATTTAATGTCATGTCGGCATGTTGGCCATAGTAGCTCAATGGTTTAGAGCAGCCGGACTGAGACTGCAAGATCTGTGGTTTAAATCCTGGTTATGACATTGAATTTTTCAGTCTGGCTCTACTCATGCAAACATTTTTTACTATCGGAAATTTTATCTGTTTTTAGAAAAATGTAGCAAATTTGTGATATTATATTTAATTTGAGGAACCATTTATTGGCCTAAGGATGGTAAGTAAATTTGTTAAAATTATATTAACAGGCAGTTTAATCACTTCATTGTTCTGAAAATTCATTATCAGATTCTGTAATGTGTAGCATTTTGTCAAGGGTTTTATCCTCTTGCAAAGTCTTAAAGGGTGTTTTTGATTCTTTATGTTTAAAATAATAAAGTTGTAATGCACACACTGTCCAAAAGAAAGGTAAGTACATTACTTGTCTTTGCTCTAAACTACGATGGACTTCTGTTTATTCCTACTTGGTGATACAGTGTTGATCACACATGTCACAACATGCACACACACACACTTTTCATTTGGCTTGTGAAAAGGCTTATTGCAACACACCTTGTGGTGAAAACCATGGATTGCCAGTCTCGTCGTTATGTGCTGCATTTCATGGTTAGCCTCCGTCCAAGTCCTGTCTTGCATCTCACACATTGCATAGAAATCCTCCAGTACATTGTTTTTCTGCTTGCGCAGCTCTTGTACAAGTTGTTAGAAGGCGTCGCTAGGTGGAAGCATCAGGAAGGTCTCCCTGGTAAGGTCATATACGAGCCGTATCTTGAGTTCTGAGGTATTCCTAGAGCCCTCTTCAGCTTTTACTCACTCTAGTTCTTATGTCTGTATGTAAATGAGTTATTCTCCCTTCATGGTTAAAGCCATGTACATGAAATTTGTGTAAAACATTTTACCTGATTTAATATCAAAACTTATGGTACTTGACATATTACTTTATTACCTTGGCTCTCCCAGAGGATACAAAGGTGTAAGTCAAATATTATTTTAAGATAAAAGCCCCCACCCCAAACTAACCTTTACATAGATAATTGATTTTCTTAAAAAGATAGTTTTATCAATTTTAATTTATAAAGCATATATTTAAACTATTTTACATACCGAGTGTTGCTTGTTGAAGCCCTAGTCATTTAGACCGTATATTGTAGATATAATTTTGTTTTCCTGGAAATTTTAAGAAACAGAGAACTTTCAGGACTTTAAAATAACTTTTTGAGGCATTAGCCAATTGGGATATATTATCTAGGAAGTTTTCAATACTTTTGTCATTTTTTAAAGTAACTTTCAGCTCCAATGTGTAAGGACTATGATACAATGAAGCACAAAATTAATATAATTTTGAGTCAGACTAATACTCAATGCTCCACTTATTGCTAGTATTTACCTAGAACTCATTTCGTTAGGATCTTCCTAACATCATCAGCTGTTGTCGACTAATGGACGTCGGTTTGGTGAACTCATTGGAGGCGATAAGTGCGTATATATAAATTCAATTTGATGTATACCAGATATTTTGTTAGATGGAATGGCATCTTTGATGTTTGAGCAAATTAGGTTTATTTAAGGAGCAATGGTTGACTGGTACTAGTTTAATGTTTTGTTTTGAATTTATCAAAGGCCCGTGGATGGTAAGTGATTTGTTTAAAAATCATATTAGTTTCTGTAGCTGAGAGGGTTGTGGTTTCCTTTATTAGCTTCTTCCTTTTTGCTCAGTTCTACTTTTTGTCTACTAATATAATATAATTAATAATCTACTAATATTATATAATATATAATTATATTGGAAAAACCAAAAGAAATTTAGAAACAAGAGCAAAGGAACACTTTAAAAACATAAAATATAAACAATTAGAAAAATTAGCAGTTGCCACACATTTTTGGGAAAAAAGCCACAACATAAATCCAGAACCAAAACTACTAAAATATACATCAGGAAAACAAGAACTATCCACATGGGAACAAATCATTTCAAAAAATAGGAACAAAGTATTCAATTTCGACAAGATTTGTTCAGCAAGTTCCTTGAACCACCACTAGAGGAGACCTATGACAAAATATCGTCAACTACACCAATGAGAACCAGTCGATGGCCGGCTGAGGATAGAGGCAAAGTCTCTGAAACATGTTCCGGAAAAATTTAAAAGTAAGTGTTGTTTAGTGTCATTAATCGACTCCCTTTAAATTTAATTTATTATGACAACACTGTTTTCAACACTTCCAAGAAAAGAACTATATCTCAAGAATTTTATAATATACACAATTCAGAAATGTAACAATATTATAAACTTTCCATAAATTCACTAACAGAATGAAAACAGTGGTCTAGCAAGTATGCCAAAACTGACTTTTTAAATGCTGAAAAATTGGAAGTGGTTTTATTGGCTATAGGCAGTTTATTAAAAAAAGTGATTCCTAGGTTTATTACACTGTTTTGAAGAGCTCTTGTGTTACTTATATTCACATGAATATCCATTCTCTGTCTAGTATTATGATTATGAACTGTGTCATTAAAGGTACAGTGGCCATTTCCTTTCATTAAATTTGTCTTTGTAAATTTTAAAATTTCAAAAATGAAAATACATGGGAGAGCTAAGATTTTAAATTTTTTAAATAATGGTCTGCACGTAGATGTTGATTTAAATCCTCCAAGTATTCTTAGAATCCGTTTTTGCATTATGAATAGTGATTTACAATGTGGTGAGTTACCCCATAATGTTATGCCGTATTTTAAAATGGAGTGAACACACGCAAAATACACGCTTCTGAGAGTTTTTATGTTAACTAT
This sequence comes from Mantis religiosa, assembly GCA_030765055.1. Classification (NCBI taxonomy): domain Eukaryota; kingdom Metazoa; phylum Arthropoda; class Insecta; order Mantodea; family Mantidae; genus Mantis; species Mantis religiosa. The sequence continues at coordinate 5,224,488 of CM060959.1, read as the reverse complement.
GTGTACCAGTTGTCTGAAATTATAAGAAATTGTACTCAGTTTTTTAATTAGATGACCAACATGTGTCTCCCACTTTAGGTTACTCTGTATCCAAAGACCAAGAAATTTAGTTGTATTTACATACTTAATTACTTTATTATTACATATTAATTGCAATTGTACAGGAAACTTATTCTGAGAAAACTGAAAATTAAGTACGTGTGTCTTATCCAAGTTTACAATTAAATAATAATGCTGAACCATTTAGAAATATTACTGAACAGTCTGCTCAATAAGAATTGTAGCTCTTCAAGTGCATTGCTTTCAATTAATATATTTGTGTCGTCAGCATATTGAACTATTGTTTTAGCTTTAATATTTGACTGTAAATCATTTACAAACAATAAGAAAAGAATAGGACCCAAAATAGAACCTTGTGGTACACCAAACTTAATATATTTTGTGTCTGATCGGTATTCTTTAATGCGATCTTTTTCTGTTTGTGAAATTTCTACTATTTGCTTCCTGTCCTTTAGATATGATTTGATCCATTCCAATGCATGCCCTTTAATATCCATATGTTCTAATTTTTGGAATAGTAAATTGTTGTTTAGTACATCGAATGCTTTAGTTAGGTTGAAAAATGCGCCTAGTATTATGTCTTTGTTATCCAAGGTATTTATTACACTGTTTACAAAATCAAAAAGTGCAGTTTATGTTGATTTTGGTTTACAAAACCCATGCTGTGTTTTAGATATTAAATCATTCATCCCTATAAATGATATGTCTTTTATAGAATATCTTTTCCAGTAATTTAGGGAAGCTGGATAAGAGTGAAATTGGCCTGTAATTTAGTAAATCGGTTTCATCTCCTTTTTTGTATAGTGGCTTTACTTTAGCAGTTTCTAGAGCTTCTGGAAACACTGCATGTTCAAGTGAGCTATTACATATGCTAAGGGGTATGCAATAAGAATAGAACATTCTTTAGCAAAAAAATCAGGAACGTTATCAATACCTGAAGAGTACTTAAATTTAAATTTGGATATTACTGAAACAATTTCCTCGAAATCAGTAGGGCACAGGAACATTGTTGTTTCACATATATTTGCTCTATTTGTTTTTACTGAAGTATACAGTGTGGAGTTTTGTGAAACAATATTTTCAGCAAGATTTATGAAGTGATCGTTCAAAGTCTCTGCTATTAACTTTTGGTTTGTTATTAATTTTGAATGCTTCTGCAGTACTAAATTATCTACATTCTTTCAATGTGGCTTTATATTTCTTAACAGAGTCACTGAATTGTGGAGTGACAGTTACTGTTTGCAGAACTTCATGTAATTTTCGTTTGTGCGAGCAAGATGTTACAATTCCTTTAGTAATCCACAAATTTGATTTTCCTGAGAATGATTCTTTTATTTGTACAAGTGGGAAAGCTATATCAAAATAATGCCTAAATATTTTTTGAAAAGTTTCAAATTTTTCATTAGTAACAGATGTATCATTTACTTCATGCCACATTTTGCTTTTTAGTAGATGCAAGAAATAGTTACCCAATCGGCAAACTGTACGGTACCGATCAATAAATGCAGGGGAAGGCCGGCGGAGGGGGGGCGTGTGGTATTGGTACCGCCTGCAGAGGCGTCACAGAGTGGAGGGAGGGGAAACCACAGGGATGGCTGAATCTTCGTTTCTCCCTCCTCCTGTCGCCTGAAAGAACGCGAAACCTGAGAATGTTTTCCTCCTCCATGGTAAACAACTCTCTAGAAGCATTTAGCCACCTATAAATAGAGGGACGAGGCGACCGTGAGTTCAGTTCAGTTCAGTTCTTGGCGAGCAGCGTGAGGAGCGCCCAGTGAGGAAACGTAACTGCGTGCAGTGAACCTGTGACAGACGAACTGGTGAATTGTAATTGTGTGCATTACGTAATTCTGTTTAATCGGCAAGTGTTCCGATTGTAATTCGGTGGAAATAAAGAATATTTTTGAGTGGTGTTATTGGACTTTTCATTTCACGAACCCACAAAGTCACAACTGGCATCAGAAATTGGATAACGGCCATGGAATCGGCACTGGAAAAGATTTTATACAACATGGACGAAATGAAGACGGCCAAAGACAACATCGCCGAGGAGTAGGAAGAAATGAAGGCCGAATTAACAGCGAAGACGGAAGCGGCGAACAACAGCCTGACCGCGAAGATGACCGAATTGACCACGGAGATGAAGGCGGCAAACGAGGCCCTCGCCGTAAAGTTCGAAGAGCAGCTGACCGGCGTGAGGGATGACGTGACGGAGCTGGGCAAGTGGATGGGCTAAGTGGACGAGCGCGTCGAAGACCTTGCGAACCGCGTAAACAACCTGGAGGGAAAGGCCGACAGCAGTGTCAAGTCCCTGAACGCCATGGTGGAGGACGTCGTCGGCAAGAGGCTGAATGATTTGAAGGCCGACGCGCCGGGACGCGATACAACATCTGCGCGCGTCAAACCTCCCAAGTACGGCGGCGCGTCAACTTTCGAGGTCTTCCGCCGCCAATTCGATGCAGTGGCCAAGCACAACAAGTGGTCAACAGAGGAAGAGGCCACGCAGTTAATAGCCAGCCTCCAGGGACGAGCCGCGGAAGTCCTGTACAGACAACGGTGATGCCCAAGGACATCTGGGAGGCCCTGGAGAATCGTTTTGGAAACCACCGCTTAGCCGCAGCGTACCGCAGTCAGCCAAAGGCAAGGTCACAGCAGCCAGGGGAGACGCTGCAATAGTTTGCCCTGGCAGTTTAACAACTGCCTAGCAAGGCCCTAGTCGACCTCCCACCAGAGTTCGTATCCCTGGAAGCTGCCTACACATTCGCTGACGGGGTACGGGACACGGAGATTCGTCAGCGCCTAATGCTCGGCGATTATAAAACCATGCACGAGGCGCTAATGGTGGCATTAAGGATGGAGGCGGCCAAGGTAACAGCTATCCCGACGTCGAGAACGAGAAGTGTCCGCTACACCGGAGACAGAAGACCAGCCGAGGGACGCCGGCGAAAACCTAGTGGCCTGTGTTGGGGGTGTGGACAGCCCGGATACCTGGAGAGAGACTGCCCACACCAGGAAGAGCAGCCGGAAAACGAATATGTGCCGTCGTGGAGAGGGGCACGTCGGCGCCATCACCACCATCCCCTCGAGGTACACTGCGCACCGTCAGCCGGCGTATGGATGACAGCCTCATCGCGGACGGTTGGGTGAGAGGGAAGTCGTGCCGCGTGCTGGTGGACACTGGGGCAGCCGTGACCATCATCAGACCTGACGTGGCGAAGGGTTTGCCGACGAGGAAGTCGAGCAGACCATTCCAGCTTGTGACGGCATCGGGCGACACCTTGCCTGTGGAGAAGCAGGCACTGCTAAAGTTGACCTTGGGAAGGAGTACCGTACGTCTGTGGGTGTTCGTCGGGAAGGTGGCTGAGGAGGTGATTCTGGGAGCGACGGTCGACATCGGCAGGAAATTCCTGTGGCTCAACGGAGAAGAGGTTATAATCCGTCAACCCGAAGAGCGCCTTGGAATCTGCAGGGTCGTCTTGAACGAAGACGTGGTTGTCCCCGCGAGGAGCGAGGTGGTGGTGACGGCGCGACTGGAAGGCCGGAGAACCAGGGACATGATGCTGGACCAGAAGACGCCTGTTCGCGGACTGTGTGTAGCCAGGGCATTGCTGCCGTGCCAAGAGGAGGTGCCAGTGAGACTGCTAAATCCAACGGACACCGATCACGACGTCCAGGCCGGGACGGAGTTGGAAACGTGCGAGTCCGTGGTAAGCGTGACAGCAATCGACAAGACATAGAGCCGGTGCCGACGCAACATCTGGGGTCCCGGCTAGAAGGCCTACTGGAGAGGGCGGCCGACCACCTGACCGCAGAGCAGCTGGAGAAACTTCGACAACTGCTGAGACGATACCAGCGCGTCTTCAGCCAAGGTGATAGTGACTACGCCCGCACGGACAAAGTGCTTCACCGCATCGACACCGGGGACGCCCGGCCTATTCGGCAACCACCTAAACGCGTTCCGCTGGCGAAGCAATGGGCGGTACGTGACATGCTAGAGGACATGAGATCCAGGGGAGTGATTGAAGAGTCCGACAGCCCGTGGTGTTCACCTGTAGTCTTGGTGACGAAGAAGAACGGCGAGCTGCGCGTCTGCGTAGACTACAGAAAGCTGAACGCAGTCACCCGGAAGGAATGTTTTCCCTGATCCCGGATTGACGACACCCTGGACACGCTAGCTGGTGCACAGTGGTTCTCGACCCTGGACCTGAAGTCGGGCTACTGGCAGGTAGCTCTAGACCCGAGAGACAAGGAGAAGACCGCATTCTCGACAGGCCAAGGGCTCTGGCGGTTCACGGTTATGCCCTTTGGCCTCTGCAACGCACCAGCTACCTTGCAACGCCTCATGGAGTCAGTGATGAGAGGGCTGACCTACGACGCCTGCCTGCTATACCTGGACATCATCATCGTCGGTAAGACTTTTGAAGACCATCTCGAGAATCTGAGTAAGGTGCTACAGAGATTGCAGGCGACCAACTTGAAGCTGAACGCGAAGAAGTGCGAGCTCTTCCGCAAGGAAGTGAACTACTTGGGCCACATAGTCTAACCAACCGGAGTGGCCACAGACCCGGGGAAGACGCAGCCTGTGAGAGATTGGCCTCGCCCAAAGGATAAGAAAGAGCTGCGCAGTTTCCTAGGACTGTGCAGTTATTACCGCCGCTTCATAAAGGGGTTCTCTAACATCGCCAAACCCGTCACCCGCCTGACAGAGGAACACCGGCCTTATGCTTGGACGGAGGACGCCGAAGACGCTTTCCAACACCTGAAGAAGACCTTGTGCAGTGCTCCAATCTTGGGTTTCCCACAACCGGGTGGCGCCTTCATTGTGGACACCGACGCCAGCGACCATTGCACTGGAGGTGCCTATCGCAGATGCAGGACGGCCATTGGCGGGTGATAGCCCACTACAGCAGGACGGTATCCAAGGCAGAGAAGAACTACTGCGTCACCCGACGAGAGTTACTGGCGGTAGTAAAGACCTTGGAGCACTTCCACAAGTACCTGTACGGTCAGCCATTCCACCTGAGGACTGACCATTCCACCCTAACCTGGCTAATGAGCTTTAGGAACCTGGAAGGCCAGGCAGCTTGTTGGGCCCAGAGGATGCAGGAGTACGACATCACCTCGGAACATCGTGGAGGGAAGAGCCACGCTAACGCTGACGCCATGTCCCGAAGACCCTGCCCAGAAGAGTGCGGCCAGTGCACAAGAGTGGAAGAGAAGGAGCGTGCCGCAGCAGTCCGAGTTGTCACGGCAGTGCCTGCGGATGGCTGGGATAGCGCAGGCCTGAGGAGGGAGCAGCTGGCGGACGCAGACTTGGGGCCACTGTTGAGGGAATTGGAGGCAGGGACGAGACCAATCTTGGAGGACATCGCACCGAGGAGCGCCACTTACAAATCGTACTGGGCCCAATGGGACTCGTTGAACACCAGAGAGGGTGTGCTGTTCCGGGTATGGGAATCAGCCGATGGGAAGGCGCAGAGAGAACAGTTGGTACTTCCCCGGAGTAAGGTCCCGGAAGTCTTGGAAGAAGTGCACGCCGGTACTTCAGGAGGACACATGGGAGCGAACCGAACGATTGACAAACTACGGCAGCGCTACTACTGACTGAGTCGCCGGGCAGATGCTGAGAGATGGTGCCGTCAGTGTCACGTGTGCGCTGCGAGTCGCGGCCCCCAGACTAGGAGCCGGGGTCGTATGCAGCAGTACAACGTCGGAGCGCCATTCGAACGGATCGCCGTTGACATTGCTGGACCGTTCCCAATATCCGTCCGAGGCAACAAGTACCTGATGATGGTCGTGGACTACTTCACTAAGTGGCCGGAGGTGTATTCCATCCCGAACCAAGAGGCAAGGACAATCACAGACTGCCTCGTGGATCAAGTGTTCTGCCGATTTGGGGTACCGTTAGAGCTGCACAGTGACCAAGGCACCAATTTTGAGTCCAACCTGATGAAGGAGGCACTAGAGAGACTTGGGGTTAACAAGACCCGCACAACACCTCTACATCCCCAGTCGGATGGCATGGTCGAAAGGTACATCAAGATCTTAGAGGAACCCTTGAGGAAGGTCGTGGCCAGCCATCAGCGAGACTGGGACGTCAAGGTGCCACTGTTCCTGCTGGCCTACCGCTCGTCAACACATGACACCACGGGGATGACGCCAGCCAGCTTAATGTTTGGCCGAGAGTTACGCCTCCCCTGTGACCTGGCTTTTGGTAGCCCTCCAGGGGTGAGACAGCCAGCGACCGAGTATGTGGAGAACCTGTTGGACCACCTCCACGACATGCAAGAGATGGCTCGCCAGAACATCCAGAAGGCGAGCGACCACATAAAAACCCGATACGACAAGCAAGCAAACAGCCAAGAGTTCCAGCGAGGTGACCTGGTCTGGTTCTACCGCCCGACCCGGACCAAGGGACGCTGCCCGAAGCTTCAGCAGCCATGGCAAGGACTGTACCGTGGGGTGAAGAGGATTAACGACGTAGTCTACCGCATCCAGAAGGTGCCCCGAGGAAAGATGTTGGTTGTACTCCTGGATCGCCTGGCTCCCTGCGATGGTGCTGTTCGGGACGACCAGCCTTGAGGAGGGAGCAATGTTACCCAATCGGCAAACTTTACGGTAGCGACCAATAAATGCTGGGGAAGGTCGGTGGAGGGGGGCATGTGGCATTGGTGCCGCCTGCAGAGGCGTCTCAGAGTGGAGGGAGGTGAAACCACAGGGGTGGCTGAATCTTCGTTTCCCCCTCCTCCTGCCGCCTGAAAGAATGCGAAACCTCGAGAATGTGTTCCCCCTCCATAGTAAAGAATTCTCTAGAAGCATTTAGCCACCTATAAATAGAGGGATGAGGTGACTGTGAGTTCAGTTCAGTTCTTGGCAAGCAGCGTGAGGAGCGCCACGTGAGGGAACGTAACTGTGTGCAGTGAACCTGTGACAGACGAACTGGTGAATTGTAGTACAAAAGTGAATCGAGAATATATTGACACATTGCTTCACTCACACTGAGTGTGTCAGTGAGTCAGTGTGAGTGAAGCAATGTGTCAATATATTCTCGATTCACTTTTGTACTAATTTGTGCTTCACTGTCCCTACGCTTCTTTCAAGTTTATACTTTGGTGAATTGTAATTGTGTGCATTACGTAATTCTGTTTAATCGGGAAGTGTTCGGATTGTAATTCGGTGGAAATAAAGAACATTTTTGAGTGGTGCAGTTGGACTTTTCATTTCACGAACCCACAAAGCCACAATATTTGAATCATTGAATTGTCTGGTAAATTTTGTTTGTTGAAGGTTTGGATTTATACAGTTTTCCATATTTATTGATATTAACTGAGCATTATGATCATTGTAACCCATATTCAGTGGGTGACTTTTGTACGACTGACTAGCATTAGTAAAAAATTGGTCAACTATGGTTGCACAGAATTTTGTACTTCTGGTTGGGAAATTTACTAAAGGTTTTAAGTTAAATGTAGCTACCAAATCAATTAAGTCATTCTTTTGTTTTGAGATTTTAGCAAAATCAATATTGAAGTCTCCACAAACAATAAGTGTATTGCTTAAATGTTTAAATATATTAAGAACCTTTTGTAGTTTGTTCAGAAAAATATTTAAGTTACCATTAGGAGATCTGTATATACAAGCTACAAAAAGGTTATATTCAACGAGTTCGACTGGAGAGATTTCTATATCTTTTTCATGTGACAGACCGGATGTGCATATCATACTAAATTTAATGCAATTTTTTACATATATACAACTTCCACCATGATTATATGTTTCTCTACAATAATGTGCAGCTAGATTGAATTTGGTAAGCTTAGTATTTAAAATATGGTTTTCTTTCAGCCAATGTTCTGAAAAACATAGCACATGCATATCTGATCTTTCCTTGAGGATAATTTCTAGCTCACTGATTTTATTAGACAGAGACTGGACATTATGATGTAATATTTGTAACTCTGTTGACTGATTTTTAGAAGATTGTTGAACATTTTGATATTTGCTACGCTTTTCCTTATGAATGCCTGCACTGTGTTTTGTATTTCTTCTCATTCCCTCATGCTTTACTGCTGAAAAGATGCCTAGTTTTTTGAACCACATGATAAATGTACTCTATTTGCCTCAGATTGTTCTGTTTCACCACCTGGTTTGTTGTTTACACAAATTGAAATCACTTTCACTAGTGTTTCACTGAGTATCCTCTTCCCCAGTTTATTCAGATGCATCCTGAAAGAAAACAGAGTATTGAAGTAGCTGTCAGTGATATTGGTTATGAAAAAAAAACTTCGAACTGGAAAATAGTAACTCATGGAGTACCCCAAGGTTCCGTGTTAGGGCCTTTATTATTTCTTAACTATATAAATGACCTCTCACTTTATATAAAGGACATTGCAAGTACAGTTCTTTTTGCTGATGACACTGGTGTCCTGGTGACCAGTACAAATTTAAATGAGTGTATAATTAAAATGAATTATGTTTTGAACTGTATGTCATGCTGGTTTAAAGCGAACAAATTATATGTGAATCTAGACAAAACAAAAGTGGTCAAATTTATAACCTGTCATACATCACAAACTGAAATAGAAATCGGGATTAATGATATGTTATTAGAAGAAATTGACAGCATAAAATTTCTGGGCCTTCAAGTGGACAGATGTTTAGATTGGAAAGCTCACATAAATTATATCTTACCTAAACTTAGCTCTGCCTGTTATGCTATCCGAGAGCTGGTTAATGTGAGTTCTATTGACACACTTAAATTAGTATATTATGCATACTTTAACTCTATTATGGAATATGGAATATTATTTTGGGGCAACTCAGTAGAAAGTAAAAAAAAATATTTCTTATGCAAAAGAGGTTTATAAGAATCATTACTAACACCCACACCAGATGATCCTGTAAAGATCTTTTTACAAGATTGAAGATATTAACGCTTCCTTGCATGTATATATTCTCGATCCTAAAATGTTTTGTATGCAATCGTGCCTTATTTGCAACAAATAATGTAATTCACAAAATAAACACTAGACAAAAGTATAATATCCATTATCCCAGTGCTAAAACTTTCTTGCTTTCAGAAAGGTGTGTATTATGAAACTATCAAAATATTTGGCGCACTTCCTAATGTTCTTAAAGAAAAAGTTGATAATTTCGGTGCTTTTAAAAAAGCTGTTAGAGAGTACCTTTGCTCAAAATATCTTTATTCTGTACAAGATTATCTGAATGACAAATTATCCTGATAATGCTTCTGTAGCGCTATAAGTAGTATCTAACTATTCCAATGACAAATCATTACTAATAAATATTTGATGCAAGTTAAAAGTTTATTTTTAATGTATATATATTTAATAAATAACAAGAATGGTATCCATTGCAAAAAGGTTGAGACGTACTGGCATAAGCCAAGTGAAAGCTGGTTTAAAAAGTGTTTCATTTTGTATCATATTGTGGGTTCGTGAAATGATAAAACGAGGTTACAAAACACAAAAATTACACTTTATTCTCCTCGAAATACACTGTTCACCATTACAAAATTTCTAGAACCTCAAAACTGTTTATTTTTTCATACTCTCCCTTCAACTGTCTGTCGCTACCGGTAACGATTGGTTCCGAAGTTTTCCGAATCTCCACCGGCTTCGGCTTCGGCTTCGCGAGTCTACTGCCAGGGTGACAATATACAATTATCCCTGCTCTGTTTTCCATATTTTTGTTCATATTGCCTGTGTACTATAATATGTGTCTTATGTTAACTTTTGTACATATATATGCTATTAAACTTTATACCTCTAGACATGTTCAATGTTCACAGCCTTTTCTGGCTACAAGTGAACCTACTGAACGCAAATCAATCTAATCTAATCTAATCCCGTGTCTTGTGTGGAGATCCCGCCTTATGTTGGTGTTGATTAGCTTTACATGGTCATATTTTTTACACATCTCTGTGATGTGTAAGTTTATAGAACAGATTTTCTTGTTTACCCAGGAATTTGAGTGTAGGTCGTTTCTTGTAGGTGGTTTGACAACGATCAAATTGGTGTTTTGTAACTCGTTTACCGTGCGTTCTAATTTTGGAATAACATTCTCAGGTTCACCGTTGCCTACGTAATTTGTGCCAGCGATGAGTACTACACAGTCGTTCTTCATAAAATCTGAACATTTCATCTCCATGTTCCTGCAAACCTCGTTAATATTTGCACTCGTTTGACGATAGCATTTGCCATCGTCGTATTTTGTTCCATATGATTTATTTTCTCGGCAAGTCCTCATCCAAGACTATCCGTTAGCAGTAGTACTTGATTTCGGATCCGTTTCTTACCTGCGTTTACCGTATTTGCCGAGTTGAACATCACATTCGAAACTTCTATTTTGGATTCAGAATCCGCCAAAAGCATGAATCTGTTATAGCTGTTGAAGGTATCTTCTTGTTAATAAGTAATGTGCTTGCTGCTAGGCACACGCCGCTTTTGTCCAGGGACTGTGCTCCATTTCGCTGTTTATTGCCGTTATTCATCCTTCTTTCCAGTTTGATGTTTTCGTCTTTCAATCTGCCAATTTCACAGAGTGCATGATTCAAGTCCTTCATTATTTCAATAACCTTTTGAAGCGACACTATCGTATCACGTTCTCTTCCTGCATCGTCGCCATTTGATGCACTATCTTTCTGTTATATTATCTCACTATAACTGTATTTCTTATTACCTCCTATTAGTTTGTTCGTGTCACTTTCTTCCTGATATGCTGTAGCACACCTTTTACCTCGATTTCTTAGTGAATACTCACAGTTTTTCACTAAATTCACGGAAGCATTATTACGTTCTGCACACGTTGGCGCCATCTTTATTTTACTTTATTAGATTAGATTAGATTAGATTGATTTGCGTTCAGTAGGTTCACTTGTAGCCAGAAAAGGCTGTGAACATTGAACATGTCTAGAGGTATAAAGTTTAATAGCATATATATGTACAAAAGTTAACATAAGACACATATTATAGTATACAGGCAATATGAACAACAATATGGAAAACAAAGCAGGGATAATTATATATGACACAAAATGAAACACTTTTTAAACCAGCTTTCACTTGGCTTATGCCAGTACGTCTCAACCTTTTTGCAATGGATACCATTCTTGTTATTTATTAAATACATATAGATTAAAAATAAACTTTCAGCTTGCATCAAATATTTATAAGTAATGATTTGTCATTGGAATAGTTAAATACTACTTATAGAGCTACAGAAGCATTATCAGGATAATTTGTCATTCAGATAATCTTGTACAGAATAAAAAGATTTTGAGCAAAGGTACTCTCTAACAGCTTTTTTAAAAGCACCGAAATTATCAACTTTTTCTTTAAGAACATTAGGAAGTGCGCCAAATATTTTGATAGTTCCATAATACACACCTTTCTGAAAGCAAGAAAGTTTAGCACTGGGATAATGGATATTATACTTTTGTCTAGTGTTTATTTTGTGAATTACATTATTTGTTGCAAATAAGGCACGATTGCATACAAAGAATTTTAGGATCGAGAATATACACATACAAGGAAGCGTTAATATCTTCAATCTTGTAAAAAGATCTTTACAGGAGCATCTGGTGTGGCTGTTAGTAATGATTCTTATAACCCTCTTTTGCATAACAAATATTTTTTTACTTTCTACTGTAGAAAGTAGTAGTCGGAGATGAGAAACAGGTAGGGAAAAGCTGGCAGGGGATTAAAGCATTTGCAAGCAACAGAACTTGATGGCATGCTTTTATCAAGACCTATGCTTTCCTGCGGAGTGTCCAAGACTATTACTTACTAAATCCAGTAATATGGATCTTGCATAGCAATAAAATTTGACACTAGGACGTTTCAAGATGAATCACCTATACTTCCTATAGGGTGCACTGTAAGTGTATTTGAGGTGAAACTGAGTCATAATGGTCATAAGTCATACTACAACCACACTACTACAAACAAGTGACTGTCAAATATATACAAATATAATAATTTGTAACATAAAACTTTAGTTATGTTATAAGAAATGAAAATTTTTTTATTGCTTAGGATTGCGATTTCGTGAAACACTTATTTACATCTTCAGTCAAAGTTAAAATAAATAAATCCAGAAGTTAAATTATTAAAACAATTACATGGTCTGATAGGTTTAATGGTTTGGGAAAATATATTTATTTTAAAAAATAAACATCGCGTAATGAATTCTGAAATACAGGTAGTCGATTCTGGTTTTAAATTTGTTTCATTTTCAGAATTTGGTAGTACTGACAAAGCATGGTAATTTCAAGTGAGGGTGACCTTGACAACTAGGCTGTTTATGGATTTTGCTGAAGATAAGAATAAGTATATACACGTAAGTGAAGCTGGTGTGTAATAAATATGACTCATCTATAATTTAATAATGTGAATAAGTGTTTTATGAAATTGCGATCCTAAGCAGTCAATAAGAAAACTTTCATAATTTCTTATAAGTGAAGTTTTATGTTACAAATTATTATATTTGTTTGCATCACTGTTAATAGCTTCATACTTTATGTATTTAAGTGACTGTCAACATTAATGTTTGCCTTCTGAACACCTTCTGAGGAGAAAAGCTGTAAGAAAACTAGTTGCATATGAAACTGGTTAGGAGTTACCACAATAAATTAGGATTTACTGAAATAATTTGACTGAAAAGGTTGCAGAAATATCACAAAAGCCATATGTCCCATTGTAATTGAGAACGTGAACAATTTGACCTGCAAACTAGTGGGGAACTCATTAAGTTTTTTAGATGTGATTATACTCCGACAATGACCTTCAGCACAGAACAAGTAGATGCATAAAACAAGTGCTCGACAGGAAGCGGCCATGCCTCACTGTTTTAGTAGTGATGATAATGCCACGGTTCAGCAGAAAGTACAGTGCGTGTTGTGATTAGCAGAATTTAAATCAGCCTATCACTTGTTCAGCGCACTTTCCGCACCCTAAACTTTTCCATACCAGTTTGAGATGCAAGCAGGATTCCCTGGTCGGTAGATTGGTAGAGTCGTGCAGAAGCCTTGACTTGACACCCTTACTCTTTTTGTAGGGATATATAAAAACATTGTATACAATAATCCAATGAGAGATCTGCAACATTTAAAGCACAGGATCATTGATCACACCTGAGAAGATCTAGCAATGTTGGACCGAAATCAACTATCAGCCTGATGTTTGCAAGCAACTAACGTAGTGCACATAGAAACATTCTAATGGGAGAAGGAGTTGGTGAATTTAACGAAAGGTACTCATTTTAATATCTCAAATACTTCCTCAGCTATGATTTTCTAAAATTGCTAGAACCTTTTTCTATGCCCTGTATAATTGTGTTATGAGATGTATTCACTTGTGATTGTAACCATGTTAGGAGTGAAATATTTTTCTTGGGTTATTTACAACTATGCAGGATTAAATTACATTATCACTTCATAATAAATACAACAAAAAATAGTTTTGATTTGATATCTAGGTGTACCCTTAAATTAAAATACATCGCTCTGGATTATTTACATTAATAGAAGCCAGAAGTTTTGTGTATATCAAAATAACATATAATCCAAAATGCTTTAAAAACACTTGATGTAACTGCAATCATTTCCTTGCCATGGTTAAATGACAGCGTTTCATAGGACTGCATTCCAATGACAAGGAAGTCTGTAGAATGCAAGAAAAGGGGAGCAATATGCATATTGTGAAATGTAAGCAAGAGTACCACACTTATCAAATCACCCTAATAGTTCATTGAATCTTGAGAACCGATTTATATTCTTCAGTAGTAGTTTCACCAATTGCATAAAGGCAATGGACTAGACAGTTTTGAATGCATTGGAACTAAGAAAGCATGATCAAGAACTTGCATATTTCGGCTCTCTTTGTTTTATCCATTCTAGCTGTGCGAGTAAGGAAACACTAGCTATTGCTGTGATGATATAATTGTTTTCACCTTTCCCCATTTTCTATCAAATTATTATACACTGATCTAGAATAATGCTCCCTTATAAAACATGTTGGTTTTCTGTGGCTGAGGGTTAAAATGCTAGCCTATTTTTCTTAAGGTTACAGGATGAAGTCCGGAGGAAGGCTCTTTTAGGAGAAGCATCTCCTTCAGGTGCTTCTGGTGGAGTACTTCTCATGTACTTGGTCGAGAAGATTGCCCTGGGGTTCCAGGAAGAAACCGTTGCAGTACTCTTGAACGTGAACGTAACCTCCTTGTGTTAAGGCCTAATCTACAAGATCAAGGAGAACAAATCCCTCCTTGACTTTCTTGCTCTGTAAGGCAATTTTCTCCAGAATCACACTTTGAGGGGGGAGAAGAAGGTATTCTGTCGCAGTAATAGTGGCTGGAGTACTGCCTGAACCCCATACAGCTACATTCCACTACGTCCTCATACTGCCACAGAACAAAAATGCTCGATAATGATGCTGCAACAAATTCACGTCATCGGCAGGGAAAGGGTGGCCAAGACCATGCCACTGGCAAAGGTTCAGCGGCCACTGAGTTCACTAAGCCATGGGCAACGGAGAATGCTATCGGTTTACTCCCCTAGTGGATCGTGATCTCACCTTCACCCGGCATGCCACGGCGCTTTCAGGCAGTTGTATCCAAACTACAATGTCCATAGACCAGCAACTACACTTGTATTGTGCTGTACGGCTTTGAGGTCTGGGACTCAATAGCCCGCCGTACAGAACAACGTTCAGAGGACGATTTACTATACCAACTGCAGGTTCCCATTACCTATACAACACCTGCAGCGACAGGACATGCACATTTATGCCAAAATTACACCTCATCCCAATCGCTTCATCAGCCCGTATCTGCAGCGCGGTGGTAATGTCACGTTCAAGAGATCCCTAATTCTGATCTCGGTCAGGGTGATAAAGTTTCCTCTTATCCTGAAAAATGAATGTCTGGTAACACTAAGCTCGATGTACCCTGTCTTCATTTGATCACCATTTCATTCATCGTTCGATATGACTTAACGTTGGAGGTTTCCTCTTATCCTGAAAGATGAATGTTTGGTAACTCTAAGCTCTATGTACCCTCTACTCATTTGAACATCATTTCATTCATTGTCCGATATGACTTAACATTAGAGGTTTTCTCTTATCCTGAAAGATGAATGTCTGGTAACTCTGAGCTCTATGTACCCTGTTTTCATTTGACATCATTTCATTCATTGTCCGATATGACTTAACTTTGGTGGTTTTCTCTTATCCTAAAAGATGAATGTCTAGTAACTCTAAGCTCTATGTACCCTGTACTCATTTAAACATCATTTCATTCAGTGTCCGATATGACTTAACGTTGGAGGTTTTCTCGTATCCTGAAAAATGAATGTCTAGTAACTCTAAGCTCTATGTACCCTGTAGTCATTTGAACATAATTTCCCTCATTGTCTGATATGCCCTAACATTGGCGGTTTTCTCTTATCCTGAAAGATGAATGCCTGGTAACTCTAAGCTCTATGTACCCAGTACTCATTTGAACATCATTTCCCTCACTGTCTGATATGACTTAACGTTGGAGGTTTCCTCTTATCCTGAAAGATAAATGTTTGGTAACTCTAAGCTCTATTTACCCTGTAGTCATTTGAACATAATTTCCCTCATTGTCTGATATGACTTAACATTGGCGGTTTTCTCTTATCCTGAAAGATGAATGTCTGGTAACTCTAAGCTCTATGTACCCAGTACATATTTGAACATCATTTCACTCATTGTCTGATATGATTTAACGTTGGAGGTTTATCTTATCCTGAAAGATGAATGTCTAGTAACTCTAAGGTCTATGTACCCAGTACATATTTGAACATCATTTCACTCATTGTCTGATATGATTTAACGTTGGAGGTTTATCTTATCCTGAAAGATGAATGTCTAGTAACTCTAAGGTCTATGTACCCTGTTCTGATTTGAACATCATTTCCCATATTGTCTGATATGACTTAACGTTGGAGGTTTTCTCTTATCCTGAAAGATGAATGTCTGGTAACTCCTAGCTCCATGTACCCTGTACTTATTTAAACATCATTTCATTCATCGTGCGATGTCTTAACGTTGGAGGTTTTCTCTTATCCTGAAAGATGAATGTTTGGTAACTCTAAGCTCTATGTACCCAGTACTCATTTGAACATCATTGCGCTCATTGTCTGATATGACTTAACGTTGGAGGTTTATCTTATCCTGAAAGATGAATGTCTAGTAACTCTAAGCTCTATGTACCCTGTTCTCATTTGAACATCATTTCATTCATCGTCCGATATGACTTAACGTTGGAGGTTTTCTCTTATCCTGAAATATGAATGTCTGATAACTATTAGCTCTATGTACCCTGTACTCATTTGAACATCATTTCATTCATCGTCCGATATGACTTAACGTTGGAAGTTTCCCTTATCCTGAAAGACGAATGTCTGGTAACTCTAAGCTGTATGTACCCTGTACTCATTTGAACATTATTTCATTCATCGTCCGATATGACTTAACGTTGGAGGTTTTCTCTTATCCTGAAAGATGAATATCTGGTAACTCTAAGCTCTATGTACCCTGTACTCATTTTAACATCATTTCATTCATCGTCCGATATGACTTAACGTTGGAAGTTTCCCTTATCCTGAAAGACGAATGTCTGGTAACTCTAAGCTGTATGTACCCTGTACTCATTTTAACATTATTTCATTCATCGTCCGATATGACTTAACGTTGGAAGTTTCCCTTATCCTGAAAGACGAATGTCTGGTAACTCTAAGCTCTATGTACCCTGTACTCATTTTAACATCATTTCATTCATCGTCCGATATGACTTAACGTTGGAGGTTTTCTCTTATCCTGAAAGATGAATGTCTGGTAACTCTAAGCTCTATGTACCCTGTACTCATTTGAACATTATTTCATTCATCGTCTGATATGACTTAACGTTGGGGGTTTTCTCTTATCCTGAAAGATGAATGTCTGGTAACTCTAAGCTGTATGTACCCTGTACTCATTTGAACATCATTTCATTCATCGTCCAATATGACTTAACGTTGGGGGTTTTCTCTTATCCTGAAAGATGAATGTTTGGTAACTCTAAGCTCTATGTACCCTGTACTCATTTGAACATCATTTCATCCATCGTCCGATATGACTTAACGTTGGAGGAGGTAAATTAAAATGAAAATTCCTAAGCTTGATGACTATAAACCTCCTGGGAGCCGGAAGAGCTACCGCCTATCCAAGATGCTCTTGTTATATAAACGCCGTCGCTTCAACTAATGCTGGGTATCTCAGTCTCAAAATTTCATGAACTCGGTCCAGTTGTTGAGAATAAAGATCTGAATCAATCGCTCGTCCGTTTGGCACAATCTCCCAGTGAATCACACCAGATACACAACATTACTTTGGGACTGAACTTATTTTTTTTAACGATGACCTCGGCAGATTGGCGGGGATCAAACCACTGTTTCGAGGTGTCAGGGTTACGGTAATATACCCATTTTTCATCTGAAGTGACACTTCTCACAAATCTATCATCCTTGAGATTACGGATAAGCTGACGAGAGATATTGACTCTACGTTGGCCTGTTGAGGTGACAGTTCATGAGGTACATATCTACAGCTTCTGTATTATTTTTCAAGTATGTTAATGTGTTGATGTATGACATCCTTTGATTCACGTCTCGTGCGTAGTGCTTGGTTCTTGGCAAATGACTTCACAACTTCAATTCTGCTATGCACTGGATTGGCAGCTCAGAAGAGAACGGATGCTTTGACCAGGCTGATTTTAACCATTCCAAAGAAGATATGTGACCATCTATTGGCCTGACGAGTGGTAGAGTACACTTGCACACATTTCGTCAAGCGCATCAAAATCTTTTACTGGTTGCTGTATCAACTCCTCCATTAGTGTCGATATAAACATTACAATTTTTGGCTGAAAGTGACATACCGTAGTCAGGTATCGGCTGAGAAATATCCTGTTCACCTTCAGTCAAGTTCTGTTCGGATGTAGAATTGTGGTCATTTTCAACGCCTGATCCTACAGCTCTCCCATCTTCATGGCTAAAATCGCTGATTTCATTATCTTCATCCTGAAGATGTTCGTTGATCCATTCCTGTAATTCTGCGTAATCTCCTTTAAATATATCCCTCTTAAGAATAAATGTGCAATCAAGGTGAGGATTGGCAATACCCGATGCATCAGAAAAATAACTACAATACGAAACTACTGACCTTCCGCGACACACTCAGAACAGCATTCGAAGAGCAACTATCTCTCTAGAGATAACTAAACGCAATGGACCCTGCGCGCATCCACTTCTAGCAGCCTACTCACAGAGCATGTACTTCTTATTCGATCATGGCTCGGGTACTGGCAGTCATCACATCATAGCTTACACTGGAAATACTAAATCTAAGCCCGCGACAAGCAGCTGTCGGAACTATTGTAATCAAAGATATTTGTTCTGCGGATGCGAATTTTACAAACGTGCTAAAATAAAAACATGCGTGAAGAACGACCAGCATAAACAGTTACATTGAGATTTGCAAGCGTTTAAGGTCCATGAAAACAAATTTCGTATGTTCTGCGACATTCCCGAAGTATATCTTAGTTAATCTTTTTATGTTGTTTGTACCAGTGTGTCTTGGTTTGAAACTCTTTGGAAAGCCAACCGTGTTAGGATGTTGGTGTTTTCTTTACCGGTTTTTGTTTTGCTCGTGGTGATTTCTTGCATATTCACGTTTACCAAATCGCTCTTTGTTTTGCTGGTGTTGATTTCGTTTATATTCACCATGTGCAAACTGCAATGAAACAAACTGCTGAGAGATCAATATCTTATGGGAATATTAGCTATAGCGTACAGGGCTACGTAAACGCAAGCGACCAATCGATGAAAAATAAAATTAGAGGAAATGCAACAAGCTGAATGAAGTAAGTGTATACTTAGTAAAACCTGGCATATATAATAAATCAATCAGGACTTCGATCTTATTGTGCTAAAACAACCTTTGCCTAATTAATGTATTATATAACTTGATATAAGTATTAAATCACATCTGTAAAGCCTTGCAATGGTAGTTAATATATATGATTAGCAGTATTATGTATTAGTGTTTATAAAGAGGTATTTACGTCATTTGGTTCTCATAAAAAAGCAAGGTTATAGTGCAGGCAGTCATGCTGAAAAAGTTGTATATCACTATTGTAGAAATCAAATAGAAAACTAAATGGTCACATTACAAGTTATGGTTGCTATGAGTTGAAGTTCATAATTTGTTCATTAATTGTGTTGCACCACTGTTATTCTTTGTCCAAGCAGGACAGTCAGCAGATGTTTGGAGTTCATAACCTCACCACTGTCTCAAATCGGGCAATCACTCTATGTTCTGCTAGACAATCATGGCTGGTAGTTACTCTGAAGTTTGGTACTACCTCCTTTCTTCTTTTGTTGCCCACATGTTCCAGGTATTCTGTATGTTTTCCCAAAGTTTGCCTTCTGCTTTTGTTGCTATTTGACTTTCAATTTATTCAATTTATTCATCCCCTATATTTCATACAGAGGATACGCCATTTTACATTATAAGAAAAACATAAAAATATACTCAAAAGTCTACTGTATGCACTGCTTAGAAACTAAAATGTACATTGTTTATTTTCCATTTTTTGTTTTGTACTCTTCTACACAATAAAAAGCTTGTTCTGACAATTACCTTTTTATATTCTTAATATTACATAGTTTAGCATTCTTTATTTTACCTGGCAATCTATTATCCATGTCTTTTCTGATACTTTCTAATGATCTGTTGTTTAGTGTTCCCCTTAGTATGGTCCTAAAATAGTGAACTTTATTTCTTACATTATATGAGTGTACATTACAGTTCTTTTTACATGTATTCCTTTCTATTACATATTTAATGCTTTCATATATGTATATGCATGGAACAGTTAAAATATTATGCTTCTTAAATATCTGCCTACAGCTAGATCTTCTCTCAACATTTTCAATTATTCGGATAGCTTTCTTTTGTAATCTGAAAACTTTTAACACCTCTTTTGCATTTATATTACCCCATAAAGATATCTCATATTTTATATGTAAATAGATAAATGCATAATACACTTGTTTTAAGGTTTTATTATCCGTAGTTCGTCTAACTTGTTTCATTACGTATATACCTTTATTTAGTTCTTTTATTATATGTTCTATGTGTTGCTTCCACGCTAGGTGTTTATCAATTACTACCCCCAAAAATTCTGTTTGGCATGTTTCTGGAATACTTTCACCATCAACAGTAATTTTTATATTTGTTGAACACTTCTTGAGATCGAACTTTATCCAGCATGTCTTATTTAAATTTATCATTAGGTCTAAGTTTAAGAAGTACTGTTTTACTATTTTTAGGATTTCCTTTGCTTTATCTTCCACTTCTCTTTCTGTAGATTCATTTATTATTATGGTTATATCGTCTGCATATCCTATTACAGTACCACCATACTTCCTTATCAACTCAAAAAGGTCATTTATATAAAGTAAAAATAAAAATGGTCCCTATTATGAACCTTGAGGTATACCTGATGTTACATATCCCCAGTCTGACTTAATATTTTCAATTTCTCCCTTTGTGTTCTTAAAATTTACTTCCACCCATTGCATTCGCTTTTTTAGATAAGATTCAACCCAATCTTGTGCAATTCCTCGTACCCCATATCTGTTTAGTTTTTCTATTAGTAGTTCTAAGTTAACGCAATCAAAAGCTTTACGTAGCTCTATGAACACTGCAATAACTATTTCTCTTTTATTTAAGGCATTTATTATTGTGCTATTCACTTTATCTATCGCTTGTATTGTGGATTTGTGTTTTTGAAATCCATATTGTTCCTCCGCTATAATGTTAAGTTTTTTAATGCAAGACTGTAATTGTTCTAAAAATATCCCTTCTATGATCTTCGAGTAACTACCACATAGTGTAATCAGTCTATAATTTTCCTTTTCTAACTTTCCACCTTTCTATTTGTATATTGGTCTTACAATAACTTTTTTTAGTGTATCTGGAAAAATTCCCTGTGTCAGAGAGGCATTTATAATATGGCTCAATACCTCTGCCGATTCCAGCTTTATAGCTTTGACAATATTGTTTGAGATTTTATCCAAACCGCTAGATTTTTTAAATTTTAACTTATCTATTTCTTTTATTACATCGTCTTTAGTGATCTCAAAAATTGCCATTGACTTTAGCTGTGTTTTCTGTATGATTAAGTTTTTGTCCTGTGAAGAAGTATTTATGGTTTTGACTTTTTTAACTATGTTTAAATAGTGGTTATTAAATATATTACAAATCTCTTTTGGACTTTCAATTACTTTATCATTATGCTTTATTTTTATGTTTTCAATTTGTTTACTGTTTAACTCTCTTTGTTATTACATTATAGTCATTTATATATTTTAATGTTCTTTCATTCATATCTGGTGTTTTTATTGAGTTTAGAAAGTGCATTCGTTTGAGGGATA
Source organism: Mantis religiosa (assembly GCA_030765055.1). Lineage (NCBI taxonomy): Eukaryota > Metazoa > Arthropoda > Insecta > Mantodea > Mantidae > Mantis > Mantis religiosa. The sequence continues at coordinate 5,202,911 of CM060959.1, read as the reverse complement.
TTTTTATGCCTGTTGTCATCCAGGGCTCCAGTTTTTTATTTTTTCCGCCTGCGCTAATTTTAATCCTTGTCAATGGGATTTCGGTGTCTAAACCGCACTTTATTATTTTATTGAATATATCATATTTTTTGCTTACTTTTTGACTTTCATATACCCTATTCCAATTTGTTTGTTTCAAATAATCTTGTCTTTTATATATAAAAGTATTTTGTATTTTTTCTTTCTGTGTGTTAATTTTTAATATTTGCCCATAGTGATCTCCTGTCCCTGTTTTTATTACAGATGCTTCCCATTTCAATTTTGGGAAATTTGTAAAAATATTGTCGATGCAGGATTGCAAAGTCTTAGTTACTCTAGTGGGTTTATCTATTCCCGTTGATAAATTCTGTCTGTCTAGTAGTTCAGTCATTGTGGGTTTTTCTTTGTTATTTTTAAGCATATTGATATTTAGATCTCCCATTATTATTAACTTATTATTTTTTTGTAATACATTTAATAAATTTTCTAAATTATTAAAAAATCTTTCTCTATCTCCTGATGGGGATCTATATACCCCAATAACTATTATATTACTTTCTCTTTTAATTATCTCAATTGCGGCCACCTCACAATGTTTATCAATAACAAAATTACTGCAATTTATCTCCTTAAACTTTATATTGTTTTCAACATAAATAGCTACACCCCCACTTAGATACCCTTGCCTGCAGTAATGAGCCCCTAGTACCTAACCTTGATAATTATTTGCTAGCACCTCTTCCATTTTTAGGCCATGCTCTGTAAAGACCATGATATCTGGTCTGATCTCATTTACATTTATTTCAATAGATAACCTCTTAATGCTACTATATTGTACATTTTGGTGAAATAATATTAATTTCCCCCCACTTTTGTTGATTTGTTTTCTTATGCTTTTTCCAGTATCATATCCTACTTTCTCCCTGTGTCTGTTTGTCATGCTATTTTGTATTTCCTCTGAATTTGCCGTACTATGATTTTTTGTTTCTTTAACATCATCTGCTATCTTTATTAGTTTCCCTGTCCCATGCAAATACTTATATTTTTTTCAATTGCCTCACCCAAGACAAAAGTTCCCTTTTTATTTAGATGTAACCCATCTTTTCCTATACAACTATTATCCAAAAAACAATTTATATCAACAAAAATTGCCTTCAGTGCTTCACAAGCCCATTGAATACCTGTTTTTATAGCCTTTATGTGTTCAAAATTCACGTCTCTTCTTCTTGCAATACTGTTTACTACAATTCTTGCCACTGGAAAGCACTTTTTCGCAGCCCTAATCATTGAGTACACCTCTCCCATCACTTCATCTGCACTGTTGTTTCTTGAAATGTTGTTTGTGCCGACATGCAGCACCACTACTTTGGCTTCTTTTGCACCAGCTTCTATCTCCAAAACATTTGGCAGATACTGCGCTTTCATCCCCCTTAGTACGTTTACATTCAACATTTCACTTTTTATCACTATGTCTTTTATTATGGAATCACCATACACTATAACCTTCTTTGCTTCTTTCTTATTTTCGTTGTTTGTTTCTTCTCCTTGCCTCTCCTGTTTCATCTGCGGTTTGTTTACTATCCTGTAGCATGATTTAAAAAGTCTTTGGGTTTCAGCATGACCTTTTACTTCTGGAGCTGTATTGTTTTCTTGGTTGCTGAAAATCTCGAAACGATTTGAAGTAACGATGCCTTGCGTGCATGTGCATTTCCTGATTGGGGTCTTTTTTAGCACCGTAGAAAATGAATTTTCTTCGTTTACGAGCCTAGATTTGTTTTAAGTTCTTGATTTGCTTGTTTCAGCAGGTTGATTTCTTCAGCAGCTCTTTTTAAATCCCTATTTAGGATATCAATTACCACATGTAGCGTCGCAATCGTTTCTTCTTCTCTGGTCTTCTGTGTTGGCAATTTTGGCCTATCACCTTTCTTGGGTTCTACATTTAAACAGTTTCTATCTTCATTTCCTATGGCGTATTTTCCACTTCTGTACACTGTATCACTATCCTTTCCTCGATTTTCCATCGTTTTCTCATTATTTTTCAGATTTTTTTGTGCCTTCTCGTCAACACCGAAACCGCCGCCATCTTGCAAATGATCTCGGTATCTATTTTTAATTTTTCTGTTTATGACCTTCTTAAGTGTTTCTCATATGATTGGTTTTTGTTGTGGTTATATTTGGGTCCCTTTCCTTTCTAGTTGATCAGCTGCTTCATTTCTGCCAATTCCCACATGTGAGAGGACCGCATATGCTCTAGAATCAACCAGTATTACAGCTTTTGTGAAGTGATTGAGTTTACACAGGAGGTTGTTGATGTTATGGGTTTCTGCATCAAAGTTGGTCCACAGGGGCATACTGGGAAAATAAAGTACAATGCACTCCAGTGCCAGCTTTACCTTCAAATTGCAACCCGTCTGAATACATTGTAAGCCACTCTGGTTCTGCGGCAGTGATGTTCATGACTATGTCTGGGGTCTCTTTCTTCTTGAGGGAATCTAGTATATAGTTGTAGACTGTGCTAACATATTCCAGAGCATTTATTGTTTCCTTCCGAGTGATCTCAGCACTTTTTGCTATCCCTCCTAGTACAACTAATTTACCCTCTGGTAAAACCGGACAGTCCCTCGGCATCTGTAGAGAAATTCAGAAATCATGTTGAACTAACTGTGAAACAAGTATTAAAATACTCTGCTAGTGTGTGTGTCTAATGCTCAGGAATGTATAACTGAGTCATTCTCCTTGTAGCTTCCCAGTTTTTGGTGACAACATCAGGTTACATCTTCAAAGCTTGTCATGATTCTAGATGTTCCATATTCATAATTTCTTTTCTGGTACACAGTAGACAGTATGGTGAACTTGAAAGTCCAATCCTATAAAGATGGTTTATTCAGTCATATCCAGTTATGAGATGAAAGATGGCAACAGCTGATTTTCTTGGTAGTTTTGAAATTATTTTAGGATTTTGTGCAATTTGTAGTCATTTTGAGCTTTTATTTTCTTGTTGTACTTTATTTATATAGTTTTTATCCATTTTTGTTTTAACAATGCATTTGATTGATTCATAAGGAAATTTTATAATAGTTTTTTTGTTGAATTTTGGTTCCTTTCCTTGCCACTTCATTTCCATCTACTCCACAATGAGATGGAATCCATTGTAATACAACTTTTTTGCCTAGTTTACCAATTTGTTGAATCATCTGTTGGATTTCTTTAATTTTTTTCCATTTTAGGGAGTGCTACTACTGCTTGTATAGCAGCCTTTGAGCCTGAAAGAATATAGTTTTGCATTTATGTAGCCAAGGAAATATGTTTTGCAGTGATAAACAATTTCTACTTCTCCTTCAAAATTTGTGATATTTCTTCCCCCATTTCTATAAAAGGAAAAGAACTGGCATATACCACCTGCTCCAGCTCTATCATTGGTATCAGAGAGGGAACCATCTGTGTAGATATGTGTCCATTCTTGTGTTGGATATTTTAGATTTAGAGTTTCTAGTGTAAGAGTTTTAGCTATGATAGGATTAATATATCTTTTGTTGAGTTTTTTTTTTTTTTTTTTTTTTTTTTTTTTTTTTTTTTTTTTTTTTGAATGGAAACAGAAACTGAAGTGGCCCAATATGGAAAAAGAGGCTTTTTTTTTTTTAAACTAATTTATTGATCGATCAGTGCATCTGCGCTCTACAGATCATTGATCATAGACATTATTTACAATGAATAAAAATGAAATGAGAAAAGCCCAATTGGGCCCCCCATAAGTAGGTACATCATTGTTTTAACTATTACAGAAGATCTTTTTGTGAGAGCTGATCCTGTGGTAGACGACTCCTGATGCAGATTGGAAAGCTGGATTTTCTGCCAAGGGAATAGTGAATGGCTCCTGAGACTTGTTTTAGGTTGCTGTAGAACTTTATGGTTTGTGAAGAAATTGACTGTTGAATGGTGCTGATTCCAGTTTCTCATGTAATAAACTATTTGTGACAAACCATGGTGCATTTGTTAGGATTCGTTATACTTTGTTTTGAAATGTCTGGATACGTTTGATTTCGGAAGGACTGGTCCCTCCCCAGACTGGGCAGGCATATAGTAGGAGTGGTCTTAATAAAGTTGTGTAGAGTAGTGTTTAGTTTTTTAATTTGAGTGAAGATTTTTTGTTGAGAAGAGGGTAGAGCTTAGCCAGTCTTGCTCGAGCTAGTTTGAGTTTGTTACTTATGTGTTGTTTGCATGTGAGTCGTCGATCCATGAGTACGCCAAGGTATTTAACTGTTTCTGTCTCAGTTTTCCAGGGTATTGGTTTCATTGGGAGCGTTACTGATGGATAGTCCGGCCTGCATAGTGTAAAAATCATTGCTTCACATTTTTGCTGGTTGATTGAAATACGCCAGTTATCAAGCCAGGGTATAATTAAGTTAAGGCCTCTTGAAGATGATTTCTGGCGGTGTGGATATTGCAATGTGTTGCGAAGATTGCTGTATCATTTGCATACATAACAATTTGAGCTGTAGGTGTTGCAGGAATATCAGAGGTGTACAAGTTGAATAGAACTGGTCCCAGGATAGAACCTTGAGGAATGCTTGCTGTTATAGGTTTGGTAGAAGAGTGGCTACTACCTACGCGGACTTAGAATGTACATTGTGACAGAAAAGAGGAAACTATTTTATGGAGGTAGTCTGGGACGGACTGAGAATGTACATTGTGACAGAAAAGAGGAAACTATTTTATGGAGGTAGTCTGGGATGCCATTGATGAACAGTTTGTATAGAAGACCCCGATGCCAAACTCTGTCAAATGCCTGAGTGAAGTCAAGGAATGCTGTAGCTGTGTGTTCTTTCTTCTCGAAGCCTTGTGCCATTTGCTCTGTAATCCGGAGAATTTGATGGGTGGTTGAATGCTTGCGGTGAAAACCGAATTGAAAGGGAGGTAATACTGGTACTTCATTTAGGAATTTTGCCAAACGCTTCATTGTAATTTTTTCATAGACTTTGGATAGAGTTGGTAGCAAACTTACAGGACGATAATTTTTTGGGTCTGAGGGGCATTTTCCTGGCTTATGGATAACAGTGATTATGGCATGTTTCCCTATTCTGGGAAAGTAACCCATATGCATACAACTGTTGATAAGTGCAGCTAGAATAGCAAGTGTTTTGCGAGTCAAATGTTTTAATACAAAATTTGCTGGTAGTTGCTGGATTATAAAAAAGATTTCTTTTGGTGAAGTGAAGTCAAACAAAGAGGCTTATACCGCACATAAAACCACGGATTAGAAGGAAACCTGGAGAACTAGATTTCTGTTTAACTCAGCTTTTGTCAGGATGGAAGGTTTAAATCATTTGTTTAAAATGGACATAGTAAATGTCAGTGATTGCCCATACTGTGGAGCAATAGATACCCCAGAGCACACCATACTGTGTTACTGCAAATGACATGAAATGAATGCACTGGAAAGATAGGAGGAAACCTCAGCTAGAGAGCAAAATCAATGAGAAACTATTAAAAAAGTTAGAGTAATCATCATAAAATCAAAGGAAACATGAAATAGGGTAGATAAATAAGCGGTTGCAGTCTTTGAACTAATGCTGAGAAATGGTTCACTTAGCTTTAAGGAAATGGTAGAGGGGTTTTAGTGGGCGAGAGTTACCAGTGAGACTGGCCTGCATAATGCGGTTCCCCTTCAAGATGAAAAGCAAAATGAAGTTGTCCTTGATATCTCTTTATGAATATCTTTTTCCATGTCATTAATGGAGCTGGACAAATTAATTTCTTGTTCTATATCATGATCTTCAATGCAAAAATGGTATGCAACTGCTAATTTCTCTCTTTCTTTGTTCTTGATGTTCTTAAAATGCTCTTTAAGCCTAATGTTCAAATTCCTATTTGTTGTGCCAAAGTAAAAGTTCTTAGAGCCTTTATAATTTATCCGGTACACATCTGAGGTCATTTGATACAAGTCATACAAAGTCATATCACTAGGATTTCCACTAAAGATTCTCCACACTTATTACACATGCGAATTGATACTAGCTGCTTTGTTAAGGTAATGAAAACACATGTTTTTGTACAGTTTATTGTCATACTTATGCACCGTCAGTGAGTTCACTACCTAAGGCCTGTCCAGAAAAATTGCCTCTGTTGTTTAAAACTTGAATCAATTTCCTTCCTCTTTCTTTCACTTAATTATGGAATTTTGTTGATGTGTATGAGTATCTCTAAATAAATTTTAATTAAGATGCTTTGAATTGAATTGTATATTTAATATATAGGCTAATTCTGCTCTTTACCAGTGGCTAGGCGTGACTTTCAAAGTGAGGAAAGCTCAAAATAATTTTCATTAAAATAAGAGAGAATAATGACTCAAATAACTAAGGCTACTCTTAGTTATTTGAGTCATTATTCTCTCTTCAGTACTCTTTCTATTGAACAGTCACACGTAGGTCCAGTAGCGAGGCGTGACTTTCAAAGTGAGGGAAGCTCCAAATAATAATTTTCATTAAAATAAGGGAGAATAATGACTCCAAGAACTAAGGCTACTCTTTAGTACTCTTTATATTGTACAGTTACACGTAGGTCCAGTAGCGAGGCGTGACTTTCAAAGTGAGGGAAGCTCAAAATAATAATTTTCATTAAAATAAGAGAGAATAATGACTCAAATAACTAAGGCTACTCTAAGTTATTTGAGTCATTATTCTCTCTTCAGTACTCTTTCTATTGAACAGTCACACGTAGGTCCAGTAGCGAGGTGTGACTTTCAAAGTGAGGGAAGCTCCAAATAATAATTTTCATTAAAATAAGAGAGAATAAGGACTCAAAGAACTAAGGCTACTCTTTAGTCCTCTTTCTATTCTATGGTCAGATGTAGGTCCAGTAGCGAGGTGTGACTTTCAAAGTGAGGGAAGCTCCTAATAATAAATTTCATTGAAATAAGAGAGAATGACTCAAAGAACTAAGGCTACTCTTTAGTGATGTTTCTGTTGTGCAGTCACATGTAGGTCCAGTAGCGAGGCGTGACTTTCAAAGTGAGGAAAGCTCCAAATAATAATTTTCATTAAAATAACAGAGAATAATGACTCAAAGAACTATGGCTACTCTTTAGTACTCTTTCTATTGTACAGTTACACGTAGGTCCAGCAGCAAGGTGTGACTTTCAAAGTGAAGGAAGCTCCAAATAATTTTCATTAAAATAACAGAGAATAATGACTCAAAGAACTAAGGCTACTCTTTAGTCCTCTTTCTATTGTACAGTTACACGTAGGTCCAGTAGCAAGGCGTGACTTTCAAAGCGAGGGAAGCTCCAAATAATTTTCATTAAAATGAGAGAGAATAATGACTCAAAGAATTAAGTCTACTCTTTAGTCGTCTTTCTATTCTACGGTCAGAAGTAGGTCCAGTAGCGAGGTGTGGCTTTCAAAGTGAGGGAAGCTCCTAATAATAATTTTCATTAAAATAAGAGAGAATATTGACTCAAAGAACTAAGGCTACTCTTGAGTACTCTTTCTATTATACAGTCACACGTAGGCAAGACTGCTCACACTACAACCTTCCCTCTCCATTCAGACGTTCCCTGGCCCACACCGCGTGAACTGTCAGCCTAACGAGAAAGAATGCAATTCACAATACTTTTGATAATAACTTAAAACTTCACAAGAATTTCCTATTTGTCACCACTAAATACCAGTCTACGTAAAATAATATTGCTAATGCTATTGAGGTTAACTTACAGTTGTATTTAAAGGCAATACATAAGACAAAAAAATAAACTTTTCTTTACAGGGTATGGAGACTTTACCTTAGAAAATGTGCCAGTGCTTCCTAACTATCGAAGAGTCGTGATTCCTTCCTGAAACCTACAATGGATGGTGTTCAAGGTTACGAATGCGTAAATACAGTATTGAATGAGCTAGTGGAACTTGTCACTCGAATCTAAGAGCTGTCAGATTGTCTGCATCACAGCGGATGTTGGGGAATAAATTTTTGTAATGTATCCATAGCAAACAACATATTGTTTTTTTTTTTTTTTTTTTTTTTTTTTTTGAGTTTGTTTTATGAGTCACTATGTTTACACTCAAACTTCACCTACTTGTTGTATAATTGAAACGTTTTCAAGATCATTCGATCTCATCCTCAGCTGTTTGGTGACTAAATGAACATTCCTCTTCTTCCACTACTACGGAGCTCCGATCACTCTGCAATCTGGTGTTAGGGGCACTAAGATTTAATACTTCATTTAATGCTGGGATTTCAAAATTTATAACTTTATCACGGTTTCTGGTTATGAATATTTTTTCCCAAATATCCAATTCTATGGGTGTACTTAAAGATTTTAACAGTTTAATGTTGTGGCCAATGTTGTGGTTTTCTGTCCAAAAATGGTGTGAAACTGCAGATTTTTCTGTTTGTTTAAACTTAATGCTCCTCTGGTGTTCTTTTTGCCTTAGTTTTTCCTATGTAGCTTTTTTCACAGGTTTCACAATTTATCTGATAAATTCCTGATTTCAAATTGTTGGGGATTGAATTTTTTTAGTGGTTTATTTAGCAGGTTCCTCAGACCGAATTTGTTTTGGGGTGCTAGTTTTAAGTTTAGTCTTATGAAGATCATTCAAATTTTCTAAAAGCCCATGGATGGTAGGTGAATTTTCTATATTGCCAGTTTGTGTTTTTAAGTGATGTGAGAGTGGTATTTTTTGATGTTATCTTCAGTTTTTCTTTTCTCTTCATCATGTTCCTTATGATGGCTGGGTTGAATCCATTTAATACCGCTATGTCTTTTATGTGTTGTTCTTTCAAAAATTCCTTCTTACTCAGTGGGATGTTGTATAGCCAGTGAATTAGACTTCTAAAGGCAGCTAGTTGATGTGAAACTGGGTTGTATTCATTTTTCTTTATGTAATTATCTATGTGTGTGTGCTTCTTGTATATTCCAAAATCTACACCATGACGATTTCTAGTTATCCTGAGGTCCAAAAAGGGTATTTTGGTTGATGAGGAAGCTCCAGTTGCTGTTCTTTTAACAGTTTGAATTTCTTCTTAAGTCTTTCGTTTTTCTTAATCATTAATATGTTTAATTTTTCGTGAACCTGCATTTCAAAATTTTGCCAGATGTGTATTCCCAATTGTTTGGTTAGTTTTAAATGTAGCTTGTATAATTCCAGGTCTATTTTATTTATGTAGCTGTAATGTTTCGAAATTTCCAGATTTATCATGTATTTTTCCACCAGTTTTTGTTTTCTGTGATTAGTATTTGTTTAACCGTTTGATGAATAGAAAGAAAAAACTAAAGATAATATAAAAACATACCACTCTCACACCACTTAAAAACACAAATTGGCAATATAGAAAATTTACCTGCCATCCACGGGCTTTTAGAAAATTTGAACGAATCTTCAAAAGACTAAACTTAAAACTAGCACCCCAAAACAAATTCAGCCTGAGGAACCTGCTAAATAAACCACTAAAAAAATTCAATCGCCAACAATTTGAAATCAGGGATTTATCAGATTAATTGTGAAACCGGTGAAAAAAGCTACATAAGAGAAACTTGTTAACCAGGCAAAAAGAACACCAGAGGAACATGAAGTTGAAACAAACAGAAAAATCTGCAGTTTCACACCATTTTTGGACAGAAAACCACAACATTGGCCACAACATTAAACTGATAAAATCTTTAAGTACACCCATAGAATTGGATATTTGGGAAAAAATATTCATAAACAAAATCCGTGATAAAGTTATAAATTTTGAAATCCCGGCATTAAATGAAGTATTGCCCCTAACACAAGATGGCAGAGTGATCGGAGCTCCGTAGTAGTGGAAGAAGAGGGAGGTTCATTTAGTCACCAAACAGCTGAGGAGGAGATCGAATGATCTTGAAAACGTTTCAATTATACAATAACAAGTAAGTGAAGTTTGAGTGTAAACATAGTGACTCATAAATCAAACTCAAAAATGAAGAATACTTCACTGTTAATAATGCTTCTGCTTTTAATATTTATAACATATTGTTTGGCGTGAATTTTCTCTTTTTTTTTTTCTTTTACTCCTGGAATTCTTGGGAAAGTGGTGCTTCCAGTACTTCATTGTACTCTTCGCCACTGATAATTACATAACCATTTTAATTTAACATAATGTATCTATTCTGTTGTTTAAGGACTATGATACAATGAAGCACAAAATTAATACAATTTTGAGTCAAACTAATACTCAGTGCTCCATTTATTGCTAGTATTTACCTAGAACGCGTTTCGTTAGGATCTTCCTAACATCATCAGCTGTTGTCGACTAATGGATGCCGGTTCAGTGAACTCCTCGCAGTGAACTAGACGCACCTATCACCTCCGAGGAGTTCACTGAACCGGCATCCATTAGTCGACAACAGCTGATGATGTTAGGAAGATCCTAACGAAACGCGTTCTAGGTAAATACTAGCAATAAATGGAGCATTGACTATTAGTTCGACTCAAAATTGTATTAATAATGTATCTATTTGGAATTTTAAAGTACATTAGATGAGCTGTCATTATTTCTGATGTATTGTTTTAGATAAATATTATTGTTATATTATTGATGATACTTACTCTTACATTTCAGGGTATACACAGGGACAAGTGAGTTCTGTTCTGCGATGAAGATTTCAGAGAACTTAGAAGTTCTGACTAAAGAGAACAAACTCATTGCAGAAAGTGAAATAGTCAGGAAATATGTACAACTCAGTTTTAGCTAAAGGATAACTTGAGTGTGAGTACTTCACCATCAAAAATAAAAAATTAATGACAGCAAAAGAGAGTGTAGACCTATATGCATACATTATTGTTAAAATACTAGAACTGTATGTGTACAGCTACAAAGCAAACAGGGGCCTCATTCTCTATTTAGTTCAATGAGTCAGTTAAGAGCTGTTCTATGGTCATGTACTCTTACTGCAAGGAAGTGGAGGTACCTGTGTTTGACTTCCTGGCAAGTAAACCATAACAGATGAATGTGAAGTGAACATACAAAACAGAGTATAGAGACAGTGTAATAAATAATTGACATATTCTTTTAATCGAAGGTTATTTCTGATGTATAGAAAACAGTAAGCAGTCAACCCATTACTATATTTTTAAATACCATATGAGAAATATGATATGCTGTGTAAATTATATCCTCAAATGCTGTATGCATGTTACAGGAAGCATTGATTTGTGGGAATAATAGTTTTTGTCAACATAGCACTGTATTGCCGAATTTTGTTTCTATTTCCTTCTTTATTTGTGAGTGAAATTTACTTTGGTAAAACGGCATTGTTAAAGGGATGAACATGAAACTCTAAAGCAGCTGAAATGACTCAAGTGTGTGTATATGCCATGTCTAGTAGGTAGAAAAGTATAATTTAAACTTAAAGGGAGTCATTTAATGACACTAAACAACACTTACTTTTAAATTTTTCCGGAACATGTTTCAGAGACTTTGCCTCTATCCTCAGCTCTATCCTCACTGATGATAGAGGCAAAGTCTCTGAAACATGTTCCGGAAAAATTTAAAAGTAAGTGTTGTTTAGTGTCATTAATCGACTCCCTTTAAATTTAATTTATCATAACAACACTGTTTTCAACACTTCCAAGAAAGGAAGAAAAGTATAACCGTATAAGATTTAGCTTCAAGGAAACAATGCTCTCATCTCATATTATAAGTTGCCACCTTCTATTCATTTCTGGTGTATTTAGATTTTCTCTCTAGATCCTGTCCTCATTTGTCTGTTGCTTAATGTTTCATTGAAAGAGATTTATTTATTTTGGTGCCAAGCTATTACATAGATTGCATCTACTGGAAATAACCCATATCACTTATCCAGTAGATGTCTACAGTTCGGCTGCTCTATCTCCGGTGCTGACATTTCTCGAGAGGGGGAAGCAGGCTGTTGCCACTTCTTTAGCGGGAATTTCAAGCAGAGGAACAATGCATATTTTAAATATTTCACGTATTTGTATATTTCACGAACCAGTAGCCATATTATTATAATAGCGATAATAATAGGACTTACGAACACTAAAAATCGGAATTCACGCATGCAAAATATACAAAAGAAAGTTCACCAGCGCAAGCATCTAAAGCCGTGTGGTTCAAACAAATTTAACCTGGCAACACATTGTTGAGTTCGGGAGCCACGCCTAGCAACGACAATGCTGATTGGCGCTAGCAGACAGTTTTAACTTGCTGACCACAACACCAGATGTAGAGACTCCCAGTACTACCAACAGATGCAGTTAGTGTGTGTGAAAGATGTGAACGAAATATTGGAATAGAGTAGTGTTGTAATAAATATCTTGCATGATAATGAAATTGCAAGTTGGATTTCATTGTTTTAAAGCTAATATAGTTCTATATTTTCATTCTAAAGATAATTTTGAGGCTATGTTTTCAATTGCTCATTACTGTATGTTGGTACTATTAACATTCCCCCTTCCACCTCTTGCAATTGCAAAACGTCAGAAACGGAGATAACAATGGCCGGACTGTAAATGCTGTCAATCCTACACAACCTTATTATCTCATACATCTTATGGTCTAAAAATTACATTGTCGACTCTTACTCGTAACGTCTGTCAATTGACCATTTCCATATGGATCTCACTTTCCATAGAAATTCTCCTAATTGTCTAATCTGACTCTGATCAGAAAATATTTTCTTTATGGTTACAGTATTTATATTTCTCAGCTACCTCTCCCTAATCAATTTTTTTCCTCCATTCATCTGTACCTCTACATTCCCATATAATATACTCTCCATCCTCTTTGTCTCCAAATATCGGACAGTAACCTTGCAGTATACTACCCCTTAGACCTCTGTTTCCAAACCCCTAATCTGTATCATGCTATCGCTTCTCTTTCTCTTTTATTACAGATTTCTAAATACTTTTCTGACCTTGATTCTGTTCCAGACATCCTTAAAAGAGTCACTGACCTTTTCCCTTCCATCTCAGCCCACATAGTTTGACGATCCATATCCTCCAATCTAGATCTAATTACCTTCCATACTCCCCACGTTAAGCTATGTCTATGCACCCATATATCACCTAATCCACGCTTTTCCAACTGTTCTTTTACTCTTTTCAACCAGGTTCCCTGATAGGGATGTTTTTCTTGAAAACTGAGAGCACTTAATCAAACTGTCCTCTGACAAATGCAGTATCCTTTTCCAGTACTTAACCACTCTTTCCATTACCATACCCTTTGCACTACTTTTTCCCATCTCTAAAAGTACCCCTACATTTGCTGAGTTGCCCAGCATAAATTTAGGGTAGGCTCTTAATACAAGATCTATTTTCACCCATCCCTTTTCGATCCCCCATATTTCCACCACATATCCCTCGCTAGACTCTACAAGGCTGCATTGTAACAGATAAACTTTCTGTTATCTTTCTGTTTCACTTGCAGCACAACTTGTGATTCATAGTCACCATGTCTCACCTTATGTGACATATCAGATGACATATCCTTGTTTTGGGAAGGTAGAATCAATGTCATAGCAACTGTGGATCTTCTGGTCTCCATCAACTGAGCTACAATGGCAACATACTGGTAATTCCCCAATACGAGCCCCAAAGATCTGTGGTGCAAGTCCTGACTATGGCATTAGTCTCATTCTACAATTCCATATCCCTAGTTTTATCAATTCAATAGCATTAGTCGACTGAAGCACTCTGTACTTCACATACCACAAATTATCTTTCAACACGATTTGCCTGTACTTGAAGATATTATCAAGAAATTGAGAACTGGCTAGAAGTTCAGTGTTTCAGCTGATCATGGTTCTCTGGAGACGAGACATCTGGTGGCGATCCAATGAAGCTAAGTGAAATACTTTCATGAAATAATATTTTTAATTTCTTTATATAAATATTTTCCCAGATGTTTAATTCTTGATTCAAGTGAACTAATTTGAGTAATTGGATTTTATGTTTTATGTTGTGGTTATGATTCCAGAAATGTGCTGCTGGTGCAGATTTATGTTTCTTTTTTGTTGATGTTCCTGAAGTGTTCTTTTATTGTGGTTTCTATATTATGTTTTGTCTTATATATATCTTATGAAAGTCTGAGCAATTAATTCTATAAATACCAGATTACTTTACCAGAGGAATTTTCTCTATTTTTGGTTTTTTGATGAGCTTTCTGATACTGAATTTGATATTGATATTATGTTGTATCAATATTGATATTGAACCTATCTGGCAGAATCAGCAGAATTCTTGCCAAATACATCAGGACCATCCACAAGCCACCTCCGAAGATTAAACATCTGTTGAGACCGGTAAAAGACAAACTGGACTTCCATGTTCTGGGAGTGTACCGCATTCCCTGTGAATGTATATAGGACAAACTGCAAGGACCATTGCTACCAGAATGAACGAACATGAACTCCGCATTCGTTTAATGTAACTGAGAAGTCTGGACTGGCAGGCCATAGAGCCAACTTTCGGGAGATGGCCATCTTGGCAAAATGCAACAGTTACTGGGAGTGGAGAGTTATGTAGACTTTGGCCATTTCCTCTGAGAGGAACATGCTTATTCATGATGCTGGATTTCAGTTCAGCTCCTCTTGGAAACCGACCTTAAAAATGGGAATCCGTCAGCTTAAGGAGCAGAGATCTAGACAGCTTGATCATCAAGTTCAGTACAGTCTGATTTTTAAAAGAAGATACATGAAGGACATGTTTCTCCACATGTGGTGCTGCAGTGTTGCTCATCGACAGATAGGGAGTAATCTAGATCACCTTTCTTAATTCTCTCAACATTTGAAACATAAACAAGGATTCGAGTTATCTCACCTCAACAAAAGTATGCACAGGTAATCTATATTAGCCTACTTTAAAAACAGAAATAAGTTGCTTGCACATTCACTCTGTTGTAGGGACTGCACATGTGTGAGTTCTTTTAAATAATTTTTGTACTACGTAACTAATATTCCATACTTAACATTATTGTTGCTATACATCATAAGTTGACATTCTTGCACAATTCAGTAAGTATTTCTCCATAGCAACACATACGTGATGCACGTTCTAAAATCTAACGTTTATCTTCATTTATATTTGTTAATATATCAGCTAATATCTTAACTACTAAAATTCAAATTGATGTAAATACACATAGTGCAAAAAATAATGTGCAAGCACATAAGGGAATCTCAAGAATTGAAAAAACTCGGTGCAAGCGTCTCGTTCTCCAAAACTTTCCTTTTTCTGTGTACATTAATATCACAATATACTATTATTGACTTTGTTAATTGACATGTTCATATCAATGCTGCTGATATGCCGGAATTTTGACCCACAGGAATTCTTTTACGTTCAAGCATATCTACTGATATGTGACTGTCGCTTTTGGATAAAAGGAATAAGCTGTTCATTGATAAGGAGCAAACTCTTGTTTTCTTATATCGAGATTCAACTGTATCGAGATTCTTGTCTTCTTGTTGGAAGAATTCTCTAAGAGAACAGACAAATTCTCTAGCTTGGCTATGCAATGTAACAACCCGACCGTAAGCTGATCTTTGCCTTGGGCCATGATTCCTCGGTCCACCTCTAATCCTACCGCCACTATGTCTTGCTTCCATAAAAACGTATTTTAATTGTTTTAAAAATCAGACTGTAGTTACGTTTCTCTGACCTAATTAATATTCTACACTCACGCCATTTCCTGACCTGGTATTTAATGTACTGCAGTCTTTTGTTCAGTAATGCATGTATTAGTACATTTTTGTGTTATATCTATTTAGTAGTTATAACATTTCTTAAAAATATCCTGATGGTGGGAGATATTTATGCTCCCAAAACATCGATTTCTAATTGTCTTTTCACCTGACTTGTTTCCCAAGAAGATCTTGAACATATTCGTTGCCAGGAAATATTCAGGTGTTATTTCATAATAATAACAATAGTAATAATAATACTAATAGGAATAATAATAATGATAATGATGATAATAATAATAGTAATAATAATAATAATAATAATAATAATAATAATAATAATAATAATAATAATAATAATAATAATAATAAATAAATAAAGTGCAGTTAAAGGGGCATTAATATTAGATATTAAGGTTTGTGTTTTTTTTTTATCTTATTTTGATATTGAATTTGTTAACCAGTGCCAGAGTGAAGTTAAATTCACTGAAAATCTTTTGAATCAGGAATTAAACAAATGGGAAAACATTTATATAAAGAAATTCAAAACATATTTAATGAATTTCGACATTCCATTGAAAAAAAAAATTTTACTTAGCCTCATTGGATTGTTGCCAGATGCTTCGTCTCCAGAGAACAATGATCAGTGGGAACACCAAAGTCTAGCCAGTTGACAATTTCTTGATAGTATTTCCAAATGGAGGCAAAACACATTTAAAGACAATTGAGCCCCTGTGGACTCATAATTATTGCATTATTTCAAAGTGTTAATTCCAATATACCTTTTGAAATTAGTTTTTCTGTTCATTATTCACATTTGAATAGCTCCTCTTAGTTATAAATGCATGTAATGGCAAATACAAACACAAGATATGCGTTCATGTGTTTTAAATGTCATTAATAACTTCTTATAGCTGATACAAATGTACTGCAGGAGTTACGTGTTTCAACCTTAGTCGGAGTCAGTTACCTATATGATGTTGGGTCTTTGTTTTCTTTTATGGTTAATTCTAAGCTTAGTAGATCAGATATATTTTATCTGTTTCAGTGTCTCTGGAAAGCTAGTTGTTAACTAATTAACATACAAACATGAACAAGTTATTAGACTTATTTTAGAGCCTTGGAGTTTAGTATTTAGTGTGCATATCTTCAGCTTTGATTAGCAACTTGATTTGCTTGGAGATACCTTTGGTCAGTGTTTTACATAATCACAAAAGTGTTTCATAATCATGAAACTACATCTGAATCAGCTTTTCAATCAAGACAGTCTTTATTGTTATATTTATTTTGCTTCTTTAATGTTTTCTTATGTATATACAAATATAATAATTTGTAACATAAAACTTCACTTATAGGAAATGATGAAAGTTTTCTTATTAATTGATTAGGATCGTGAAAAAAATCTTTCACATCATCAGCTAACAGCCTTGTTGTCAAGGTCACGTTCACCAAAGATTAGCATGTTTTTACCAGTACTACCAAAATCTGTAAATGAAACAAATTTAAAAACAAAATCGACTGCCGGTATTTCAAAATTCGTTACGTGATGTTATTTTTTAAAATAAATATATTTTCCCAAACCATTAAATCTATCGGACCATTTAATTGTTTTAATAATTTAATATCTGGATATATTTCTTAAAAGACCAAAAATGATCTGCTACGGCCAATTTAATGTTACGAAAATGTTCTTTCGTTCTGGTTTCCAAATTACGTTTTGTCTTTCCAATATAGACTTTATGACAATTACATTGATAAATACTAGATTTTTTAAGTATAGGAATTTCATCTTTTTTAGAGAAATGCAATACATTTTTAATACTATATTTTTTTTGAGGAACTAAAGTTATATCAAACTCTATAAAAAATTTTGAAAATGTTTATTGACCCAAGAATGTTAAGTACAGTTTTAGAATTATAATTGTCTATTTTTTAAGGGTAGAAATATCATTAGCAGTTTTTTATATTTAAATTTTTCAATTTTTTTTATGTATAAAGTCTTTATTACAACCATTAATTAAAGCAGTATTAATAATATGTTTATATTCTTTATTAAATTTTTGTTAATTAATATTTATTTATTCTTTAATAACTTCTTTATTCTATTCAGTAAAGGAATATACAGATGAGAGTATAAACCATATAGACATAAACTCTTCTTATATTTCAATAATATAAATGCTTCTATGTATTAGTTTGTATGTGTGAATGCTTTTTGTGTATTTCTGTAATTATTAGACAAATATCTGTAACTTTGGTCCATCATAAATGAAGTTGGTTTCACCCAAATTATGTAAATGTATGTGATAAATAAAATATCAGTCTATCATATAACATTAAACAACTATTTGTAAAGAGTAAAGGCTGTGGCTTCTTCATAGTTAAAACTTATAGCTCCATTCAGTCGATGGATTTATACTCAGGAACTCCAGTGACGAGGTGTGACTTTCAAAGCGAGGCAAGCTACAAATAATAATTGTCATTGAAATAAGAGAGAAAAATGACTCAAAGAACTAAGGCTACTCTTTAGTACTCTTTCTGTTGTACAGTCACCCGTAGGTCCAGTAGCGAGGCGTGGCTTTCAAAGCGAGGCAAGCTACAAATAATAACTGTCATTAAAATAAGAGAGAATAATGACTCAAAGAACTAAAGCTACTCTTTAGTACTCTTTCTATTGAACAGTCACACATAGGTCCAGTAGCGAGGCATGACTTTCAAAGCGAGGCAAGCTACAAATAATAATTGTCATTAAAATAAGAGAGAATAATGACTCAAAGAACTAAGGCTACTCTTTAGTACTCTTTCTATTGAACAGGCACACGTAGGTCCAGTAGTGAGGCGTGACTTTCAAAGCGAGGCAAGCTACAAATAATATTTGTCATTAAAATAAGAGAGAATAATGACTCAAAGAACTAAGGCTACTCTTTAGTACTCTTTCTATTGAACAGGCACACGTAGGTCCAGTAGCGAGGTGTGACTTTCAAGGTGAGGTAAGCTACAAATAATAATTGTCATTAAAATAAGAGAGAATAATGACTCAAAGAACTAAGGCTACTCTTTAGTACTCTTTCTATTGAACAGGCACACGTAGGTCCAGTAGTGAGGTGTGACTTTCAAAGCGAGGCAAGCTACAAATAATAATTGTCATTGAAATAAGAGAGAAAAATGACTCAAAGAACTAAGGCTACTCTTTAGTACTCTTTCTGTTGTACAGTCACCCGTAGGTCCAGTAGCGAGGCGTGGCTTTCAAAGCGAGGCAAGCTACAAATA
Organism: Mantis religiosa; assembly: GCA_030765055.1. NCBI lineage: Eukaryota > Metazoa > Arthropoda > Insecta > Mantodea > Mantidae > Mantis > Mantis religiosa. Next base: position 5,183,968 of record CM060959.1, on the reverse strand, counting down.
ATAACTGTCATTAAAATAAGAGAGAATAATGACTCAAAGAACTAAAGCTACTCTTTAGTACTCTTTCTATTGAACAGTCACACATAGGTCCAGTAGCGAGGCATGACTTTCAAAGCGAGGCAAGCTACAAATAATAATTGTCATTAAAATAAGAGAGAATAATGACTCAAAGAACTAAGGCTACTCTTTAGTACTCTTTCTATTGAACAGGCACACGTAGGTCCAGTAGTGAGGCGTGACTTTCAAAGCGAGGCAAGCTACAAATAATATTTGTCATTAAAATAAGAGAGAATAATGACTCAAAGAACTAAGGCTACTCTTTAGTACTCTTTCTATTGAACAGGCACACGTAGGTCCAGTAGCGAGGTGTGACTTTCAAGGTGAGGTAAGCTACAAATAATAATTGTCATTAAAATAAGAGAGAATAATGACTCAAAGAACTAAGGCTACTCTTTAGTACTCTTTCTATTGAACAGGCACACGTAGGTCCAGTAGTGAGGTGTGACTTTCAAAGCGAGGCAAGCTACAAATAATAATTGTCATTAAAATAAGAGAGAATAATGACTCAAAGAACTAAGGCTACTCTTTAGTACTCTTTCTATTGAACAGGCACACGTAGGTCCAGTAGCGAGGTGTGACTTTCAAAGTGAGGTAAGCTACAAATAATAATTGTCATTAAAATAAGAGAGAATAGTGACTCAATGAACTAAGGCTACTCTTTAGTACTCTTTCTATTGTACAGGCACACGTAGGTCCAGTAGTGAGGTGTGACTTTCAAAGCGAGGCGAGCTACAAATAATTGTCATTAAAATAAGAGAATAGTGTGTGTGTGGTGTTTTAGGGCCTGTGGACAACAAGGTCATTTGGGCAAATAAGAGAATAATAACTCAAAGAACTAAGGCTACTCTTTAGTACTCTTTCTATTGTACAGTCACACGTAGGTCCAGTAGCGAGGTGTGACTTTCAAAGTGAGGCAAGCTACAAATAATAATTGTCATTAAAATAAGAGAGAATAATGACTCAAAGAACTAAGGCTACTCCTCAGTACTCCAGTCACACGTAGGTCAAGTAGGGAGGTGTGACTTTCAAAGCAAAGGAAGCTCCAAATAATAATTTTCATTAGAATAAGAGAGAATAATGACTCAAAGAACTAAGGCTACTCCTCAGTACTCCAGTCACACGTAGGTCCAGTAGCGAGGCTTGACTTTCAAAGCGAGGCAAGCTACAAATAATAATTGTCATTAAAATAAGAGAGAATAATGACTCAAATAACTAAGGCTACTCCTCAGTGCTCCAGTCACATGTAGGTCAAGTAGCGAGGTGTGACTTTCAAAGCAGGGAAGCTCCAGATAATTTTCATTAGAATAAGAGAGAATAATGACTCAAAGAACTATGGCTACTGAAGGGGAGGGGATCTGTCTTCTTCAGCTGCTGTGGTGCGGGCGCTGCGGACCCCTGGCACTCATAGTAGCTCTGACATTACTAGAGGAACCTCGGGCAGAACATTCGAGCCTCTCCCTGAATGGGAGTTGTTCATATTGGGTTGGATTCGAGGGGGCAGTTGTTCCCAATAACCATGGGAGATCGGGTATGTCTCCGGTCGGGGTTGAGGGAAGCCATATATTTCTGCGTAATAGCCTGCAGAGTTAGTAGAAGGTGTGCTAGATCACCAGGCGGCCCCACCAAGGTCAAATCAGTAGCCTTCCCCTTTGGGGTTGGTGCACGTAAGTGGTGTATCCACTTCCATCCCATCTTCAGTCCATAGAACCAGTTGGGAGGGGGGGCTTGTTAGTCTTTAGGTCTTGCCCTATGGAAAGGCCCACAGAGGCGCCGGGCACCCTTTTGGGTCAGCTCAGTAACTCCCTGGTCGTCAGAGGGGGGTCAGTCTTCACTTTGTGTGGATTGCCATGGTAGATACCCTCGCGTTTTATATATATATATACTCCTCAGTGCTGTTTCTATTGTACAGTCACACTGCTCACCTCTCTACTCAGACGTTCCCTGGACCACACCACGTGAACTATTAGCTTAACATGGAGAAAGTATACAATTCACACACTTTTGCTAATAACTTAAAACTTTATAAAAATGTCTTATTTTTCGCCACTAAATACCAGTTTACGTAAAATAGTATTGCTAATGCTATTGAAATATACTTACAGTTGTATTTAGAAGCGCTACATTAAACAAAAAAGTAAACTTTCCTTCACACACTACAGTGACTTCACGTGACAAAATCTATTAGTACTTCCTAACTAAGAGTTGCGATTGCTTCCGGAAACCTATGAAGCATGGTATAGAAGGTTACGAATGCGTAAATACAGTACGGAATGAGCTCGTGGAACTGGTCACTCGAATCTCAGCAGCTGTCAAATTGTCCGCACAATTACAGATGTTAAATAAATTCTGAAAATGTATCCAATGTAAATAAAATATTGTTTGGCTTTTGTAGTTTTTCTCGTGAAGTTCTTGGGGAAGTGGCACCTAGCTACTAGTATACAGATATTTAACAGTTATCATTTACATAAATTTATTTTTATGATTTCATCTTTATTTGTTTTAATATTTTAAAGAGAGAGACACGGTACATTCCTTTTTATTATTGTTAATCGAATTTGCTCCTTGACTTGACAGCTGCTGTGAGTTTTTGGGTTTGTAGAATTAATAGTCTGGTTTGCAGAAACTTAAAATGCTCTTTTATTACAAGTAAAACATGCTTTGTATACCCCTTGCAGCAGAAAAATGCCGTGACATACACAACAGCAGTCTTCAAGGTCTCTCGTTGCTTCACCACACATAAACAAACAAAAGAAAATACTGCGGTACACTTCACTCTAAATTGCTGCACAGCTAGAAATTAATTAACAACTGACTCGCAACTAACAGCTGCGGCTCTTGTATACCTCCAGATATTGTTCTAGAATTCTGTCGATTGTTCGATAATAATCGTGATGCAGCGAGAAAGACATAACTATATACTAACTATATATGACTATAGAACGAGAAATCCACTTATTAAAAGGTTTCCAAGGTCCAGCTGCATTAACCACATGGGAAAAAATCTTCATAAAGAAATATGAAAGAAAATTGTTTAATTTCGAAACTACCTTTGAAGAAAACCCAAACTTCAAGTTCATTAAGATACCGACAGACACACACCTGTCGCCTCCAGTGAGTTCACCGAACCAACGTCCATTAGTCGACAACAGCTGATGATGTTAGGAAGATCCTAATGAAATGCGTTCAAGGTAAATACCAATAAGGGGAGCCTTGAGTATTAGTTCAACTCAAAATTATATTAATTTTGTGCTTCATTGTATCATAGTCCTTACACATTGGAATGCTGTTGCTTTCTTTTACTTTATTAAATGTAGTTGCTTCGTTAATGATTTTCTTTGGTTTAGCCTTTTTAATTTTCTTAAGCTTTTGTGCCTTGATTTAAGTTGAAGTAGTAGTTATTAATTCCACTTTAAAATCCTTGAGGGCAATGACTGTACTGTACTAACTGTGAAGTTCTTCAAGTTTTTCTTCAGATAAGAAAGCGTACCCACAAATAACAAGTCTGTGAAGTGGTAATCAAAACAGAAATCAAAGAAAATTCTCTCATTTGTGTTCAACAAAATGACAAGCAGTTTTCTTAAGACTGGGATTTGGATAGTAAGATAGAAATAAAAGAAGAACTGCATCACCGTGATGGAAGTTCTGTTGATGATGCAGCTAAGGTTAGTTTTGTAGTTAAAAAAATGACAATGTTTTCAGTTATTGTGTCCAAGTCAAGGAACAACAGTTATGTAAAGAACAACATGGTTTTGCCTACAAACAAAATTCTGGTTATGCATGTTTGGAGGAATTTAGTTACAGTGTAGTCCAAATTAATTGAAAAAATTAATTAGAGATGGATATTAACATTCTGTGACTTATTCTTTCGTTTTTTGAGGGATTATTTCAAGGGCTTGGCAGTAAATAATGGTAAGGGACATGTACCATATTAGGGAAACAAAGAGTTGAAATCTATACAAATATAACAATTTGTAACTTAAAACTTCACTTATGTTATAAGAAATGATTTTCTTATAAATTGTTTGGATCACAATTTCATGTAAAACTTATGCACATCTTTAGCCAGAAACAAAGCTGTCATCATCGTTACAAACGCTAGATGTTGATATGTTCTTGTTAGTATTACCAAAATGTGAAAATAAAACAAATCTAAAAACAGAATCGACTGTCGGTATTTCAAAATTCATTACGCGGTGTTTGTTTTCTGAAATAAATATCTTTTCCCAAACCATTAAATCTATTGGACAGTTTAATTGTAATAATAATTTAACTTCTGCATGTATTTCGTGGTTAAATGACCAAAAATGATCTGTTACAGCCGATTTATCAGTTTGTGTATACTTAATGTTACAAAAATGGTTTTTTCGTTCTGGTTTCTAAATTACATTTTGTCTTTCCAATATAAACTTTATCACAATCTAAACAATTAAACTGATAAATACCAATTTTTTATTATTAGGAATTTTATCTTTTTTAGAGAAATGGAATAAATTTTTAATACTATGTTTATTATTTCTTTTATTTATAAGTCTTTATTAAAACCATTAATTAAAGCAGTAATAATAATGTGTTTATATTTTTTATTAACTTCATCTTTATTCAGGGGTATATTTATGAATCTATAAATCTAACTATTGAAAACAGCAAATTTATATGACAAAGGGTTAAAACATTTATTTTATAAGTAATTATGAGTATGAGTAGACTTCTTATAAATACTAAAATCTAATTTATTATTATTATTATTATTATTATTATTATTATTATTATTATTATTATTATTATTATTATTATTATTATTATTATTATTATTATTATTATTATTATTATTATTATTATTATTATTATTTATTACTATTATTATTACTATTTATTATTATTATTATTATTATTATTATTATTATTATTATTATTATTATTATTTAAATCTAGAAAAGGAACTAATCCATTAATTTCAGTTTCTAATGTAAATTTTAGAGCTTTATCTTGCAAATTTAGTAATTTTAAAGCATCGTTTATGAGTTTATCACAAACAATTGCAAAAACATCATCAACATATTTAGAAAAATCATATAATTATTTTGCTAAGCATACATAGAAAACAAACATATTTTTCCATAAATTCATGTTTAAAGAACTTCCATTTTTAATTTAAGAATTTTACGACTGTATTGTGACTGTTTTTATTATAGAGTGCACTGAGTGATTCACTCCTAGCGTGCAGCAAACCTTCCAGCTATCAACCCATAGTGCCCCCGCCAGGCATCGGTGTGAATGATGCTGGTGAACTCTACATGCTCTGCAATTAGACTGTAGAGCATATTTGCATCCCTTCTGTTGTTGGGGCATATCGTCATCTGCACCTCATTCATTTCCATGTCGATCATTGCCAGAATGCAATCGCCCTCTATGACGCGCCCATGATGAAGCTTGCATCATCCTATTCTGTATTCGTCGATTTGAATGACGTGGATGTGACCGACAATTCTCCCCCTTGCAGTATGCTTGGTGTTATTTGACATGCACACTTTGCCGCAGTAGTAGAATCAGTCCGATACAGTCCGTGAGGTCATACATGTATTTCCTATGGAGCACTCCATTATCGTTGTGTCATAGGATTGTTTATGTGCAAAGCAGTGCACGAGTAACAAAATTTGACCTGGCAATAACTTAGCCTGCTCAAACTATGTTCCTTTGCACACGGACTGCGATACCTATGTCTGGGGCATTTTTGCAAAGGTTGGCTACAAGTTTTACATATCTTTCTCATGTTGGCTGCAATGCGAGAACTGGCTGGTCGTCTGCTTGCGCATGCGTATATGTGCACCTTTGGACTTAGAAAATATTATCGCATCGCACAAACGAATGTTTCACCCGTGTATTGTTTTATAAACATGTTAGTATCATTTCCATATGCCATCTTTAAATTGTTTACACATCACTCTATATAGAACTTCCAACAAAGTAATGGAATTAGATATTACTCTTCACTAATTTTGTATGGTGTTGCATCTCCTGTTGTGTTGCACCAAATGTTTCCATTGACATGTGCATTTTGCATCCAGGTCATATGATTGAAGCCATTTCCTTTCATTTGTAACAATAGCAAATTATTATATTGCTTTCGTTTCTTTGTTTTTTATTTTGTTACATACTGAAGTTAAATTTTAATTAAAAATAAATGAAGAATAAAAACATAGTCTTTATTTATTTTTAATTAAAATTGGAACATGACAAATATTTCATGTTCATTGTTCCCTTTTCAAAATTTCTGTTCATAATAATTAACATGTAAATGGACCAAGAACGTCAAAGAGCCCACAAATCAAAGTGTAACACATAAGTTGTGTTGTCACTGCAATATTTCTGTCAGTCATTTCTTTCATGAAGAGTTAAATAATGCTGATGTAATTTGCATGTTGTGCCTATGGTTATATTATATCAGTTTGCAATCCATGCATTATTCTGACATATCCATCTGTTCTGTTTTTATAATCATGTTACAGGACGCGATAGAGGAGAGCTTCCCTTCAAGTGGATCAACAAGGTAAGACTTAAAATCAAGGTTACTTCTTACTTCTTCCCTGTAGAGGTAGAAATGCTTCCCAAATATAATTAATGTAGTTCAGGTATGTATCCATGCCACTCATAAACCAACATATCCTTCCGTGACGCAGGCACATTCAACAACAAAATGTAGCTGCAGTTCAAGGACAGTCTGAGTAACAGTACAGCTAAACACTTTGAAATTCATCAAAACTTAATTAGCATTAGGTCATGTTTCACATTGCATCACTTTCTTTGCTCATTCTGTGTATTGATGTCATAATGGTTAATGGTTATACAAATATAGTAATTTGTAACAAAAGCTTCACTTATCTTAAGAAAATGAAGTTAATTCCTCTGTCTAATTGAAATCGATTTCCCAAATTCCTGTCTGCAACTTTAGTCAAAGAAAATCACAGGAGAAAACAAATTTGTCATTAAGGAAGTTACTATGTGGTTATGTTTTTTCAGTATTACCAAAATCTGAAATTGAAACAAACTTAAGAATAGAATCAACTGCTGGTATTTCAAAATACATTATGCAATATTTATTTTTTAAAATAAATATCTTTTCCCAAACCATTAGATCTATCGCACCATTTAATTGTTTTACTAATTTAACTTCAGGATTTATATTATGGTTAAATGACCAAAAATGATCTGCTATGGCCGATTTATCAGTTTGTGTATACTTAATGCTAGCTTAATTTTCTACGTAATGGTTAATGGTGTTATATGTGTTTGGAGGAATTTAGTAACAGTGATGTCAAAATTAATCGCAAAAACTATTTGTAGTTGCTTTATTGATACTCGTCACTTACTTTTTTATATTATTGAGAGACTAGTTGGAATTGGCCAGTTGGAAAGAGATTGAAAATGGAGGTGATTGCCTTTGAAACTAGTCTCTTATTAATATGCAAAAGTAAGTGACGAGTGTCAATATACCAACTACAAATAGTTTTTGTGGTTAATGGCGTTGTTTGCCATTGAAATGCTATCTATTGGAAATAAAAGAAACCTTTTAGCACAAACAATTGACAGTATAAAAAAATACTAGGGACGTTAAATAGTGATTGGCACTGCAACTTTTTTTGTCTACAGGGATCATTTATTGAAAAAACTCATTCAGGTAACATTATGGGTATTTCCCGACAATCTCTGTGCACTTGCTACATCATTCTGGCACCTTCTGTAGTCGCATAGCAAACCATTCTTTGGGGGTATCCCAGCGCTACTGATGGGCAACTGCATGAAGTTGGTCATTAGTGGTGAACTTATTAGCCCGCATGACTCTTTCATCGAGCCTAATAGAGCACAGTCACTAGGAGCCAAATTGGGTGAATATGGAAGATGTGGCAGCACAGTAAACCCTAGTGTATGAATGGTGGCCATAGTCTGGCGTGTTGTCTGCATTGTCTTTTTGGAGAAGAACATCACAGCCCCATATTTGATGGTGGCATTGTTGAATGCATCGGTGGAGTTGTTGCAGTGAATTGCAGTACCGCTCAGTGTTGATGGTCATTTTGGGAGGGAGCCATCCACCAGCAGTACCCTTCCTGATCCCAGAACACAGTTGCCATGTGTTTCCAAAAACAAATAGTCCTGGTCCTGACTTCTTGAGACGAGGGCTCACAACATGTTTCTACTCCATAGACTGGCATTTCTTTTCTGCAGTCTCATGGAAAAACCATGACTTGTCGACGGTGATCAGTTTTGCAAAGAATTTCTGTGGATCTGCACTATACTGTTGCAACAACTGTTGGCATACCTGTACACGCTTTTGTTTTTGTGCATTGGTGAGGGTATGTGGCACCCATTGTGCACACAACTTTATCATCATCAAACCTTCATGGACTATGGTGTGGAGGGTTCCCTCTGATGGAGCTGTTGCCTGCATTAATTCATCAAATGTGATTTGCCTGTTCCCCAGCATCAGATCATTGACAAGCTGGGTATTGTTTAGTGTGCATGCAGTTGCAGGATGCCCTGTGGTTTTGCATGTTTCAGCACAGTTCCTGCCATCTTTGAATTCAGACACCCAGCTAAACACGAACCTGTGACTTGGCACAGACTCCCCAAACATGGCCACCAACCTCTTGTGGATGTCTGAAGCAGTCACTCCTTCCTTCCAGAGAAACTACCTTTGCCCATGCTTGTCTTCTTCCATATTGTTTCACTGATGTCAGCAAGTGTACTCACAAGTTGGTGCAATTGCTGCTCCAGTACAGCATCTATGGGAAGCAGCAACATCATCTGGTGGCAGTAGGCAGTACTATGGCCTATCTTCACCCATACATCGAAGCATATTTTAAACTACGTAGCAATCCAGTATGTCGTGCCGGGATTTGAACCACGGATTTAATGTCATCTGTGGTGCATGTAATGAGAGTTGCAATCGGAAAGACATTCCTTTTTATCTTTTGTATCTGCAGTGTAATGAGTAGTAAAATTATCGCCTACTGCTGCAATGGAGGAACAATATGCAGCTTTGAAATTCTACTTTCGTCTCAGCAAATCTTCAGCTGAGGCCTATACAACGTTACAGGAGCTCTATGGAGAGTCTGTTCTTCGCTACAGCACAGCTCGAAGGTGATTTAAAATGTTTAAAGAGGGGAGACAATCAATTTCAAAGGAAGGTGGACCCAGTGCTCCAGTTACTGCTCTTACGGAAGAAAACATCAACACTGCTGCTACCATTGTGAGAGAGGATCGATGAATTACCTTAAGATCACTTTTTGATATACTGAACATTTTATTGCATGCCACCCACACGTTGGTGACAGAAACATTACACATGAGACGTGTTTGTGCACTATGGGTTCCAAGACTGTTGATTCCCGCTCAAAAGGATATTCACATGCAGGTCTGCATGCGGTTAAAGTTGATGTTAGAGGAAGATCCGGAGTTTCTTTCAAACGTAATCACTGCTGATAAAACTTGGCTACATCATTTTGATCCTGAGAGCAAGCAGCAAAGCTCAGTGTGGAAATTCCTTCATCACCAACCTCCAAAAGAGTAAAAGTGGTTGCTTCTGCTGGGAAAGTTATGTTCATCTCATTCTTTGATATTCATGGAATGGTTTATCAGCAAGTTGTACCTGCACATACATCAGTAACTGGACAATACTACAAGGATGTCCTGAAAACATTGCAAGTCCATATCAGGCGTAAAAGACCACATTTCCGTGAAGCAGGCTGGATGTGCGGCTACATATTGCCAATGTTGTTGCTGAATATCTTGCAAAACCAATGTGAAGTGCGTCCCTCACACTCCCTATAGTCCGGATTTCGCCCCATGTGACTTTTTTCTATTCCTTAACTTGGAGAAATGACTTCGTGGGAGGCATTATCCATCATCAGAAGCAGTGGTGAAGACTGCGGAGGCGATTTTGAAGGATCTCTCAAAAAATGGTTTCCAGCATGTCTTTGAAGACTGGCAGAAACTCTAGGATAAATGCATCACATTCAGGGGATACTATTTTGAGAAGGACCATCAAAATTATGAGGATGAGTAAAGGTACGTTGTCAAAAAAAATTGTGATCATTCTTTATTGAACAGCCCTCGTATATACATAGCATTCATATACACAGAAAACTAAATGACTGAACATTCGATGCAAGAATGGCTTTTGCTACAGTGAAACAAAGTAGTGAAATTCCATTGATTTATTATCATATTCTCTACTCTAGTGATACTGTGGATCTATACTGTATTTAATGGATTTTAAACCAGGTTTTGTTTTGTTTAAATAACTTAATAAATGCAGAAGATACAAATGTGTATTTAAGAAGCTATTTTTCAGGATTTATCAATTTAAATTTCCTTTTCTGTTCCCGGCCCGTGGAGGTTTTAAATGGCCATTGATGTAGCAGTTAATTTGCACATTACCTGCTTTCAAAGAAATGTCATAAGTTTGGAGGCTTCCACCTGTTCCCATTTTTACAATATCCCAAGTCGTTTTTACTTTTTTATCTGAATTATCTAGCTTTAGCTTCTTTTCTAGTATTTTGTAATATTTTTTATAGTGACAAATAAGGTTAGTTTTGCTCCTACGCCTGATCATATAGTAGAGTTTTCTGTTCTGAATTCTTGATGTCTTGATACTGTCACCCAAACATCGGAACTCCCTATAGAACCGGCCGGCGGCAGCAGGAGACGGTAGGCGTTCGTCACGCCCCCTCATTTGTCTTACAGCGGTAACGAGGGTTGGCTGGAAAAATATCACTGTGCTGTCTCTTTCCGTTCCACCTGAGTTCTCGAACTTACGGGATATTTCATCTAATCCAGAACCTTCTAGATTGGCCAGCTGACCCTACATAAGCAACACGTCGGGCTGGAGGAAAGTTAGTTCTTGGCGAGCTGTGAGGAGCGCCCAGTGAGGGGACGGACTGCGTACGTGCGTCGGAGGAGTTTACGTAATAACGAGTGCAAGTGGAACTGTAACGGACGAACTGGTGAATCGTAATTGTGTGCATTACGTAATTCTGTGTAATTGGCAAGTGTTGAACTGTAAGTCGGTGGAAATAAAGAACATTTTTGAGTGGTGCAATCGGACTTTTCATTTCACGAACCCACAAACACACACTGGTGTCATATAAACCAGCCCAATAGCCAATAACGCCAAGTGTGAAGTCATGACTTCAGGAACCAGAGGCCACAAGGTACAACTGGCAGTTATAAAGATGATACTTGTTACTGGCCCTTAAAGTATCTGAAATTAACATACCCAACTTTGCTTCATTAAGTTTGCATTACTCTATTCACTAAGCAAAGGAAATTAGTTTTTATTCTTAAGGAATTCAACTTAGTTTAATATTGGTGTTTCTCAAATAAATATGAGCTATATTTAACTTTGTATGTGTTTTATTTATTTATTTTCAGTTCAGTATAGTGTTAAATACACAAAAGAACCACGTCATATGAATTTATATAGTTTAAGAACACAGCTATACAGGTTGTGTGATATAAATAGAATACTAACTTGCTTTAATAAATCCATACACAATAATAATAATTATAATAATAACAATAACAATGTTTGGAGGAATTTAGTTACAGTGACATCCATATTAATTGAAAATGCTATTTGTAGTTTTTTTTTAATACTCTGTCACTTCCATAAATGTAACCACAAATCCTACAAATATGTTTTCAATATTTAAGTTTGTTTTGTTTTGTTTTTTCAGCTTCAGAACTGTTATGAACAGTGGGACTTATGGAACGTTACTTCTGCATCACTTACAAAAAGAATTAAGTGCATTCAAGATGTCAAAAAAAATGATGCACAAGTGTACTGTTTGTGATAAGAGTGTTATGTTGTTGTCACAAGTAAAAAGACATAAATTGATTCATGCAAGTCTAAAACCACATAAGTGCGACACTCGTGATAAGTGTATTGCTGATTTGTCAACATTAAAAAGACATAATTTGATTCATGAGAGGTTACAAAACCACACAAATGTGATATTTGTGGGAAGTGCTTTCATAGATTATCAAATATGAAAAGGCATAAATTGATTCATGATGGTATAAAGTCCTACAACTGTGATATTTGTGGGGAAACGTTTTAGTCGGTTATCAAATTTATAACCACTCAAATTGATTCATGAAAATATAAAACCACACAAGTGCGACACTTGTGGGAAAAAAAAATTTTGTCAGTTAAATTATTTAAAAAAAACATAAATTGATTCATGGAGCTCTAAAACGACACAAGTGCAACATTTGTGGGAAAGATTTTCGGGAATTGTATTTAAGAAAACACAAATTGACTCATGAAGGTCTAAAACCATACAAGTGTGACACTTGTGGGAAGGGTTTTCTTCAATTATCATGTTTAAAAACACACCAATTGATTTATGAAGGTCTAAAACCACACACGTGTGACGTTTGTGGTAAAAGTTTTCATCAATTATCAAATTTAAAACAAATTAAATCATGAAGCTGTAAAGGCACATAAATGTGATAATTGTGACAAGTCTTTTGCCTATTTTTCACAATTAAAAAGACATAAATTGATACATTAGTGTCTAAAACCACACAAATGTGATACTTGTGGTAAGTGTTATAGAAATTTATCACATTTGAAAAGACATAAATTGATTCTCAAAACATGAAGTTATTGTACAAGGTATAAGCATTTATGGCAACTATCAACTTAAAACTTCACTTATCTCATAAGAAATGTTACTTTTGTTGCACTCTTGTATTCATATTTATTAATTATATATAACATTAAATTATAATAAAATATGTTTGCTAGATATTTCATAATTTTTTCTAATTGTTCATTTTTCACTATCTGCATTTTATACTGCCTCCTGACATCACTGATCAGTCCAAAGAGTTTGTATATTACAACAGTACCCTCTACACCTCCTCTACCAGTAACGAAGTTACGATAACGCTGGGGACACTGTTAAATCTGACACTCCAAATAAACAATTGCAATATGCACATTTCTCATACTATCTTGCATAGTTCAAATACTGCGTAGGGAAATGCACCACTCGGCCTCTCCTTGTTCTCATCTCTTAGGTAGGACTAGCAGGCTGGTCATTCTCTTTAACTATTGAAAGTTGATGGAAAGAGTCATTGTCTAGGTACAAAATAAATTCAGGTTTTAACTTGTCGATGGAGATGTTAACTTCTCTGCCCTTGACTCTTACAGTGAAAAACTTCTCGTGACATTTAACGGCAAATGGTCCATCGTAAGGAGGTTCGAGTAATTTCTTCACTCTATCAGTCCTTATGAACACATGAGAGCAACTGTCTTTTATTGTTGCTGCAGGGAATGTTTTCTAAAATCTCAAATATTGGTCGTAGAAACTTTTACACGATGCTCAAATTACAGTAATTTAGACACGTAGCACCCGCCTTGTGTATATTGTTCTTTTATATTGCAATGTTTGTCCTAACCCCATGCATGAATGAAGAAAACTTTCGCTGAACTGGTCACTCCTGCAAATAATTTGTGGCTCTAAGTTTAATACCGTATCTTGAACTTACGACATATTTATATTGGAAAATGTATTAAAATTAATTTCGTCTTACTACTATTGTAATTTGTTATCGAAAATCACGCAGTACTATCAATGTTTTAATTAAGAAAGGTTTTGAATGTTTAAAAAGTATAAATGATAGTAGTAAGTGAACTGCGTCCCTCTCCTAAAAAATTGTGGGGGGATGGCGTACATCCACTACGGCCCTGTTCCTACTGCCTTCCTTATGCCTCCTCTGCTTGTAGAAGTGTTCTGGTGAAGGCTTCATTAACTATAGTGCAGGTACAAGGGAAACTACTCAATGAATTGAGGCTGATAATTGATCATCTTAGAAGAGATTGATAATGGAAGCGATGGCTTCTGAAACTACTCCCTCGATAATATAAAATTGTAACTGACGAAGTGTCAATAAACCGACTACAAATAGTTTTTTCGACGACAAATAATGAAACCACAGAGTGTTGTTGACTAATAAAGATATCAGGGATGGCTTCTGAGATAGTGTCGCTGTGCCATGGCGCCATCTGTATGGAAACGAAAGAAAGAGAACTGTATAGGAATCGCGCCAAAAATATTGTTTCTGAGTATCTGCTTCCTCGTTAAACGCAAGCATTCTGTCCTTGGCGCCATCTACGCTCATAAGCGCTAGGGTGTCTGCTTATACACCGCTTCTTATGGGAGATTTCTCTGACGCATAACTTACGCTTGCGCCGTTAGTGTAGTAAAGCACGGGACTTAGGATAATTGTCTCTCTATCGCTTCGTATCATATTCTCCATATTTTCATGTTATTCTTATTCATCCTTGATATCTTGTACAAGATAATGGACACGTCAAGCACAATATAAAGAATAACATTAATATATTAACAGATAAAATGTACAAAAGAATATGTGATTACAAGAAATATATAACATAATAATTTAGAAAACAAAAATGTATAAGAACATAATATATCATACAGAAGAAGAGAAAATTAACTAAAGAAACTCTTGTACAGAATAAAAACATTCTTCAATTAAGAATTTTGAAAAGTAATAAGACAAGATAGGATAACATCTTTATTGGCCACAAGAATTACAACAATATATACATAAACATACAGAAGCATTTCAAGACCAGAAGACCACCATTATGTAAACTCAAGATTAAAAAATTCCTGTATTGAATATGGCATATGGACTTATGCCCGATTTCACCAACAAATGTTAAGACTTAACACGAATTTAGCAATATTTAAAACAAAAATTGCATTTCACCAACAAGTGTTAGCATAACACAAGTGTTAAATCTCATGTTAAACTAACACGCCGAATTTCTAATGTTAAGTCCTTAACAATTGTAAATAGTCAAGATGGCGAGCATGAACTCAGCTGTTGATGTCGACTTGCTATATTTAAGACCGTCTAAATGGCATTCATAATAGAGTACGGCCTATGAGGAGAAATGATTTTGAGGAACTATCCGAAGAAAACTGTTTTACGGAGGTATAGACTGTCGAAACATGTTGCTATGAAGGTTACTGTGGAAGTACAAGAGAGGTTAGAACATAAATCGAAAGGAATATGCCGATCTCCCCTTTGCTTCAAGTATTAATAACTTTGCTATTTTATAGTTCACTAAATTATGTGGATAATACAATGTCCACCTCCCGTCTTGAAACGTTCAAGTCACTTGTCCTTCTTGGCACCTCGTTTTAAATTTACGTAATACTGAGTTAGAATATACATAGAAAGAAATATGCCGATCTCGCCTTTGCTTCAAGTATTAATAACTTTGCGATTTTATAATTCACTGAATTGTATGGATAATACATTGTTCACCTCCCGTCTTGAAACATTTAAGGTACTTGTTCTTCGCACCTCGTTTTAAATTTACGTAATACTGACAAGTTGTTTGGTGCTTGTAGTAGTGACACATGCATTTGAATTAAATTCGTTTCCAATATTTTCCCCGCGACATCTTTCTCTTTTACATTCACTGCATCCGTCTTCTTATTTTCCACGATATCCTTACACTTCGTCACCATTTTAATTAACAATTCTTTCTCCGTCGATGAGAAATTTGTCTCACGGCTTTATTTATGATTTTGTCATCCGCCATTTGTGCAGACGGAAATGAAAACAAAAACGCATCGGAGTACGTTCAGAAAAGCATCCATAGCCTTCTATAGCTGTGATACAAGTTTCTTGGCGTTAACACAGGTTTGTTAACATTTTAAGAAAACAGGTTGGTGAAATGTAAGAAATTTAACATTAGTTTTGGCGCTGTGACAATTGTGACGTTACATTTGTTAACGTCGATTTTAACATCTGTTTACTGTACTCGTTACATCTGTGCGTAACAAGAGTACGGATGTAATAAATATCTCTTTCCGTTTCCCTGTACGTTCTGTTTGGTACAGTATATTATAAAATAGGATGGATTATTGATAAGAGTACCTAAATCGTTCGAAATTGGAACACATATTTATATTTTAACAACCCTTATTTATTTATTCATTTATTTATGGGACCGTCAATACAATGCCTCACTGGCCGCCCCTGCTTACAGAATTAGAAGATTTAGGATTTATCCGTCGCCGTCTGTACGCTCATGGAAAGCTTACATCATCTATCTTTGGGAAAAGAATCAAAATGATGTACAGCTCCAGACGTAGAAGAAGTTCTATATTCTGTGGACATGGTTCCTTCTATCAGTACACGAGGGTTAGCATTGCAAGCGACAATGTACTGGCATATAACTGTTAGGGGTATTTATAGGAGAATAAGGAATAAGGTACAGGAAACAGAAAGAACATTACGGTCCACGCAGAGTTTATCATTAACTAAGGGATAATATAATAGCTGCTATAAGGCGTACTGTATTAGAAGGCATTAGGCGGAACTAGGGAGGAGTGTAGCGTTGCCTAATTCGGAACGCACAGCACAAGCGTGAGCAACAGAGATTTCTCTTTCTCATGCTCCCAAAATTACTACTGGAAACTAGACATTTTAATGTGCCTTGGAATTTGCTGCAAGAAGTTTGAGGCAGCCTGTACAAAGGCTGTTTTTCTACGAGGTATGGTTCTCAAGTTATTGTTCGAGAATAAACAACTGACTCCCGTGTTTATGCTTATGGTATGCTTCAACTTCCAATCTTGCTTGTGTGTTATTCTTTTTCATTACTAAGTACTGAATGAGACATTACAAAGTGTTGACAGGAACTGCATATACGAGGCGTGTCCGTAAAATAAGGTCTCCAAAGCGCTGGAGCCGCGAGGAACACTATTACGCGAGATCCGGCAACACTGGCGTGTAGCTTGGTTTCACCCCTTCAAATCTCCACTACAACGAACCCGTTCCAACCATTAGTCTTGGCTGGGCAGCCGTTTGCGATGGAGCTTCCTATCACTTTCACCACCAAGTGCGAGTTGCGTGCAGTGATCCGTTTTTTGAGTGCCAAGGGCACTACCCCCACTGAAATTCATCGTCAGTTATGCGAAGTCTATGGACCACAGTGTATGGACATCCAAAACGTGCGAAAGTGGGTCAGAGAGTTCAAAGACGGACGTGCAGACGTCCATGGCGAACAGCGTTCTGGTCGGCCTTCGGTTTCAGCCGAAACAATTGCAAAAGTGGAGCAAGGAATGCTTAAAGATCGACGTGTGACAGTTCGTGAGCTTTGCTAACTTATCCCTGAAGTCAGTAAGACTACGATTGACAAGATTTTGACCGAACATTTGCATTATCGCAAGGTGTGTGCGAGGTGGATCCCCAAAATGCTCATCGAAGACCATAAACGGCAACGTGTTGAAGCGGACCACCGATTCCTTGAGCGCTATGCAGAACAGGGCGAGGAATTGTTGGATTCAATTGTCACTGGCGATGAATCCTGGCCGCACTACACAACACCAGAAACTAAAGAACGTTCTCGTCAGTGGCGGTATTCCAATTCGGCGAAGCCGCGAAAGTTCATTTTCTGCCGGCAAAGGGATGGCCAGTGTGTTCTGGGACAGAAAAGGTGCATTGTTGTGCGAGTTTATGCCTACCGCACAACAATAAACGCCGCTAGCTACTGTGAGACTTTAAAATAATTGCAACTTGTCATTCAAAAATTGACAGAGGGGAATGCTGACGAAGGGAATGAGTTTTCATCACGACAACGCTCGTCCCCATACTGCACATTGAACGGCTGATTTCCTGGCCCAGTTCGGATGGGACAGTCCAGACTTAGCACCTAGTGATTATCATTTGTTTCCTGAGTTGAAGTCACACCTGGATGGAACACATTTCCAGACCGACGAGGTTGAGCGCTAACTGCGCAACTTGGTGGGAGAGTGCTATGACAAGGGTATACAAAAACTGTCACAGCGCATGCAAAAGTGCATCGATCACAATGGTGATTACGTTGAAAAACAGCTGTAAGTTCCGCATTTCCAATGTGACATTCATTGACAATAATCATGTTTTCTATATTAAATAAAATTGGAGACCTTATGTTACGGACACACCTCGTATTTAGGTCATAAATTAACTGCCCACGGATCACTGCAGTCCAAGAACGCGTTCGGTTCAAGACCAGTACGTAACGCAAATTAAGTGTAAGGGGCTTTGTGTAACTGTAGCAGATAGGTAATTCATATGTTTACATTGTGTTTAGTGAAGTATTAACAATGTCACTTTAAAGCCTGGTACCGGTGGCACAGGTACTAAGGGTAGAGTACTCCACTCCCAGGCCACAAATATTACTTATAAAGAGTACAGTTTCTTTGTTTAATTGTCATCTAAGAAAGTATGTGACCGAATCAATTTTTCGCAAAGCCAGGAACTCACGATCAGAGCGTGCAATGTGAGTGTGCATACTGTGTCGTGTATTGTGAAATAGGACAAACCTTATAGCACAGAAATGGGTGAACCTTTATTTATTTTATGTAAGCTAGCAACTCGTTTACAATAAATGGTTTTCAGAAATCCAGGTATTTTATTTTCAGTAAATAAGCATATTAATATCGAATGTTACGGTTTAAAATGCTATCATAATTATCCGATGCTGCGTAAGTTTACGTTCTGGCACTGAATCAAACGACAATTCCTCGTTCCCTCTCCGTATCTTTCACTCTCTGGCGCATCAGATGGCAATAGGACAGCCACCGCTTGCACGCATTGGTTCATGTCTCATGCCTTCCAAAACGGTACGACGTACAGGAATGCATAAGAAAAATTATTTACTGTACTGCAATGCCTAAGTTTATTTTAAAAGGTAGTAATTCATTTTCTAGTATGCTAAAACTAATGTTCTAAATTAGAACCAGCATTTTGACTATAAAGAACCACATTATACAAATGTATGACATTTAGAAAGTGTAGCTAAGGTTAAATCGTTAGTTAAAATCCTGCACATTAATTCATACTTGTTCTTCAAAAGTAGAGTCCAAAATTGCCTAGGGATTTAAATAGTGATGGAAATTTACTGAAAATTGATGTTGTCGATATCCACTTAATATTGAGGAACCGCTGACTGCATTTTGTAATTTTACTCGTACTGAGGTAGCCTGCAATTTCATTTTGAATTAGATGAATGTTGACATTCGAACATTTAGTGTTTTAATACTGCAGCCAGAGGATTACATAAAATGTATCAGATTTTCTGCTGTCGGCTGAAAGCAAATATTCCGGCTACCACAAATTCGAATCGATCATAATTAACCAAAAATATGCTCCGTTGGCAACACTGACTCGGAGAAAGGATTCATTAATTGTGAACGAATCATATGCATTTGTCTATGAATTTGATCATTTGGATCTGTTTACTGAAAAAGAATCACTCAATCCACTTGCAATTAATAATCAGAATTTAAGCAGGTGTACTCAATAGGTACTGTAAAATGTCATACAATTATAGGAAGCGAGTGCTGGATTTTTCTACAGCGTTTGTGCTCTGAACTATGGTAACTAGTAAGTGGAGGTGAAAGGATTTAACGTGCAACATTAGTTAAATGAAGTACTGGTCGTAGTAATGTGCACACGACACAATAAAACTCTACATGAAAATAATGGGTAATTGTTTGTGTAAGTATTCACATCGCTCTTGTAAAATAACAAAGAAAAAAAGTTTTCAGATCATACAAAATTACTGAAAGCTTAGCTAGAAAAAGCATAGTTCTCAGGGAATGGTTCAAGTTCGGTTTTGCGAAAGGAAAGATAACGGTTTTAGGTTACATCAATGAACGCTTTAGCTTCGCGTTCGCTTTGCTATACTTGGTATCTTTGCTACTGAGGGCCCTTCAGTGTATTTTGTTAATTTTGTATATATCTGTACAATAAAGAAATGGTGTTTATAGCGATTTCGGGAATGTACTCTTCTGTTTTGACATACAAGTCAATTGGAGAATTTAATATCATGACTGCATGTTGGCTATGGTAGTTCAATGGTTAGGAGCGACCGGATGGAAACCAGGAGATCCGTTTTTCAAATCCCGGCCATGGCATTGAATTTTTCATGTTGACTCTATCAAAAACCTTAGCCTATATATGGCTAGTGTGAAGAAGTGATTAATTTCCACCAATTAACTTAAACATTATTATATTGAGAAAATATGATTTCTTACTTTTCTGCTAGTAGAGAACGAGTCTGCACTGAAGTAACACCTGGAGAGACATTTGTACTCTCCGTAATGAGTTAACTAAGGAAAAACTTGACAAATTTGAAAACAAATAAAAAAACTAAAGAACGTTTTCAAGTTCAAAATTCCAGTTTGTCTCAAATTTAAATCCAGAGTTTTGCACTCTGCACTGATTACTACCATTTGAGCTTTTGTTGAGAAAACTATCTGTAGTCAGTTTTTAATGCTACATCACTTAAGTTTTTATATTATCGAGGGACTAGTTTTGGAAGCCATTGCCTACATTTTCAATCTCTCTCCAACTGGCATATGTAGTAGTCTGCTCTCTTCTCTGTGGTGGTGGAACTATGAACTTCTTTGTCAGATTATCTACGGGTGGGATTTCTGAGTTCATTACTCTGTCCTTATTTTTGCATATGAATATGTTCTCCCATTTTGTCAGTTTATTTTGGTTTATCATTCCTTTTAGTAATTTTAGATTTCGATCAATGTCATGGTTTTTGTTCTAGAAATGAAATGCTACTACTGATTTATCTTCTTGTTTCATTCTGATTTTTGTAAAGTGCTCTTTGACTCTGGTTTTTAGGTTTCTTTTTCATAATTCTTACAACTTATTTGTTATATTCCAGATCTGTTAATTGGTGTGATTTCATCTTTTATCTTTTGTTTTTCAATTTAGCAATTTTAAAACTGAGTATCACTTAGTAGGTACCAAGATGATATATACAACAGGATTTTAAAGCTGGAAATGGGATGCCAGCATGATCTGTGCATTGATGATCTCGAAGCTGTATTCTGGAACTTACCTTGGCTGAGATCCTATTTCAGGGTGCAGTCACAGATAAGAGATGATATTGGAATTGTGTGCAGATAAAATACATTTTCAATACTTTTTTTTAATTGTAATTTTAATTTAGATAAATTATTTCAATAACACTTTTAAACACTTAACCAAATAATAATTTCTATTAAATGTTGATATTGTATAACATTAAAAACACTTATGTAGCTTTTGCAATGATATATGCACCGTGTTAGTTCTTGCAAACTTATGGAGCTTCACTACGAGAGTTAAGTGTAGAAAAAGAAAGCTTTACTCAATCTCGATTTACTGGTTCTTCCATTGTTATGGAAGTCAACATTTTACCATTGCTCTATGTGACAAGCAATTATAATTATGTTTGTTGTTAGATTCAATAATATTGTGACTTTGTGGGTTGGTAAAATCAAAAGTCTAGTTTGCAGCGCTTTAAGACACTCTTTATTGCAGTAAACAGAAACTTTGTACAACCTGTACAGCAGTAAAAAGATGTGACATTGACAATCAATTGTCTTCAAGGTCAACTCACTGCTCCGTCGCTGTAAACAAATGAAAGAAATCTCTGCGGTACAGTTCAAATGTCCACTGTTGCAATAACCATCACACGACTCTCAAATACAGCACAACTGAACACAACTGCTGCTCTAACACCTTGCGGGGCTTTTTATACCCCCAGTCATTGTTTCTAGAAAGCTGTAGACTTTCCAAGGACAACTGTGGTGGCAAGAGAAAGACGGAACATTTCATTGCATCCAGCTCTCCTGCCCATGCATCACTCTCTGTCTCTTTCTTTCCTGCCCACTTGCCCAGCTGTGGCTCTGCGGCAGCTCAGCAACAATGCGATTTGTGACAATATTTTTATAACTTTTCTTTTAAATCACTTTTCTAGACTATTTAACATTCAAAAAAATATTTCTTCTTAATTTAAATTAGTTTTTATGTTATCAAAATGGTGATTAATATTCAATTTTCTTTTCTTCTATCAAATTACTTTTGCAGTTTCACTTTCGTCTTCTGTCCAATATAATTAAATTAATATTAAATAAAAGTGAATGTAAAATAACTGTTTCATATTTTATTCCTTAAAGATCTCTTTAAATTTATTAAATGTTTGTGGGTGGTATGTGAATGAACTGAATATGTTGTTGCTTTCTTTATTAATTGTAGTTGTTTCCTTGATGATTTGTTTTCCTTAAGCCTTTTTAATGTTCTGAAGCTTTAGTGTCTTGATTTAAGTTGAAGTAGTAGTTATTAATGCCACTTTAAAATCCTTGAGGGCAATGACTGTACTGTACTAACTGTGAAGTTCAAGTTTTTCTTCAGATAAGAAAGTGTATCCACAAATAATAAGATAGTTTTATGTTCTTAGTTTGCAACACTTGCTATGTGCAACATTTTGTTTACAATTTCAGTTCTGAGTTGTTTCACTTATAATTTGAATCAATTATCACTTCTCTCAAATGGAATACATATTGGATGCTTTTCATTATAGTTACTTCCTCTTCCAATTGTTGAAATTGTATATAATGTTGTTTATAATTCTTTTCACAGCTCGATGCTGAAATTTAAGCGTACTTCTGTCAAGTGTAGCGGTTGTGAAATGGATATCAAAATAGAAGTCAAAGAGGAGGTTTGTGTGTCAGAAGCTACTTCAAATCCCGAGAGAAACGTTACAACAAAGTTTGACAGTGATGCTACTGTAAACAACAATATCTGTGAAGTGGTAATCAAAACAGAAATCAAAGAAAATTCTCTCATTTGTGTTCAACAAAATGACAAGCAGTTTTCTTATGAAGATCAAGTGAACAGAGATAATGACTGGGATTTGGATGGTAAGATAGAAATAGAAGAAGAACTGCATCACCGTGATGGAAGTTCTGTTGATGATGCAGCTAAGGTTAGTTTTGTAGTTAAAAAAATGACAATGTTTTCTGTTATTGGGTCCAAGTCAAGGAACAACAGTTATGTATAGAACAACATGGTTTTGCCTACAAACAAAATTCTGGTTATGCATGTTTGGAGGAATTTAGTTACAGTGTAGTCCAAATTAATTGAAAAAATTAATTAGAGATGGATTTTAACATTCTGTTACTTATTCTTTCGTTTTTTGAGGGATTATTTCAAGGGCATAGAATTTAGCAGCCCAATTTCTAATTTCGTCCTCCGTGTATGGAAGAGGCAAAGCTTGGTGATCAACCTCACGGAGAAGGAGCAATCTACAGAATAGATGGACCAGTGACCTCTTTTCTGTGCACACTGAAGCAATAATATCCATGCCCCAGATCTCGCAGGGATATATCATCAACAGGACCATGAGCACTCGGAACAGGTATAAGTTTAAGCCAACCGGCAGTGAACCCAAGCTCGGCATTGGATACAGGAAGACAATTGTCCCCTGTACCTGTGCCAAGAGGACCCTGACGTGATGGTAAACAATAAAGCCTCTATCCAGTTTAGCACCCTTATACTGGATGGAGTTTGTCCAGTCAATGTGACAAGAGCTCTCAAAACGTGTATTGGGCTCTTCTTTCTAATATGTGTCGTGGCAATTTTTGTTCTAAGTCCTTCACACTTTATGATGTTTTTATATACAACCATCAGTTTTAATATAATTTCTTTACTTTTTAGTGCAATTTTGTGTTGGAGGGCATTCTTTTAACGTTATTGATTGTTTATTTACTTGCTGCGTAATGTAGCCATATTGCAGAATTCAGTGCAGCCAAACTATGCTTGTTTCTCCACTGAACATAATGCTGCTAACAGTCTTACTTGCCCTGAAATTACACTATCTAGCGGACTAACACAAAGTAGCACCTAAATTGCACCTAATTGTAGTCCTCGCCAGCGTGAATCTATGTTTGTGTGCACATTTGTCACTGGGTTGACAGAGTGCACTGAGTGATTCACTCCTGTGCGCAGCAAACTTTCCAGCTATCAACCCATAGTATCCCCAACAGGCATCGGTGTGAATGATGCTGGTAAGCTCTACATGCCCTGCAGTTAGACTGTATTGCATATTTGCATCCCTTCTGTTGTTGGGGCATATTGTCATCTACAGCTCATTTGATCCCACGTCGATCCCCAGGAGCCAGTTGCCCTCTACACCGTGCCCACGATGAAGCTTGTGTCATCCTATTTTGCATTCGTCGATTTGAACAACATGGCCGGGACCACCAATTTCCCCCCTTGCAGTATACTTGGTGTCATTTGACATCATGCACACTTTGTAGCAGTAGCCGAACCAGTTCGATACAGTCCATGAGCTCATACATGTATTTCCTATGGAGCACTCCATTATCGTCGTGTCTGGTTGTCTGCTTGCGCATGTATATATGTGCATCTTTGGTCTTAGAAAATATTCTCGCTTCCCACAAAAGAAAGTTTCTCCCATGTATTGTTTTATAAACAGTCATCTCCATATGCCATCTTTAAATTGTTTACACATCACTCTATATAGAACTTCCAACAAAGTAAGGGAATTAGATATTACTCTTCACTAATTTTGTATGGTGTTGCATCTCCTGTTGTGTTGCACCAAATGTTTCCATTGACATGTGCATTTCGCATCCAGGTCATATGATTGAAGCCATTTCCTTTCATTTGTAACAACAGCAAATTATTATATTACTTTCGTTTCTTTGTTTTTTATTTTGTTACATACTGAAGTTAAATTTTAATTAAAAATAAATGAAGAATAAAAACATAGCCTTTATTTATTTTTACTTAAAATTGGAACATGACAAATATTTCATGTTCATTGTTCCCTTTTCAAAATTTCTGTTCATAATAATTAACATGTAAATGGACCAAGAACGTCAAAGAGCCCACAAATCAAAGTGTAACACATAAGTTGTGTTGTCACTGCAATATTACTGTCAGTCATTTCTTTCATGAAGAGTTAAATAATGCTGATGTAATTTGCATGTTGTGCCTATGGTTATATTATATCAGTTTGTAATCCATGCATTATTCTGACATATCCATCTGTTCTGGTTTTATAATCATGTTACAGGACGCGATAGAGGAGAGCTTCCCTTCAAGTGGATCAACAGGGTAAGACTTAAAATCAAGGTTACTTCTTCTTCCCTGTAGAGGTAGAAATGCTTCCCAAATATAATTAATGTAGTGCAGGTATGTATCCATGCCACTCATAAACCAACATATCCTTCTGTGACGCAGGCACATTCAACAACAAAATGTAGCTGCAGTTCAAGGACAGTCTGAGTAACAGTACAGCTAAACACTTTGAAATTCATCAAAACTTAATTAGCATTAGGTCATGTTTCACATTGCATCACTTTCTTTGCTCATTCTGTGTATTGATGTCATAATGGTTAATGGTTATACAAATATAGTAATTTGTAACAAAAGCTTCACTTATCTTAAGAAAATGAAGTTAATTCCTCTGTCTAATTGAAATCGATTTCCCAAATTCCTGTCTGCAACTTTAGTCAAAGAAAATCACAGGAGAAAACAAATTTGTCATTAAGGAAGTTACTATGTGGTTATGTTTTTTCAGTATTACCAAAATCTGAAATTGAAACAAACTTAAGAATAGAATCAACTGCTGGTATTTCAAAATACATTATGCAATATTTATTTTTTAAAATAAATATCTTTTCCCAAACCATTAGATCTATCGCACCATTTAATTGTTTTACTAATTTAACTTCAGGATTTATATTATGGTTAAATGACCAAAAATGATCTGCTATGGCCGATATATCAGTTTGTTTATACTTAATGCTAGCTTAATTTTCTACGTAATGGTTAATGGTGTTATATGTGTTTTAAGGAATTTAGTAACAGTGATGTCAAAATTAATCGCAAAAACTATTTGTAGTTGGTTTATTGATACTCGTCACTTACTTTTTTATATTATTGAGAGACTAGTTGGAATTGGCCAGTTGGAAAGACATTGAAAATGTCTAGCCTCTCATTAATATGAAAAAGTAAGTGACGAGTGTCAATAAACCAACTACAAATAGTTTTTGTGATTAATGGTGTTGTTTGCCATTGAAATGCTATCTACTGGAAATAAAAGAAACCTTTTAGCACAAACAATTGACAGTATAAAAAAATACTAGGGACGTTAAATAGTGATTGGCACTGCAACTTTTTTTGTCTACAGGGATCATTTATTGAAAAAACTCATTCAGGTAACATTATGGGTATTTCCCGACAATCTCTGTGCACTTGCTACATCATTCTGGCACCTTCTGTAGTCGCATAGCAAACCATTCTTTGGGGGTATCCCAGCGCTACTGATGGGCAACTGCATGAAGTTGGTCATTAGTGGTGAACTTATTAGCCCGCATGACCTCTTTCATCGAGGCTAATAGAGCACAGTCACTAGGAGCCAAATTGAGTGAATATGGAAGATGTGGTAGCACAGTAAACCCTAGTGTATGAATGGTGGCCATAGTCTGGCATGTTGTCTGCATTGTCTTGTTGGAGAAGAATATCACAGCCCCATATTTGATGGTGACATTGTTGAATGCATCGGTGGAGTTGTTGCAGTGAATTGCAGTACCGCTCAGTGTTGATGGTCATTTGGGAGAGAGCCATACACCAGCAGTACCCTTTTTGATCCCAGAACACAGTTGCCATGTGTTTCCAAAAACAAATAGTCCTGGCCCTGACTTGTTGAGACGAGGGCTCACAACATGTTTCTACTCCATAGACTCGTATTTCTTTTCTGCAGTCTCATGGAAAAACTATGACTAGTCGACGGTGATCAGTTTTGCAAAGAATTTCTGTGGATCTGCACTATACTGTTGCAGCAACTGTTGGCATACCTGTACACGCTTTTGTTTTTCTGCATTGGTGAGGGTATGTGGCACCCATTGTGCACACAACTTTCTCATCATCAAACCTTCATGGTCTATGGTGTGGAGGGTTCCCTCTGATGGAGCTGTTGCCTGCATTAATTCATCAAATGTGATTTGCCTGTTCCCCAGCATCAGATCATTGACAAGCTGGGTATTGTTTAGTGTGCATGCAGTTGCAGGATGCCCTGTGCTTTTGCATGTTTCAGCACAGTTCCTGCCATCTTTGAATTCAGACACCCAACTAAACACGAACCTGTGACTTGTCGCAGACTCCCCAAACATGGCCACCAACCTCTTGTGGATGTCTGAAGCAGTCACTCCTTCCCTCCAGAGAAATCTTACAGAGAAACCACCTTTGCCCATGCTTGTCTTCTTCCATATTGTTTCACTGATGTCAGCAAGTGTACTCACAAGATGGCACAATTTCTGCTCCAGTGCGCCATCTATGGGAAGCAGCAACATCATCTGGTGGCAGTAGACAGTACTATGGCCTATCTTCACCCATACATCGAAACATATTTTACACTCCTTAGCAATCCAAAATGTTGCGCCGGGATTTGAACCACAGAGTTAATGTCATGTGTGGTGCGTGTAACGGGAGTTGCAATTGGAAAGTTATTCCTTTTTCCCTTTTGAATCTGCAGTGCAATCTGTAGTAAAATTATTTCTGCATGTGTTTATCTCGGTTGATATAGATGATGGAAATATATGTTCTTATGAAAGAAAACAATAAATCTATTAAGTTGAGTACTAACATGCAAATATCCCATAGCTGCAAAGAAATACTTTAGGGAAACATTTCACCTGATCCCTTTGTTCCATTGTGTGTTTCTACCTGATATTTCGGAGGAGTAGAATTTGAAGCTCGGCCGGACTGATTTATCCGTACACCTATTCTGTAATGAGACGAATGTCATTTAAGGGTGCATTTCACTTGTTATATTAGAAGGCCTTACGCATAATATGCAAGCTAATTCATTCGCTACATTACTAATATAAGTCAGGGTTAACAATGAAATTTAACCATTTCAAATTTGTTACATATTCAACTCTTAATAGCTATAAGAAATCATTCTGAACAGCAAGTGAGTATAAATAACAAATAATGAGCAAAAACAGCTGCATAAGGCTCACGCAAATTTCAATTGTGAAATATTCTAATAAGAGGTGCATACAGATGCTGACAGAGAGGCTTGTTTCTTTCCAGCATGTGTGTAACACAACATATACAATGATTATTGTTTGGCAACATAAATGAAACCCTAAAACCTTGAATCAATGAAGTCGATTATGCAGCTATACATATATGCATAGCGTTCATATCCACAGGAAACTAAATGACTCAACATTCGATGCAAGAATGGCTTTTTTTTTACAGTGAAAAAAAAGTGAAATTCCAGCAAGTTATCATATTCTCTACTTTATTGATACTGTAGATCTGTACTGTATTAAATGGATTTTAAACCAGGTTTTGTTTTGTTTAAATAACCTAATAAATGCAGAAGATACAAATGTGTATTTAAGAAGCATTTTTTCAGGATTTAACAATTTAAATGTACTGTTCTGTTCCCGGCCCTTGGAGGTTTAAATGGCCTTTGCTGTAGCAGTTAATTTGCAAATTACCTACTTTCAAAGAAATGTCATAAGTTGGAGGCTTCCACCTGTTCCCCATTTTACAATATCCTAAGTTGTTTTTACTTTGTTATCCGA
The DNA here is from genome assembly GCA_030765055.1 of Mantis religiosa. Taxonomy (NCBI): domain Eukaryota; kingdom Metazoa; phylum Arthropoda; class Insecta; order Mantodea; family Mantidae; genus Mantis; species Mantis religiosa. The sequence goes on along the minus strand of CM060959.1, from coordinate 5,155,397 downwards.
ATTATCTAGCTTTAGCTTGTTTTCCAGTATTTTGTAATATTTTTTGTAGTGCCAAATAAGGTTAGTTTCGCTCCTACGCCTGATCATATAGTAGAGCTCTCGGTTCAGAATTCTTCATGTCTTGATACCTACTATAAATCAGCTCAGTAGCCAATAACGCCAAGTGTGAAGTCGTGACTTCAGGAACCAGAGGCCACAAGTACAACTGGCAGTTATAAAGATGATACTTGTTACTGGCCCTTTAAGTATCTGAAATTAACATACCGAACTTTGCTTCAGTAAGGTTGCATTACTCTATTCACTACGCAAAGGAATTTATTTTGTATTCTGAATAGGAATTCATTAGTTATACTTAGTTTAATATTGGTGTTTCTCAAATAAATCTGAGATATATTTAACTTTGTATGTGTTTGGAGGAATTTAGTAACAGTGACATCCATATTAATTGAAAATGCTATTTGTAGTTGCTTTTTAATACTCTTGTTACTTACATAAATGTAACCACAAAGACTACAACTATGTTCTCAATATTTAAGATTGTTTTGTTTTGTTTTTTCAGCTTCAAAACTGCTATGAGCAGTGTGACTTATGGAACGTTATTTACTTCTGCATCACTTACAAAAAGAATTAAGTGCATTCAAGATGTCAAAAAGATGTACAAGTGTTCTGTTTGTGATAAGAGTTTTATGCGGTTGTCACAAGTAAAACGACATAAATTGATTCATGAAAGTCTAAAACCACATAAGTGCAACACTTGTGATAAGTGTTTTGCTGATTTATCACAATTAAAAAGGCATAAATTGATTCATGAAGGTATAAAGCCACATAGATGTGATATTTGTGGGAAGCGCTTTCATGAATTATCAAACATGAAGATGCATAAATTGATTCACGATGGTATAAAGTTGTACAACTGTGATATTTGTGGAAAAAGTTTTAGTCAGTTATCAAATTTAAAAACACACAAATTGATTCATGAAGGTATAAAACCACACAAATGTGATACTTGCGATAAATGTTTTCCTGATTTGTCACGTTTGAAAAGACATAAATTGATTCATGAGACTCAAAAACCACATAAGTGCCACAATTGTGGTAAGTGTTTTGCTGATTTGTCGCAATTAAAAAGACATAAATTGATTCATGAGGGTATAAAACCACACAAGTGTGATATTTGTGGGAAGTGTTTTCATGAATTATCAAATATGAAAATGCATAAATTGATTCATGATGGTATAAAGCCACACAGTTGTGATACTTGTGGCAAATGTTTTAGTGTGTTATCAAATTTAAAAACACACAAATTGATCCATGAAAATTTAAAACGACACAAGTGCGACACTTGTGGAAAATTTTTTCGTGAGTTAACAAGCTTAGAAACACATAAATTGACTCATGAAGGTCTAAAACCACACAAGTGTGACACTTGTGGGAAAGATTTTCGGGAATTATCATATTTAAAAACACATAAATTGATTCATGAAGCTCTAAGACGACACAAGTGCAACATTTGTGGGAAAGATTTTCGGGAATTGTCATATTTAAGAAAACACAAATTGACTCATGAAGGTCTAAAACCATACAAGTGTGACACTTGTAGGAAGGGTTTTCTTCAATTGTCATATTTAAAAACACACCAATTGATTCATGAAGGTCTAAAACCACACACGTGTGACATTTGTGGTAAATGTTTTCGTCAATTATCAAATTTAAACAGACATAAATTGAATCATGAAGCTGTAAAGGCACACAAATGTGATAATTGTGACAAGTCTTTTGCCTATTTCTCACAATTAAAAAGACATAAATTGATACATGACGGTCTAAAACCACACGAATGTGATACTTGTGGTAAGTGTTATGGTCAGTTATCACATTTAAAAAGACATAAATCAATTCACAAAACATGAAGTTATTGCACAAGTTATAAACATTCATGGCAACTATTTTGCTGAGTTATAACTGAAATGTCTATTTTGTCATTCCTGTAGCAAATATGTAAAATATGAAGCTATTAACAGTTAAGCAAACAAATAAATACAAGTATTTATTAAATTTCGAAATATACAAATATAACAATTTTCAACTTGAAACTTCATTTATCTCATAAGAAATGATGTTACTTTTGTTGCACTCTTGTATTCATATTTATTAATTATATATATCGCATTAAATCATAATAAAATATGTTTGCTGGATATTTCATATTCTTTCTCTAATTGTTAATTTTTCACTATCTGCATTTTATACTGCCTCCTGACATTACTGATCAGTCCAAAGAGTTTGTATATTACAACAGTGCCCTCTACAGCTTCTTCCCTGCCAGTAACAAAATTACAATAATATGCAATCGCTCTATTTTGCCATTAGATTGTGGGTGATATGGAGTGGTATGCTGTACTGAGTTCCACGTATCACAGCTAAACTTCTGAACAATTCTGATTCAAATTGCTTAACCTGGTCTGTAATAATAGTAGCAAGTACACCAAATCGACCTATCCAGTTTGCATAAAATAATCTTGCAACTATTAATTTATAGATGAGTCGTATTTATTACACATCTGCTTCACTTACGTACCTATTTTGAGGACATGTTTCTCAAATCATCGTTTGCATCTTCGGCTTTTATGCGACCATTCATTTTCCATTCATTTGCGACAATGAAGGACCATTCATTTTCAGATTTTAGTAATACTGGCAAGAATATATCAACATCTAAGGAGCTAAGGTTATACCACACTCTTAAAACAGTTATGAAAATGTTTATTAACCCACGGATGGTAAGTAAATTTGTTAAAATTAAATTCGTCTTTTATTTTTCTAAGGATAGAAATATCATTAACAATTTTTTTATATTTCAATTTTTTATGTATCATCTTTATTAAAACTATTAATTAAAGCAGTATTAATAATATATATTCATATTCTTTATTAAATTTCTCTTTATTCAGGGGTATATTTGTTAATCTATAAATCAAACTATTAAAAACAGCAAATTTATGTGGAAAAGGATAAAAAGTTTATTTTTACGTAATTGTCAATATGAGTAGACTTCCTATAAATACCAAAGTTTAATATATTATTTATTATTATCTTTAGATCTAGAAAAGGAAGAAATCCATTAATTTCAGTTTCTAATGTAAATTTTATAGTTTTATCTTGTGAATTTAGTAATTTTTAAGCATCATTTTTGTGTTTATTCAGGAAGAATAGCAAAAATGTCATCAACATATCTATACCAAACCTTAAAAAAGTTAAAGGGAATGCTTTAGTGACATGCATTTCGAAAAAACTGAAAAACATGAGCAAGAAGAGGTGAAAGAGGATTACCCATTGCTAAGCCATTGTTTATATTATTTTATAGCATTGTTAAAGATTTGTGAAAATTAATAAGTGTTAAAATGATTTAATTATGAAAGTGGAAGTGTGTAATCAATGAATGAAATATAAAAAAAAAATACATATTAAGCTATGCTCATTAATGTGTATAGAAGCAACCGTTTCTAAGTATATGGTAACTAAATAATCTTCAGAAAGAGACACTAACTGAAAAGTTTTATAGTCACAGGAGTTGTTGGTGGTGGTGGTATTTGAGGACCTTTTAACTCAACCTGTAGGTCTTTTGTGCAATCTCAATTTCCATCACAGGAAATTTAGTTCTTTGGATTTAATAACTTTCAGAACTCTCCTGAAATTGGATCGTTACGCATATCCAATGTTGAGGTCCCAAAGAGCTGATCTTTCCCTCCCAGGGGCCATGGTAGCTCAATGGTCAAGAGCGACTAGATGGAAACCGGGAGATCCGTTGTTCAAATACCGACCATGGCATTAATTTTTCATGTCGACTCTATCAATCCAAAATCATGAAATACAGAGGTGGCCAGATTATTACACTAAGCTGAATTTCAGTCATAAACATTAACATATTTCAACCTATCTCTGAATTAGTGACAACATTGAATGTAACAATGATTGAATGATACATTAGGATCATTCAGGGATATTTTATGATGATTTGTGGGATGTGTTGTAAGCAAATGTTGTTATAACTGATAAGTTAACTGTCAGCTGCTGTAAGAGTACATTTATTGTGTGTATTAATCATTAAATAGTTGGAAATGCTGAATAGCATTAAAATGCATTGTAAAATGGATGTGTATAATCACTGAGTGAAAGAAAATAAAAGACATATGGATGTAACATGTAACCATGGATGACTGCTACAGTTTGTCTGTCACATCGGGTCTTCATGCGATCGCTGGCCTTCTGGATGTTCTGGCGAGCCATCTCGTGCATGTGGTGGAGGTGATCCACCAGGTTCTCAACATACTCGGTCGCTGGCTGTTTTGCTTCCAGAGGGCTTCCAAAAGCCAGGTCACATTGGAAGCGTAAGTCTCGGCCGAACATTAAGCTGGCTGGCGTCATCCCAGTGATGTGTGTTGACGAGCGGTAGGCCAGCAAGAACAGTGGCATCTTGACGTCCCAGTCTCACTGATGGCTGGCCACGACCTTCCTCAGGTGTTCCTCTAAGGTCTTGATGTATCTTTCGACCATGCCATCCGACTGGGGATGTAGAGGCGTCGTGTGGGTCTTGTTCACTCCAAGTCTTTCTAGTCCTTCCTTGATTAGGTTGGACTAGAAATTGGTACCCAGGTCGCTGTGGAGCTCTAACGGCACCCCAAATCGGCAGAACACTTGATCCACGAGGCAGTCTGTGATTGTCTTCGCCTCCTAGTTCGGGATGGAATACACCTCCGGCCATTTGGTGAAGTAGTCCACGACCACCATCAGGTACTTGTTGCCTCAGTCGTAGACTGGGAATGGTCCAGTTATGTCCATGGCGATCCGTTCGAATGGCGCTCCGACGTTGTACTGCTGCATGCGACCCCGGCTCCTAGTCTGAGGTCCGCGACTCGCCTCGCACACATGACATTGACTGCACCATCTATCAGCGTCTGCTCGGAGAGTCAGCCAGCAGTAGCGCTGTCGGAGTTTGTCGATTGTTCGATTTGCCTCGAGGTGTCCTCCAGAAGTACCGGTGTGCACTTCCTCCATGACCTCCGAGACTTCGGGGAAGTACCAAGTGTTGTCTCTGCGTCTTCCCATCAGGCGATTCCCATACCCGGAATAGCTCCCGTAGGGGAAGGGATCCGTCCCTTTCAGCTGCCAAAGTGCGGGCGCTGCGGACCCCTAGCACTCGTGGTACCTCTGACGTTACTAGAGGAACCTCGGGCCGAACAGCCGAGCCCCTCCTTCTGGAGTTGTTCGGATTGGGATGGACTCGAGGGGGCAATGTGTTCCCGATAACCGTGGGAATCGGGTACGTCTTCGGACGGGGTTGACGGAAGCCATTAAGTTTCCGGGTACTAGCCTGCTAAGCTAGTAGAAGGTGTGCTAGATCACCAGGCGGCCCCACCGAGGTTTTTCGGCGGTCTTCACCTTGAGTGTTGACGCGCGTAAGTGGCGTATCCACTTCCATCCCGTCTTGTGTCCATAGGACCAGATGGGGGGCTTGTTAGTCTCTAGGTCTTGCCCTATGGAAAGCACCTCGGAGGACGCCGAGCGCCCTTTGGGACAGCTCGGATACTCCCTGGTTGAAGGAGGCCCGGGTCTTGTTCCTACGGGTTCAAGGCTAATGGGAGTAGAGCCTCTGGACTCAAACCCGGAATAGCACGACCTCTGTCTTCAGTGAGTCCCATTGGACCCCGTAAGACTTGTATGTGGCGCTGTTTGGTGCAATGTCCTCCCAGGTTGGTCTTGTCCCTGCCTCAACTTCTCTCAAGAGTGGCCTCAAGTCTGCGTCCGCCAGCTGCTCCCTTCTCAGGTCTGCGCTATCCCAGCCATCCGCAGGCACTGCCGTGACTACTCGGACTGCTGCGGCACACTCCTCTTCCACTCTTGTGTATTGGCCGCACTTCTCTGGGCAGGGTCTTCGGGACATGGCGTCTGCGTTACCGTGGCTCTTCCCTCTACTATGTTCAGAGGTGAAGTCGTACGCCTGTAGCCTCTGGACTCAACCGGCTGTCTGGCCTTCCAGATTTCTAAAGATGAGTAGCCAGGTTAGGGCGGAGCGGTCAGTCCTCAGGCGGAATGGCTGACCATACAGGTACTTGTGGAAGTGCTCCATGGTCTTCACTACCGCCAGTAACCCGCAGGGTGACGCAGTAGTTCTTCTCTGCCTTTGACAGGGTCTTGCTGTAGTATGCTATCACCCACTCGTGGCCGTCCTGGACTTGGAATAGGACGCCTCCAATGCAATGGTCGCTGGCGTCAGCGTCCACAACGAAGGTGCCACCTGGTTGTGGAAATCACAAAACTGGAGCACCGCAAAGCGTCCTCGGCGTCTTCCGTCCACGCATAAGGCCGGTGTTCCTCTGTCAGGAGGGTGAGGGGTTTGGCGATGATGGAGAACCCTTTTATGAAGCGGCGGTAGTAACTGAACAGCCTCAGAAAGCTGCGCAATTCCTTCTTATCCTTCGGCCGAGGCCAATCTCTCACGGCTTGTGTCTTCTCCGGGTCTGTGGCCACTCCGGTTGGTGAGATTATGTGGCCTATGTAGTTAACTTCCTTGCGGGACACCTGGCACTTTGCGTTTAGCTTCAGGTTAGTCGCCTGCGGTCTTTGTAGCACCTTGTTCAGTGTTAAGGTCTTCGATTCTATTACCCACGATGATGTCCAGGAATAGCAGGCAGGCGTCATAAGTCAACCCTCTCATTACCGACTCCATGAGGCGTTGGAATGTAGTTGGCGCGTTGTAGAGGCCAAAGGGCATAACTGTGAACTTCCAAAGCCCTTGGGCTGTGGAGAATGCGGTCTTCGCCTTGTCTCTCGGGGCCAGAGCTACCTACCAGCAACCTAACTTCAGTTCTAGGGTCGAGAACCATTGTGTACCAGCTACCGTGTCCAGGGTGTCGTCAATCTGGGGTAAGGGGAAACAGTCCTTCCGGGTGACAGCGTTCTGCTTCCTGTAGTCGACGATGAAGAATAGCTCGCCGTTATTCTTTGTCACCAGAACTACAGGGGAACACCAAGGGCTGCCAGACTCTTCAGTCACTTCCCGGGATTTCATGTCACCTACCATATCCCGTACTGCCGCTTATTTCGCCAGCGAAACACGTCTAGGTGGTTGTCGAATATGCCGGGCGTCTCCGGTGTCGATGCTGTGGAGCACTCTGTCCGTGCGTTCGTAGTCGCTGTCGCCTTGGCTGAATGCGCGTTGGTATCGTCTCAGCAGTTGTCGAACTTTCTCCAGCTGTTCTGCGGTCAGGTGGTCGGCCGCCTTCTCCAGTAAGCCTCCCAGCCTGGGCCCCAGGTGTTGCGTCGGCACCGGCTCCTGTGGCTTGTCGATTGCTGTCACGCTGACCACGGGCTCGCAAGTCCCCAACTCCGTCCTAGCCTGGATGTCGTGATCGGTGTCTGCCAGGTTGAACAGTCTCACTGGCACATCCTCTCGGAAAGGCTATAATGTCCTGGCTACACAGAGTCCGTGCACAGGCGTCTTCTGGTGCAGCATCATGTTCTTCGTCCATTGGCCTTCTAGTCGCGCCGTTACCGCCACCTGACTTCTCGCGGGGACATCCACGTCTTCCTGCAAGATGACCCCACAGATACCAAGGCGCTCTTCAGGTTCCCGGAGTACCAACTCTTTTCCATTGAGCCGCAGGACCTTCCTGCAGACGTCGACCGTCGCCTCGTGGCTCTGAGAGCATCCAATCCCAGTATCACCTCCTCAGCCACCTTCGCGACGAACACCCACAGACGTACGGCACTCCGTCCTAAGGTCAAATTCAGTAGGGCCTCCTTCTGCACAGACAAGGTGTCACCCGATGCCGTCACAAGCTGGCATGGTCGGCTCGGCTTCCTCATCGGCAAACCCTTGGCCATGTCAGGTCTGATGATGGTCACGGCTGTACCGGTGTGTGCCAGCACGCGGCACGGCTTGCCTCTCACCCAACCGTCCGCGATGAGCCTGCCATCCATCCGTCGGCTGACGGTGCGGAGTGTCACTCGAGGGGATGGTGGTGATGGCGACGACGTGCTCCTCGCCACGACGGCCCATACTCGTTTTCCGGCAGCTCTTCCTGGTGTGGGCAGTTTCTCTCTAGGTGTCCCGGCTTTCCATACCCCCAACACAGGCCACTAGGTATTCGCCGGCGTCCCTCGACTGGTCTTCGGTCTCCATTATAGCGGATACTCCTTGTTCTGGAAGTCGGGGTAGCTGTCACCTTGGCGCCTCCATCCTCAGTGTTGGCGTTAGCGCCTCGTGGATGGTTTTGTAGTCACCGAGCATTAGGCGCTGACGTATGTCCATGTCTCGTACCCCGTCGACAAAGGTGTAGGCAGCCTCTCGGGATACAAACTCTGGTAGGAGGTCTACTAAGGCTTTACTGGCCAGCTACTCGATTGCCAGGGCGAACTCCTGCAGCGTCTCCCCTGGCTGCTGCGAGCTTGACTTCAGCTGGCTGCGGTATGCTGCGGCTAAGCGGTGGTTCCCAAAGCGATTTTCCAGGGCCTCCCAGAAGTCATTGGGTGCCGCCGCTGTCTGGACCGCGTTCAGAACTTCCGTGGCTCATCCCTGGAGGCTGGCTATTAGTTGTGCGGCCTCTTCCTCTGGTGACCATTTTTTGTGTTTGTCCACCGTGTCGAATTGACGGCGGAAGACTTCGAAAGGTGTCTCGCCGTCGTATTTAGGAGGTTTGACGCGTGCAGATGTTGTGTTGCGTCCCGACGGGTCGACCTTTATATCCTTAAACCTCCTGCCGACGACGTCCTCCACCATGGCGTTCAGGGACTTTGTGTTGCTGTCGGTCTTTCCCTCCAGCTTGTTGACGCGGCTCACCAGGTCTTCGACGCACTCGCCCAACTCTGTGACGTCCTCCTTTACGCCAGCCTACTGCTGCTCAAATTTGGCGGCGAGGGCCTCGTTCGCAACCTTCATTTATTCCAGCTTGGCGGCCAGGTTGATATTTGCCGCTTCTGTTTTCGTTGTTAATTCGGCCATCTTAGCGGCCAAGCTTTTATTTGCCGTCTCCAACTTTTCTAGAATCTGTGCCAATGCAGCCTCCATGTCGTAACGTCTCACTCCTGACACCAATTGTGAGTTTGTGGGTTCGCAGAATTAAAAGTCCGAGTTGCAGATGTTCCAAATGTTCTGTTCAATTCTCACGTAACAACATTACGTCACATACACAGCACAATCTACCAAGGTCGATGACAATAACAAACAACGTTCTGATTACATCAGCTCTCGTTACAACACTCTACAGCCGTTTACTGCTTACGACTCTTGTGACTGACTCTTGGCGAGTCGCCGCCTTCTTAAAGAAATTCTAGATATTTCCGGAACAATAAAGAAACCGAATAATCTCAACAACCAAGACGTCACCAGAAATTTCTATTTATCTTAGTTTGTTTCAGCAGACCTTTATTTCGCGCTATCTTTAAGTGCTTATGCAAGCCCTGTATTACCGTCAAACACTATCCGTCTGTTATCTATTTGCGCCGAAACTTTTATGCCCGTTGCCGCGATAATATGCTTACGGTTGATATCTATATGAAAAATAAAATACTTCTGTTCATTAACAAATAATATACAGAGACGGACGTCATAAGAAGTAAGCTGACATTGGGGACGCCCTTAAAGAAAAAAAAGAAGATAACCTTCTGTTCATTGCAAAAAAATGCTTTAACTTTTAATTAAAATCCCAAAATGAAAAGAAATCTCCAAAATCCGTGGTCGAATCTTCTTAAACGAAAAGCACCAAAGACACAATTCTAGAATGACATCATTATAATCGATTTATAGAAACATTTTGCACTTATAAAATGATAAATGAAACAAGTGATGAAACAAGTGAAATCTGTGTCATCTACAGATCGTGGTGTGGGTATGATCGATTGAAGTTCTCTTTGTATCCAATATGCAGAGATTTGTATTACTGAACGATCCCGGGTGAGTGAGGTTATAAACTTAACATTAACTAATGCTGTATTAATATCTGCATGAAACGAATGGGTAATTGTTTATTTCACACATTACTCTTAACCAAACCAATAACTGTTATACCCGCGGCATATTTGAAAATTAAGGAATAGTCCGATAGAAGGTAACTTCCGTGCTTATATACACAAACAACTTAAAGTGAAAATTTGGACATATAAGCCCAAGATCGCTAGAGCATTACCAAGTATCTTTAAGATAACAAAGGAAAGTGTACGTCTCAATTGCATTTTAATAGTATAAACAAACTTGAACCATAATAATGTTACCTCAAAACTCCATTACCGTATAATTAACAACATAATACCGTTTAAAACAAATCAGACCTAAGTGCTAAAGTAAAATATTGACAATGTCATAAAGAGTAAGTATACATTTTACTGACCGAAGCGACTGATTAACTCAAGTTTATCAAAAAATTCAAGATCTGACTCAAATGTATGTTATCCCTCGGTTGGCAACATGCGTCTCTGCGGCTTGTTTAACATTCCTTAACGTATAGTTGGCGCACGTGCATTTTTAATTTAATCTGATATTCCAGCCACAGGATTCCAGCTATGCTCCATTTGTGAGCTCAACTTTGTATTGTGTGGACGTCAATTGTTTTCCTCGCACGCGCACGTCACCCACATCCTCTCAGGAGGATATTTCTGTAAAAGTAAGTTTCCTGTCTCTGTCTGGTAGACGGATATTTCTTAAACAAGTAAGTTTTCTTGTGTTATACTTCTTACTTTTCAGGTATTGAATTATTTATAGATGGCTACCAGTGGAGAAATATCTCACGTCACAAAGAAGCCTTGGCTTTAGAGCAGTTCAGTGAGAGAGTTCTTATATTCCTGAAGAAGATCATGTATTAGATTCAGACCATTACAGAAATTTGGAAAAAGATTTTCAGCATATCCGAGAATGAAGAGGGCGTGTGACTACTCAGAATAGGGAAACTGATGACATCGGAATTGACAGAATTTATCATGTCAAGATGAACTGTTTCATATAATACCACAAAATCTGGAACAGATGCTCTAGACATGAAGTGTAACAACTACTCAGTTATATGAAGAATAGGGCGATGGCCACTCGCAATATTTTACTACCAAGTATAAGTGTGCTGTGCTAAGGCCTGTGCCACATAGCTCTAGTAAGGTAAGATGTCAAGATATGAGTTTACGAAGAGCATAGGAATAAATCTAATCAGAGAACACATGCAGAGAAAGCTCCAGATTCCAAATTTACCGAATGATCTCAGGAAAATCATTTCAGACTTTCTGGGTAAAGAGCATAGAGATGATTCTCCAGCAAAAAGAATGAGAAACGACAAGCTAGAAAAGATAGGAAAAATTTTATTGTCCCTACATGCTGAATAGGATGATTCCTTCCAGTGTTCCGTGGAAATATGTAAAATATGTGTAAAAAGTCTTATTTACATAGAGGTCAAGTTATCTCTCAAAGCAAGTGTTGGCTTAAGAGCCTATTTTATTTGAAACAGTAATATACAATTTTGTGACTTCCGTAAGTATAATCAACTTCAGAACTATTTCATGTGAAATACCAATCACTTCTAACAGTGCAATAGGTACTTCTGCTGGACAGCATGCCTACCTTTGTGAAATAAGACCTGAAGCCTTCCTGGTGACAAATTTGCTCAATTTCTTCTCGGGCGATGATAACCACCTCCAAAGATTAAACATCTGTTGAGACCAGTGAAAGACAAACTCGACTTCCAAGTTCCAGGAGTGTACAGCATTTCCTGTGAATGTGGGGCACCGTATATAGGACAAACCGGAAGGACCATCGCTACCAGAATAAACGAACATGAACAGATCATTCGTTTAATGCAACCTGAGAAGTCTGGACTGGCATAACAACCATAGAGCTAACTTCCAGGAGACGACTCTCTTGGCAAAATGTAACAGTTACTCAGAGCGGAGAATTAAGGAGGCTTTAGCCATTTCCTCTGAGAGGAGCACGCTTAATCGTGATGCTGGATTTCAGTTCAGCTCTTCTTGGAAATCGGCCTTAAAAATGCAAATCTGACGGCTTAAGAATAGATCAATACAGCTTGATAATCAAGTTAAGTAGCTAAGTTTCTTTGACCCAGTTAATTTTCAATATTCACGTCATCTGACTTGGCATTTAATTTACTGAAAACAGTCTTTTATTCAGTAATGTGAATTTTGATAGTGTTTTGTCTTTATTTATATTTGTGTTATATCCAGTGATTCATTTGTGGTTATAACATTAAATAAATATCCTGATGATGGGAGAGATGCACACCCCCGAAACGTCAATATCTAATTGTCTTGTCACCTGGCTTGCTTCCCGAGAAGAAACTGAGCACTACTTTTGTAGAGCAATAAAATCTGAGACAAAAAATGGTCAGTATTTCCAAAAACTGTCCTGCGCTAGTTGCATCCACATGTCTTTCTGCACCGATGTTGGACAGATGTCTGGGACAATTTTACAGAGGTTGGCTACAAGTGCTACACATCTTTCTCATGTTGTCTACAATGCGAGGTGCTTGCACATGGTATACCTGCACCTCAGAACGTAGAAAATATTCACGCGTCACACAAAAAAAGTTTCTCCCATACATCTTAACAAGAACAAGAATGAGAAAGTAGTTACAATTTATTTACACTATACAAACTTCCCTTTAGTATAATAAATACATTTTGTTTGTGTTCTTTCTCATTTATTTAAAATTGTATTTATTTAATGATATTAATGATTTGCAGAGACTTGGTACTGAAATTTTTCAAGAGTTCTGATGTAACAATTGTGAAATGGATATCAAAATAGAAGTCAAAGATGAGGTTCTTTTATCAGCAGTTATTTCACAGAGTGAGAGAGAAGATGTTACAAGGAAGTTGGACAGTGTAAGCAACAAAGTCTGTGAAATGGCAAACAAAACAGACATCAAAGAAGAAATTGTTGAATCAGACTTTTGTCAAACAAATGACAATCTGTGTTCTTATGAAGAATGTGTGAAGGAAGATAATGAACTCACCAAAGACTGGGAATTGGATACTAAGATAGAAATCAAAGAAGAACTGCATTACCTGGATGGAACTTCTGCTGATGGTGTAATTCAGGTTAGTTTGGCAGTTAAAAAGTAAAATCTTGTCTTTTTATTACTACGTCTAACTCAAAAATTTATGATAGAGAACATGATCAAAATATCTGTTGTAGAGACTTTTTATTTGAGTACGTTAAAATATTGGTTAGGGTGTGACAAGAAAAAGACATGAAAATTTGCCTTCTTTCACTAATTGTCATATTTCTGTGAAACTATGTATATTTCAACTTCAAAAATATTTATATATGTGCCTAAGGCATCAGTCTCTCAGTAGCTAGAAGTAATATAAGAAGTGTAATATAAGTTCTCTCAGTACTTTCAATGCATATAACTACTAAATAAAACAATGTGTATTCATTTATATACATATTGTGACTTTGTGGTCTCGTGAAATGAAAAGTCCAATTTCACCACTCAAAAATGTTCTTTATTTCCACCTTATTCCAATTACAGCTTAATGTACACAATTACAATTTAATTTACACCATTCAACCTAGTCAGTTCGTCTTTACCCGTCCGCTCAAATCAACTACACGTCCGCCCGGCTCACGGTCACTCACTCAACTAACTACACGTCCGCACGCCGCGACGTCCTCCACTCAACTAACCGTCGCCTCGCTTGTATCGATCGCCCCGAAACCTCCCGATTCTTCCATTATGGAGGGGGAAATCATTCTGGAGCCTTCGAGCACCTTCGCGCGGTAGGAGGAGCTGCCACCCCTTGCGTCCCCCCCGCCACCACCGCCAGTCCGCATTATCGATCGGCAACGCGAGTTCGCCGTCTGCGTCACACTGCTCCCTCCTCAAGGCTGGTCGTCCCGAACAGCACCATCGTAGCGGGCTAGACGGTTCAGGTGTACCACCAGCATCTGCTCGGAGTCTCAGCCAGTAGTAGCGCTGCCGAAGTTTGTCAATCGTTCGGTTCGCTCCCAGGTGTCCTCCTGAAGTACCAGCGTGCACTTCTTCCAAGACTTCCGGTACCTTACTCCGGGGAAGTACCAACTGTTCTCTCTGCGTCTTCCCATCGGATGGTTCCCATACCCGGAACAGCACGCCCTCTCTGGTCTTCAACGAGTCCCTTTGGGCCCAGTACGACTTGTAGGTGACGCTCCTCGGTGCGATGTCCTCCCAGGTTGGTCTCGTCCCTGCCTCCACTTCCCTTAAAAGTGGCCCCAAGTCTGCGTCCGCCAGCTGCTCTCTCCTCAGGCCTGCGCTATCCCAGCCTTCAGCAGGCACTGCCACAACTACTCGGACTGCTGCGGCACGCTCCTTCTCTTCCACTCTTGTGCACTGGCCGCACTCTTCTGGACAGGGTCTTCGGGACATGGCGTCAGCGTTACCGTGGCTCTTACCTCTACGATGTTCTGAGGTGAAGTCGTACTCCTGCAGCCTCTGGACCCAACGTGCTGTCTGGTCTTCCAGGTTCTTAAAGCTCAATAGCCAGGTTAGGGCGGAATGGTCAGTCCTCAGGTGGAATGGCTGACCGTACAGGTACTTGTGCAAGTGCTCCAATGTCTTTACTACCGCCAGTAACTCCCGTCGGGTGACGCAGTAGTTCTTCTCTGCCTTGGATAGCGTCTTGCTGTAGTAGGCTATCACCCGCTCATGGCCGTCCTGGATCTGCGATAGGACACCTCCAATGCAATGGTTGCTAGCGTCGGTGTCCACAATGAAGGCGCCACCCGGTTGTGGGAAACCCAAAATTGGAGCACTGCACAGGATTTCCTTCAGGTGCTGGAAAGCGTCTTCGGCGTCCTCCGTCCACACATAAGGTCGGTGTTCCTCTGTCAGGCGGGTGAGGGGTTTGGCGATGTTGTCGACCTTTTCCTCTAAATCATTAAGGCGGTCGTCTACTTGACCCATCCGCTTGCCCAGATTCGTGACGTCATCCCTCACGCCGGCCAACCGTTCCTCAAACTTGGCGGCGAGGGCCTCGTTCGCCTCCCTCATCTCCGTTATCAGTTCGGCCATCTTTGCGGTCATTGTCGTGGCCAAGTTGTTGTTTGCCGTTTCCGTCTTCGCAGCGAGATTTTCATTTGCCGTCTTCATTTCCTTCAACTCGGCGGTAAGGTTGTTATTTGCCGCTTCCATTTTTGTTGTTAACTCGTTCATCTTCGCCAAGAGCATTTCCAATGCCGATTCCATGGCCGTAATATTCGGTGGTTGTCGTCCCGCTTCCTGACACCAGTGTGACTTTGTGGGCTCGTGAAATGAAAAGTCCAATTTCACCACTCAAAAATGTTCTTTATTTCCACCTTATTCCAATTACAGCTTAATGTACACAATTACAATTTAATTTACACCATTCAGCCTAGTCAGTTCATCTTTACACGTCCGCTCAACTCAACTACACGTCCGCCCGGCTCACGGTCACTCACTCAACTAACTACACGTCCGCACGCCGCGACGTCCTCCACTCAACTAACCGTCGCCTCGCTTGTATCGATCGCCCCGAAACCTCCCAATTCTTCCATTATGGAGGGGGAAATCATTCTGGAGCCTTCGAGCACCTTCGCGCGGTAGGAGGAGCTGCCACCCCTTGCGTCCCCCCCGCCACCACCGCCAGTCCGCATTATCGATCGGCAGCGCGATTTCGCCGTCTGCGTCACAATATATTCTGAAAGAAAGAAAATGCTACGTATTGGTTCAACTTTTATTCAAAATGATTACCATGTGCGGCAACACAGTGACAAAGACGTTCAGGCCACTCATCAATAGCTGCACGAATCGTGTCCAGTGGAGTTTTTTTCACAGCCGATCTGATTGTTTTTTTTAACATCTCAATATTATGGTGCCATTTTTGACATGCTATCGCCTTGAGCTTCTGCCATAGAGAATAATCCGATGGATTAAGGTCTGGACTTCCACTAGGCCAGTCAGCAGCTGTAGAACATTGGCTGCCAACCACTGTTGCATGGTCTTTGCTTTGTATGCGGGAGCGCTGAATGCTGAAAACTCCACGACTTCCCTTCGAACAGCCTCGAATTTATATGTGGTATTACCTTTTCCAACATTGCCTTGAAGACAGCTGCAGTACTCTTCACTCCACTTTCGCAAAAATGCACCTCTGAAGCTCCCCACCAGGAAACCGCCCACCATACCATGACAGAAGTGGGCTGATGTCCTCGCTGCACACATGGAACTTCCTCTCTTGCTTCCTTGGAGCATTGTGCATATACACGATCGTTTTGCTTGTTAAACGACTCTGCCATGGTTAACATTGTTTCATCTGTGACAAGGATGTCATGAAACTGACTCTCCCCGTACGTCGTCAACAAATCATGGGATCGAACCCGGCATATCTCCTTTAATTTTTCGGTTAATAAATGCTGTGTCTACCTTTTGTATGCACGAACATGTAAATCATCCTTCAAAAGTAAGACATAGTTCATAGAGAAATATTTGTATTGTGACTTCGTGGGTTCGTGAAATGAAAAGTCCAATTGCACCACTCAAAAATGTTCTTTATTTCCACCGACTTACAGTTAAACTCTTGCCAATTACACAGAATTACGTAATGCACACAATTACGTTTCACCAGTTCGTCCGTTACAGTTTCACTTGCACTCGTAATTACGTACAATCCTCCGATGCACTCACACAGTCTTCTCATCGTACACTAGCACGTCAAGCACTGACTGACTCGATTCACTCACTGCAGCCCTTTTTATAGGAATATCACAGTCTTCTAGAAATCTCTGGTTTCCGTGAATCCACCCAAAGGTTCCAGATGGTAGTGGGAGGGGGAAAAGAGGCGGCCAGCGAGAAATGACATTTCCCTAATCATCCCCCTCAGTGACAGAGACTAATGAGGTGGGCGTGGCGCGGCCTCTGATCCACTACTCAGCTGCCGTTTGTTGTGATTCCCGATAATTTGGTGACAGTATCACAAGAAAAAATCGTTTGTGTACACAAAGGGGTGCATTGACTCCTTGCAGGAACAGCATTCTCAACTTCTTTTGTCCGTACACACCTAGGACGACCCAATCTGACACAATCAACAGTTTGACCCGTTTCTTTAAACCATGCAATTTTCAGAAACACAAATTGTTTGTTGATACCGAGTGGTTTCAGCGTGGAAAAAATTTCCTTAGCTTGTTTACCACAACGAAGTAATGTCAATACAGCGATACGGTTCTCGTACACTCCCCAATTCATCTTTCTCTCATGCTTACTGCTGGCACACTGCCAGCTCGTTACTCATGCTGTAGTGTAGGTCACATAGACGACCACGATTCTTCACTCGCAATTAGTTCTAGAGCAAGTCTAGATTTTACTGACAGAACTTTTGGCAGTACTGCGTTCACTGATCTATTTAGTTGGAAAAAGTTACATATCCTGTTTGTATTTTGTTTAATATTCACGAAGTCTTCTGACTTATCCCTTTATCCCAGTTTTATATATACGAAAATTATTGTGTTACAGGATGTGAAGCCTGAGAGCTTCCCTTCAACAGAATCAATAAGGTAAGACTTTATACCAGAGTTTACTTCTCACTTGCTCATGTGAATTTCTTTCAGCTTCAATTAATTTTCTGTCACTTTTTCTGATTAGCATTATTGTTGTGAAACCTAATTTTTTTCCTAACAAAAATGGGAATAAGTTTACACTGTAA
The DNA here is from genome assembly GCA_030765055.1 of Mantis religiosa. NCBI lineage: Eukaryota > Metazoa > Arthropoda > Insecta > Mantodea > Mantidae > Mantis > Mantis religiosa. Next base: position 5,137,706 of record CM060959.1, on the reverse strand, counting down.
ATAAAATCTACAAGAATGTGCCCTTTTTTCTATTGCTATTTTAAACATAGTTTATTTTCTGGCCTAAGATTACCAAAATTGAGATTATAAAAATACTGATGTCCAATATCTGATGTAAATTATGACACGTATGCAGTGCAACGCTTCTTAGTGTAATAACTAACAATACATATTGTTGATTATACTCCCTGTAATATTTCAGATTGTATGGAAAAGAATTATCCACACCGTTATCCTGTGATGAAGAATTGGGAACGAATTTAAGATTCAATGTAAAAAAGGATAGTCTTGAGTGTAAAGCTGCCAGAAAATACACAAATGAAGAAATTCAAATAGCAGAGATATTGTTAGTAGAGAAAAGCGTTTTCAGAGAACAATATGGTGTTAAAGAGATGGACAACAAATCATATTGGTTCAAAGACAATGATTTAATTCAGCAGAATATTACACAAGAGCAGCACTTCAACAACAAAAATTTTCCTGACAAGTTAGTTTCGGTTACAGACAGCGGAATTTCTGAAAATATAGTTACTTCTGCATCAGGTTCGAAGACAGCTAAGTGCATTCAAGATGTCAAAAAGAGACACAAGTGTTCTGTTTGTGATAAGAGTTTTATGAACTTATCACTGTTAAAAGCACATAAATTGAGTCATGAAAGCGTAAAACAACATAAGTGTGACACTTGTGGGAAGAGTTTTCTTCAATTATCAGTTTTAAAAACACACAAATTGATTCATGAAGGTCTAAAACCACACAAGTGTGATACTTGTGGGAAGCATTTTCTTAAATTATCACATTTGAAAACACATAAATTGAGTCATGAAGGTCTAAAACCATACAAGTGCGATGTTTGTGGAAAGGATTTTAATCAGTTATCAAATTTAAAAACACATAAATTGACTCATGAAGGTGTAAAACCATACAAGTGCAATACTTGTGGGAAGAGTTTTAGTCGCTTATCAACCTTAAAAACACATAAATTGAGTCATGAAGGTGTAAAACCACACCAGTGCGACACTTGTGGTAACAATTTTCTTACATTAACATATTTAAAAGCACATAAATTGAGTCATGAAGTTGGAAAACAACATAAGTGTGACACTTGTGGTAAGAGTTTTCTTACATTATCAAGTTTAAAAACACATAAATTGATTCATGAAGATGTAAAACCACACAAATGTGACACTTGTGGGAAGAGTTTCCGTATATTATCAAGTTTAAAAACACATAAATTGATTCATAATGGTGTAAAACAACATAAGTGTGACACTTGTGGGAAGCATTTTCTTATATTATCACATTTAAAAACACATAAATTGACTCATGAAGGTCTAAAACCATACAAGTGCAACATTTGTTGTAAGGGTTTTAGTCAGTCATCAAATTTAAAAACACATAAATTAATTCATGAAGGTCTAAAAGCACATAAGTGCGATAGTTGTGATAAGAGTTTTCTTCATTTATCAATTTTAAAAGCACATAAATGGATTCATGAAGGTCTAAAACCATTCAAGTGCGACACTTGTCTTAAGGGTTTTAATCATTTATCAAATTTAAAAAGACATAAATTGAGTCATGAAGGTCTAAAAACACACAAGTGCGACACTTGTGGGAAGCATTTTCTCACATCGTCACATTTAAAAAAACATAAATTGATTCATGAGCCTCTAAAACCACACAAGTGCGATACGTGTGGGAAGCATTTTGTTTCATTATCACATTTAAAAATACACAAAAATCATGAAGGTGTAAAACCATACAAGTGTGATACATGTGGTAAGTGTTTTGGTTGGTTATCAGGCTTAAAAAGACATAAATTGAATCACGAAGGTTTAAAGCCACACAAGTGCGAATATTGTGGTAAGTGTTTTGGTCAGTTATCAAGCTTAAAAAGACATAAATTGATTCATAAGGATATGAAGTTGCACAACTATGATAGTCTTGGGAAGTAATCGTAATTGAAAAGTTATAAAAGAGTTATAAACATGAAGGTATACAGGTATGATAAAATTGTTAAAGCGTATTGTAAAAGTGGATGTGTATAATCAGTAATTGACAGATAAAATACATAGTACACTATGGATGTTTAATGTGTATAGAAGTGAAAGTTTTCTGAGTAAACAGAAAAATTTATAATCTGCAGAAAGATTGTCTCTTACATTATTAATCAAAGCTTCGCAGGGGATCAGCTGCAAAATCTTGATTAATAACGCAGGCCTTGAAAGCTTGAGGTCTTATGCTTATGTAAAAGCTGTATAGTCACAGGAATATTAAGTATGAGAATTTTTATTTGAGTGCTCAAAGATGCTCTCACACTTCAACGTGTAAGTCTTTTGTGCCATACCTATTTCCCATCACATGAAGTTGAGTTCTTTGGATTTAGTAATCTTCAGAACCATATTCTCTGAGATTGGATCTTTACACATATCCAAAGTTGAAGTCTCAAAGAGATGATATCTGTCCCTCCCAAGGGCCTTAGAGTTTAACAGCAAATGACTGGTGGTTTCCTCTTGTTGTTTACAAAGCCTGCAGTTCCATGGATGACTGCTACAGTTCTCAGATTTTTCAAGGAGTATCCATGTCCACTTAATATTCCTACTGCCTTTCTTATTCCTCCTCTGCTTAGTTATAGAACTGTTCTGGCAAAGGCTTCATTAACAATGAGACAGGTACAAGGGGAAAGACTCCATTAATTGAAGCTCATAATTGATCATCTTATAAAGGTCTTCAGAGAGGAATTTTATCCTTTCCAAATCTTTGCATTATGGAAAGCCTTATGCTTTTCGAGGGCCTATTGGAATTTCTGCAATACATTTCATCTAAGAGGGATAGGTTTGGTATAAATTTATTTTTATTATGTAATTGCTAAATGGAGTACATTCCGCATTTAACTGTATGTACTAGGGAAACAGAACAAACAGAGTCATGCAAGGGGATCCTATGACTCCCACACTTTTCAACATTTACATAGCAGATCTGAACGACATGGTGATCAAAGCGGCAGAGAAGGAGGATGTGCAAAGGGCAGAATACAGACTGGAGAACAGGGCCGAGGAAACCAGCCTACAGATAAATGAAGAAAAGACAATACAAATGACCTTCAGAAAAGGGGGGAAGTCAATGTTCAAAGACAATATAACATACACAAGAAGCTACTGCAAAAAGTAGCAAATTATAAATATTTGGGAATACCACTACAGACAACAGCGGCTTCCTTTGGTATACACATTCAGGAAAGAGCTTCAGCAGCAACCAGGGCCTCATACAACATTCCAAACATAGCAAACTTATCAAGTTGCCCAGCGATGAGAATATTCAAGACGACAGTAGCACCAGTGATAACATGGAATTGAGATCATGTGGGAAAAACTGAAGATCAGAGACCTGATCAGAATAGAAAGAATTAAAGCAATGTTCATTAAGATTACCCAAGCTCGAAAAACAGTGCCATCCCAGATGGTATATGAAATGATGACAGAGGCATATGTGATAGAAGACATACAAGCACAATTCTACCTACAATCAAAGGAAGCAAGCAGGGTCATACTAAACATCAGTGAGAGGAAGAAAAGTTAAATAGACCTCGACATCAACACCTTATCAGCGATGATGTACAACAGATGGACTAGAGAGTGCAACATGCAGTGCCACCTCACAACACAACTTTCCATATATGGATTTCACCACAAGATACGTGAAAAGAAGCTCCGCGAGCCATACGACGACTGCAAATGTATATTGTGCTGGCAGAAGTGTAGTAGATATTACATCATAACATTCATGAAAAGAACCACGACAATTACAGACTATTGCAAAGACTGAAATGTGAAATTAACCTAATGCTCAAACTTGAGTGTAGGTAAATTTCTCTATTATTATTATACAGAGGCAGCACAGATATTCTTCTGGGGCACGAGTTTGTTACTTAAGGAGCACTAGTACAAAAACTGATGGAAGGATCCCATAGAAAGGTCACTCTTTATTGCTAAATAATTGGTATTCCAGTCCTTTGCTATACAATGGGCTTAATCCACATGCAACCAATGCTTGTTGTACAGTAAGAAGAACCAGAAAACAATTCCAAAAATGATTGAGAAATTAAAAGAAAAGGTGCAAACAATCTCAACACATACAGGGCAAGATAGTTCTTAGAGAGGTGGACAGAAGAGAGGTTTGCATATTGAGAACACTACATAGAGATGCTATGAAACCTTCAGGAAAAGTTGATTGCAAAACTCAAACACGGTTAATAAAGCCAGAGTGTGCCATTGAGTATAATAAAATTATGGTTGTTGTAGATACGTCTGATACAATGATAAGCTCTCTCAAATGTGTCAGAAAGCATAAAGTGCAAATGGAAGGTTTTTTTCCTTACATCTGTTAAATATAACTTTTTCATAACCTCATCTGAAAGAGCATTTTTATTATTCTTGCAGGCAAAGAATTATATGTGTTAATTACAAACTTTCTCCTCTAAAACTGCATTTTGATTTTGTCATATTTGCAAAACACAATAAAACAACACTGAAAAGCATATGCAGCATAAAATGAATATAGCCTAACATTTCAAACACAATTTCACTGTACTTTCGCTGTACTTTCAATAAAAGTGTAAAAGAAATGTTATTATTTTTTTAGTTATTTACATCCTCCAATGTTAAATCATATTGGAAAATGAATGAAATTGGTGAAATATTGCTCAAATGAGTCCGGGGTCCATGGAGCTTAGAGCTACCCGACATTCGTCTTGAAGGATAAGGGAAAATGCTGGAAAAACCCTTATCCAGGTAACTTACCCTTACCGAGATTCGAACTCAGGACCTCTTAAACGTGAGGCAGACACACTACCAACTATGCTAACGAGGCGGGTGAAATGTTATTAGATAAGACGTTATTCCATACAAGAATTCATGGAGGAGACAATACTATAATTACTGACAATTTATATTGCATAAATAATACTTGGTATACAATCTACAGATTAGAATTAGTTTTCTCTTTTATGTTAATTCTTCTTTTATATATAACGTGACTAGTCACCAGTTTACCAGCTTAGGCTCACAATGTAATCGTTATGTGACAAAGATTCTATTATATTATATTTAAATGGAGGAAACCTTAGTGGTGGGCGAATTGGAATACAAAACATCAATTCATTTAATTGTTGGTAGTTCTCGAGATGTTCTCGAAATCTGAATGTGTATTGGAATACAATACTAAGTTCTCATTTGTGTTTGTCCTGAGTGCTGTTCTCGAACACTTTTAGCCCAAAGTTCTCGTTAGATGCAGGTTCACTGAGGTGGAATTTGAATGCATTTCTCGATTCAGTTCCACATATGGTGCCCCCAGATTCACATCTTAAAGGTCAGGCAGTTTAGTGGGGAGAAGTGAGGTGATTGACAAATAAATATTGTAATAGTAACGTTTACTGTATCTATAAAATATACTGTTTGCATCCCAAGGTTATCAGTGTCCTCAATTATTTCAATATGTAATTATCTATTTAAATTACTAAATCGTGGGAGAAAGGAATGTACATTACGAGAAATGTAACTATAATGAATGAATAACTGTTATAAATTTGAAACCTAATTCAAATTTGTAATGTTGACGAACTATTGATTTCCAAGTACACCATATCATGTAAAGTCATGTTATTGTGAGTTTGACAATGAAAACAATGTATTATTGTGCTATGTCTTGCTTCCTGATATTAATTCAGTTATTAATATGCATAAGCAAGTGGTCAGTAATGACTAATTTATTTTGCTTTTAACATAATAGTACGTGCTGTCACATTCTTTTATGCTTTACTGCTCTATGCTTTGACAGGTTTAAAATCTTCAACATTTCTTGGCTTCAAATAAAATGTTTTCCTGATCAGAAACACTGCAGCATTGAGACCACATACACAGCAAAGCAATTTGTCATGAACGCTGCAACAGTGAATTAGAACAGGAATATACAATTCAAGATCATATATGCCAATTATTTATGATACTGTCACCCAAACGTCGGAACTCCCTATAGAACCGGCCGACAGCAGCAGCAGGAGACGGTAGGCGTTTGGCCACGCCCACTCATTTGTCTTATAGCGGTAACGAGGGGTGGCTGGAAAAACATCACTGTACCGTCTCTTTCCGCTCCCTCTGAGTTCTCGAACATACGGGATATTTCATCTACTCCGAAACCTTCTAGATTGGCCAGTTAGTGCTATATAAGCAACGCGGTGGGCTGGAGGAAGTCAGTTCTTGGCGAGCAGCGAAGCAGCGCCGTGCTAGTGTACGGACGAGAAGACTGTGTACGTGTATCGGAGGAGTGTACGTAATTGCGAGAGCAAAGTGGAACTGTAACGGACGAACTGGTGAACCGTAATTGTGTGCATTACGTAATTCTGTGTAATTGGCAAGTGTTCAACTGTAAGTCAGTGGAAATAAAGAACATTTTGAGTTTGTGCAATTAGACTTTTAATTTCACGAACCCAGAAAGTCAGACTGATGTCAGGAAGCGGGACGGCAACATCACCGAACATTACAGCCATGGACGCGGCATTGGAAAAGATTTTGGAGAAGATGATGGAAATGAAGGCGGAACTGACAGAAATGAAGACGGCCAACGACAACGTCACCGACAAGATGGAAGAAATGAAGGCCGAATTAACAACCAAGACGGAAGCTGCAAATAACATCCTGGCCGCGAAGCTGGAGGCTACAAATAACAACCTGGCCGCGGAACTGAAACAAATGAAGACGGCTAACGACAACATCACTGAGAAGATGGAAGAAATTAAGGCCGAGTTAACCACAGAAATGAGAGCAGCGAACGGCAGTCTGGCCACGGAAATGAAGACGGCGAACCAGGCTCTCGCCGCAAAGTTTGAAGAACGGTTGGCCGGCGTAAAAGAGGATGTCACAGAGTTAGGCAAGCGCGTCGAAGACCTGCCGAGCCGCGTTAATGAGCTGGAAGGAAAGGCCGACAATAGCGTCAAGTCCCTGAGCGCCATGGTGGAGGACGTCGTCGGCAGGAGGTTGAAGGATTTGAAGGCCGCCGCACCGGGACGCGACACAACGTCGGCGCGCGTCAATCCTCCGAAATATGACGGCGAGTCAACGTTTTGGGTCTTCCGCCGCCAATTAGACGCAGTGGCCAAGCACAACAAATGGTCATTAGAGGAGGTGGCCACACAGTTAATAGCCAGCCTCCAGGGACGCGCCGCGGAAGTCCTAAACGCGGTGCAGACAACGGCGGCACCCAAGGACATCTGGGAGGCCCTGGAGAATCATTTCGGAAACCACCGCTTAGCCACAGCGTACCGCAGCCAGCTAAAGGCAAGGTCACAGCAGCCAGGGGAGACGCTGCAGGAGTTCGCCCTGGCAGTTGAACAACTGGCTAGCAAGGCCCTAGTTGACCTCCCACCAGAGTTCGTGACCCGGGAAGCTGCCTACACCTTTGTTGACGGGGTACGGGACACGGAGATTCGTCAGCGCCTAAACCTCGAGAATTATAAAACAATCCACGAGGCGCTAACGGCGGCATTTAGGATGGAGGCGGCCAAGGTAACAGCTATAACGACGTCTAGAGCGAGGAGTGTCCGCTACACCGGAGACAGAACACCAGCCGAGGGACGACGGCGAACTCCTAGTGGTATGTGTTGGGGGTGTGGATAGCCCGGGCACCTGCAGAGAGACATTCTCCTACCAGGAAGAGCAGCCGGAAAACGAGTAAGGGCCGTCGTATGGATGATAGCCTTATGGCGAACGGCTGGGTAAGAGGGAAGCCGTGCCGCGTGCCGGTGGACACCTGGGTGGCCGTGACCATCATCAGACCTGACGTGGCGAAGGTTTTGCCGACAAGGAAGCCGAGCCGACCATACCAGCTTGTCACGGCATCAGGCGACACCTTGCCTGTAGAAAAGGAGGCCCTGCTGAAGCTGACTTTGGGAAGGAGTATCGTACGTGTGTGGGTGTTCGTCGCGAAGGTGGCTGAGGAGCTGATACTGGGATTGGATGCCCTCAGGAGCCACGAGGCGACGGACGACGTCGGCAAGAAGGCCCTGCGGCTCAACGGAGAAGAGGTTATACTCCGTCAACCAGAAGAGCGCCTTGGAATTTGCAGGGTCGTCTTGAATGGAGACGTGGTTGTCCCCGCGAGGAGCCAGGTGGACCGACTGGAAGGCCGGAGAACCAGGAACATGATGCTGGACCAGAAGACGCCTGTACACGGACTGTGTGTAGCCAGGGCATTGCTGCCGTGCCGAGAGGAGGTGTCAGTGACACTGCTAAATCCAACGGACAACGATTACGACGTCCAGGCCAGGATGGAGTTGGGAACGTGCGAGCCCGTGGTGAGCGTGACAGCAATCGACAAGACACAGGAGCCGGTGCCGACGCAACACCTGGGGCCCCGGCTAGAAGGCCTTCTTGAGAGGGCGGCCGACCGCCTGACCACAGAGCAGCTGGAGAAAGTTCGACAACTGCTAAGACGATACCTGCGCGTCTTCATCCAAGGTGATAGTGACTACGGCCGCACGGACAAAGTGCTTCACCGCATCGACACCGGGGACGCCCGGCCTATTCGTCAACCACCTCGACACGTTCCGTTGGCGAAGCAAGGGGCGGTACGAGACATGCTGGAGGACATGAGATCCAGGGGACTGATTGAAGAGTCAGACAGCCCTTTGTATTCCCCTGTAGTCTTGGTGACGAAGAAGAACGGCGAGCTGCGCATCTGCGTAGACTACAGAAAGTTGAACGCTGTCACCCGGAAGGACTGTTTTCCCTTACCCCGGATTGACGACACCCTGGACACGCTAGCTGGTGCACAGTGGTTCTCGACCCTGGACCTGAAGTCGGGCTACTGGCAGGTAGCTCTAGACCCAAGAGACAAGGAGAAGACCGTATTCTCGACAGGCCAAGGGCTGTAGCAGTTCACGGTTATGCCCTTTGGCCTCTGCAACGCACCAGCTACCTTCCAACGCCTCATGGAGTCAGTAATGAGAGGGCTGACTTACGATGTCTGCCTGCTATACCTGGACGACATCATCATCGTCGGTAAGACTTTTGAAGATCACCTAGAGAATCTGAGTATGGTGCTACAGAGATGGAAGGCGACCAACTTGAGGGTGAACGCGAAGAAGTGCCAGCTCTTCCGCAAGGAAGTGAACTACTTAGGCCAAATAGTCTCAGCAACCGGAGTGGTCAGAGACCCGGAGAAGACACAGGCTGTGAGAGATTGGCCTCGCCCAAAGGATAAGAAAGAGTTGCGCAGTTTCCTGGGGCTGTGCAGTTATTATCGCCGCTTCATACAGGAGTTCTCCAACATCGTAAAAGCCCTCACCCGCCTGACAGAGGAACACCGGCCTTATGTGTGGACGGAGGACGCCGAAAACGCTTTTCAGCACCTAAAGGAGACCCTGTGCAGTGCTCCAATTTTGGGTTTCTCACAACCGGGTGGCGCCTTCATTGTGGACACCGACGCTAGCGACCATTGCATTGGAGGTGTCCTATCGCAGATCCAGGATGGCCATGAGCGGGTGATAGCCCACTACAGCAAGGCGGTATCCAGGGCAGAGAAGAACTACTGCGTCACTCGACGAGAATTATTGGCGGTAGTAAAGACCTTGGAGCACTTCCACAAGTACCTGTACGGTCAGCCATTCCACCTGAGGACTGACCATTCCGCCCTAACCTGGCTATTGAGCTTTAAGAACCTGGAAGGCCAGACGGCACGTTGGGTCCAGAGGCTGCAGAAGTACGACTTCACCTCGGAACATCGTAGAGGGAAGAGCCACGGTTACGCAGACGCCATGTCCCGAAGACCCTGTCCAGAAGAGTGCGGCCAGTGCACAAGAGTGGAAGAGGAGTGTGCCGCAGCAGTCCAAGTAGTCATGGCAGTACCTGCGGACGGCTGGGATAGCGCAGGCCTGAGGAGGGAGCAGCTGGCGGATGCAGACTTGGGGCCACTCTTGAGGGAAGTGGAGGCAGGGACGAGACCAACCTGGAAGGACATCGCACCGAGGAGCGCCACCTACAAGTCGTACTGGGCCCAATGGGACTCGTTGAAGACCAGAGAGGGCGTGCTGTTCCGGATATGGGAATCACCCGATGGGAAGACGCAGAGAGAACAGTTGATACTTCGCCGGAGTAAGGTCCCGGAAGTCTTGGAGGAAGTGCACGCCGGTACTTCAGTAGGACACCTGGGAGCGAACCGAACGATTGTAAAACTACGGCAGCGCTACTACTAGCTGAGGCTCCGAGCAGACGCTGAGAGATGGTGCCGTCAGTGTCACGTATGCGCAGCGAGTCGCGGCCCCCAGACTATGAGCAGGGGTCGCATGCAGCAGTACAACGTCGGAGCGCCATTCGACGAATCGCCGTTGACATTGCTGGACCGTTCCCAGTTTCCTACCGAGGCAACAAGTACCTGATGGTGGTCGTGGACTACTTCATTAAGTGGCCGAAGGTGTGTGCCATCCCAAACCAAGAGGCAAAGACGATCACAGACTGCCTCGTGGAGCAAGTGTTCTGTCGATTTGGTGTGCCGTTAGAGCTACACAGTGACCAGGGTACCAACTTTGAGTCCAACCTGATGAAGGAGGCACTACAAAGGCTTGGAGTGAACAAGACCCGCACGACGCCTCTACATCCCCAGTCGGATGGCATGGTCGAAAGATACATCAAAACCTTAGAGGAACACCTGAGGAAGGTCGTGGCCAGCGATTAGCGAGACTGGGACGTCAAGGTGCCACTGTTCTTGCTGGCCTACCGCTCGTCTACACACGACACAACTGGGATGACGCCAGCCAGCTTAATGTTTCGCCGAGAGTTACGCCTCCCTTGTGACCTGGCTTTTGGAAACCCTCCGGAGACGAAGCAGCCTGTGACCGAGTATGTGGAGATCCTGATGGACCAACTCCACGACACGCACGAGATGGCTCGCCAGAACATTCAGAAGGCGAGCGACCGAATGAAGACCCGATATGACAGGCAAGCCAAAAGCCAAGGGTTCCAGCAAGGTGACCTGGTCTGGTTGTACCGTCCTACGTGGACTAAGGGACGCTGCCCGAAGCTCCAGCAGCCATGGCAAGGACCGTACCGGGTGCTGAAGAGGATTAACGGCGTGGTCTACCACATCCAGAAGGTTCCCCGAGGGAAGATGTTGGTGGTACACCTGGATCGACTTGCACGCTACGATGGTGCTGTTCGGGACGACCAGCTTTGAGGAGGGAGCAGTGTCACCCAGACGTCGGAATTCCCTATAGAACCGGCCGGCAGCAGCAGGAGACGGTAGGCGTTTGGCCACGCCCACTCATCTGTCTTACAGCGGTAACGAGGGGTGGCTGGTAAAACATCACTGTACCGTCTCTTTCCGCTCCTTCTGAGTTCTCGAACATACGGGATATTTCATCTACTCCGGAACCTTCTAGATTGGCCAGTTAGTGCTATATAAGCAACGCGTCGGGCTGGAGGAAGTCAGTTCTTGGCGAGCAGCGAAGCAGCGCCGTGCTAGTGTACAGACGAGAAAACTGTGTACGTGTATCGGAGGAGTGTACGTAATTGCGAGAGAAAAGTGGAACTGTAACGGACGAACTGGTGAACCGTAATTGTGTGCATTACTTAATTCTGTGTAATTGGCAAGTGTTCAACTGTAAGTCAGTGGAAATAAAGAACATTTACTTTTAATTTCACGATTCCACAAAGTCACAGTATCCTATACATCCTGCTATGGACACAATAAATAATAATAATAATAATAATAATAATAATAATAATAATAATAATAATAATAATAATAATAATAATAATAATAATAATAATAATAATAATAATAATAATAATAATAATAATGATGATGATGATGATGATGATGATGATGATGATGATGATGATGATGATGATGATGATGATGATGATGATGATGATGATGATTATCATCATCATCATCATCATCATCATCATCATCATCACTTTTTTGTATTTTACGTCCTTTAACGTTGTCATCTCGGACGATGAATGGAATGGGTGAAATGATACTCGAATGGGCCTGGGGTCCATGTAGCTTAGAGTTACCCGACATTCATCTTTTAGGATAAGGGAAAAAAACCGGGAAAAACCTTATCCAGGTAGCTCACCCTGACCGAGATTGACACTTGGGACTTCCTGAATGTGAGGCAGACATGTTACCATCTACGCTTCCGAGGCGGGTATTATCATTATTATTATTATGATCATTATTACTATTATTAATTATATATATCGTTTTCCTTGCTTTCGTCTTTATTTTTAAGTTGTTTTTCTGTATATTTACATATATACACAATTCACATAAACACTGCCCAAGGCGGGACGCGAACCCGCGGCCCTCTGCGCAGAGGAACGCCAGAGACATCCCCGCTAGCGACCCCGAACACGCAAATGTTCTCGTTTGTAGTATCCGAGACCTTCATTTCGAATACAAGTAAATGAAATCGATTCGCTGCATGTGACGTCATCCGAAAACTTGCTTTCGAATGAAAGATAAGATACTTTATTCACCTTTTGATTTATACATAAATCATGGCTTCGTCAGTAATAGTACATAATTATATAACATAATACTATTATTTACAAAGTTATTACAAATTTATGTCTTTAAATTCCTGGATGCTAAAAGGTACATGTTTTAAGAGTGCTTTTGTTAATGAACATTTAAATTTGCTATAGACCTGATCTTTGAAACGTCCAGGTAATGTATTGTATAGACTAGTCCCATGGTGAGTAATGCTTCTGCGACTCTTATTGGTGCGACAGAAGGTGGTATGTATGATTTAATGATCTGATGTGTATGTCATTTGTTTTGAAGAGATTTCTATTTTTATGGATGAAGCATAATGTTTCCAGAATATATATGGAAGGGAGAGGTAAAATGTTTAATTCCTTAAATACCATCCTACTAGGCGTTCTTACAGGTACTTGTTTAATTATTTCTTTTGTAATTTAAAGATGACATAAATATTTGTGGACAAAGAGAAAGTTCCGATTCTTCAAACTATATTTTTAAAGTACTTAAAATTGGCATACCACTATGAAAGTTACAACTAAGATTTGAAATATATGCAATTAAAACACGAAAATGAACGAATCACCTTAAAGAAAGCACCATCACTAAAAACTAACAATTCTAAAATGACATCATTATAATCGATTTATTGCAACATTTGGCACTTTTATGTAAATTGATAAATGAAACAAGTGAAAACTGTTTATCCATAGACCGTGGTGTGAGTACCAAATCGTATGATCGATTGAAGTCTTCTTTGTATCCAATATGCAGAGATTTTTATTGCTCAACGATTCCAGGTGAGTAAGTTACTGATGCTGTATTGATATCTGCATGAAACGAATGGGTAATTTTTTATTTCACACATTACTCGTAAGAAAACCAATAACTGTTATACCCACGGCATATTTGAAAATTAAGAAATAGTCCAATAGAAGGTAGTTTCCGTACTTAGTTACACACACAAATTAAAGTAAAAATTTGAACATATAGGCCCAATTGTAAGTAAACACACAGCGAAACGTACGAGAAAAAACTCTCTAGTTACTTACTCCAGTTTGCCAGGAGTCCTCTAAAGATACTCGACGCACGTACGAGCGAAACGTCAGGAACTTCCATTTTTTTCCTACAAGGTTACGGCCGATAAGCTGGAAACCTCTACAATTATAGTTTATTTACAATATATAAACTTACTTTTAGTATAATACCTAGCTGGTAACTTACTATTTGTTCGTGTCCATTCCCTTTGTTTAGAATTGTATTTAATGCTATTAATGATTTGCAGAGACTTGGTATTGACATTTTTTAAGAGTTCTGATGTCACAGTTGTAAAATGGATATGAAAATAGAAGTCAAACTTGAGGTTCCTTTGTCAGAAGTTATTTCACAGATTGCGAGAGAAGATATTACAAGGAAGTTGGACAGTGTAAGCAACAAAGTTTGTGAAATGGAAAACAAAACAGAAATCAAAGAAGAGATTGTTGAATCAGACTTTGGTCAACAAAATGAAAATCTGTTTTGTTATGAAGATTGTGTGAAGGAAGCTAATGAGTTCAACAAAGACTGGGAATTGGATACTAAGACAGAAATCAAAGAAGAACTGCATTACCTGGATGGAACTTCTGTTGATGGTGTAACTAAGGTTAGTTTTGTAGTTAAAAAATAAAATCTGGTTTTCTAATTACTGTAACTAGCTCAGAAACTTATGATAGAATATATGATCAAAATCTCTGTTGTAGTTGGTTTGTTATTTAAACTCTAGGATCAAGGAATATGTAGTCTGGCAAGGTTTTCTCAAGATAATTCCTTAATTTTGACAAAATACATGATGAGAAATGTTCAAGTGTATGTACTCCAGGATAATTTGATAACTTATTTCATGGTTTTTGTTCATCTGTGCAGACGAGCTTTTATAAGCAGTCTGCTGGAGAATCAAGAACAGTTCTTAGGTTTTTACTACATGCACTTGATTGTTTTAAAAAGTTTATAAAAGAAACATATTGTCACACGAGCGCTGGAACACCCTGTGGAAGCAGCTGGGAGCGGAAGGCAGGGGAGTTTCGGTTAGCCACACCTCCCCCTCGTCTGTCTTATAGTGGTGACAGGCGGTGGTCAGGAGAAAAACATGACTGTGCCGTCTGTTTCTCTTACACCTGGTTCTCGATCCTTCTTTTACTGGAACATTCCCGCGGACACTGGAAGGCGGCGATATTCGTATATAAAGGGGGGTTGCAGACAGACGGGAGTCAGTCAGTCAGTTGGTTAGTGAGTGTGAGTGAGGAGACAGTCGCAGTTCTTGGTGTAAGAGTTAGTCAGTGACGTATTAATGAACGAGTAGATTGTGCAACGGAAGACTGTACGTAACTGGTATGTGCATCGGAGTTTATGTAATCGCGAGTACAAGTGAAATTGTAACGGACGAACTGGTGAATTGTAATTGTGTGCAGCAAGTAATTCTGTGTAATTAGCAAGAGTTTAACTGTAAGTCGGTGGAAATAAAGAACACTTTTGAGTGGTGAAATTGGACTTTTCATTTCACGAACCCACAAAGTCACACTGGTGTCAGGAAGCGGGAAAACATCACCGAACATTACAACCATGGACGCGGCATTGGAAAAGATTTTGGAGAAGATGATGGAAATGAAGGCCGAACTAATCTCGGAAATGAAGACGGCCAAAGACAACATCACCGCAGAGTTGAAACAAATGAAGACGGCCAACGACAACATCGCCGGGAAAATGGAAGAAATGAAGGCCGAATTAACAACGGAAATAGAAGCGGCAAATAACAACCTGGCCGCAAAGCTGGAAGAAATGAAGACGGCTAACGATAACCTCACGGAGAAGACGGAAGAAATGAAGGAGGCGAACGAGGTGCTCGCCGCCAAGTTTGAGGAACGGTTGGCCGGCGTGAGGGATGACGTCACGAATCTGAGCAAGCGGATGGGTCAAGTAGACGACCGCCTTAATGATTTAGAGGAAAAGGCCGACAACATCGCAAAACCCCTCACCCGCCTGACGGAGGAAAACCGGCCTTATGTGTGGACGGAGGACGCCGAAGACGCTTTCCAGCACCCGAAGGG
Source organism: Mantis religiosa (assembly GCA_030765055.1). Taxonomy (NCBI): domain Eukaryota; kingdom Metazoa; phylum Arthropoda; class Insecta; order Mantodea; family Mantidae; genus Mantis; species Mantis religiosa. The sequence continues at coordinate 5,122,086 of CM060959.1, read as the reverse complement.
GACCCTGTGCAGTGCTCTAATTTTGGGTTTCCCACAACCGGGTGGCGCCTTCATTGTGGACACCGACGCTAGCGACCATTACATTGGAGGTGTCCTATCGCAGATCCAGGACGGCCATGAGCGCACAAGAGTGGAAGAGAAGGAGCGTGCCGCAGCAGTCCGAGTAGTTGTGGCAGTGCCTGCTGAAGGCTGGGATAGCGCAGGCCTGAGGAGGGAGCAGCTGGCGGACGCAGACTTGGGGCCACTCTTGAGGGAAGTGGACGCAGGGACGAGACCAACCTGGGAGGACATCGCACCGAGGAGCGCCACCTACAAGTCGTACTGGGCCCAATGGGACTCGTTGAAGACCAGAGAGGGCGTGCTGTTCCGGGTATGGGAGTCACCCGATGGGAAGGCGCAGAGAGAACAGTTGGTACTTCCCCGGAGCAAGGTCCCGGAAGTCTTGGAGGAAGAGCACGCCGGTACTTCAGGAGGACACCTGGGAGCGAACCGAATGATTCACAAACTACGACAGCGCTACTTCTGGCTGAGACTCCGAGCGGATGCTGGTGGTACACCTGGACCGCCTCGCACGCTACGATGGTGCTGTTCGGGGCGAACAGCTTTGAAGAGGGAGCAGTGTCACACGAGCGCTGGAACACCCTGTGGAAGCAGCTGGGAGCGGAAGGCAGGGGAGGTTCGGTTAGCCACACCTCCCCCTCGTCTGTCTTATAGTGGTGACAGGCGGTGGTCAGGAGAAAAACATGACTGTGCCGTCTGTTTCTCTTACACCTGGTTCTCGATCCTTCTTTTACTGGAACATTCCCGCGGACACTGGAAGGCGGCGATATTCGTATATAAAGGGGGGTTGCAGACAGACGGGAGTCAGTCAGTCAGTTGGTTAGTGAGTGTGAGTGAGGAGACAGTCGCAGTTCTTGGTGTAAGAGTTAGTCAGTGACGTATTAATGAACGAGTAGATTGTGCAACGGAAGACTGTACGTAACTGGTATGTGCATCGGAGTTTATGTAATCGCGAGTACAAGTGAAATTGTAACGGACGAACTGGTGAATTGTAATTGTGTGCAGCAAGTAATTCTGTGTAATTGGCAAGAGTTTAACTGTAAGTCGGTGGAAATAAAGAACATTTTTGAGTGGTGAAATTGGACTTTTCATTTCACGAACCCACAAAGTCACAATATGGAACTCGAACACAAATAAGCACCTTGATGTTTCCGCCTGTAATATTGTACCATAGCATTTTATGAATTATACTCTGTCTAAATTTGGTTGAGAGTAATATAAACAATTTTACTCTTTTTATATTTAGTATATTGTTTAAAGATAAGTCATGAGCATCCTCTTTAATGATTTTTATATAATCATCGGAATACTACCGAGTCAAGGTATCCTCTGCTTTGTACTTTGCCTTGATGATTGTTGCCTCAATGACGTTATTCATTAGCATTTTGATAGTCTCGTTCCATTGCACAATCCTGATTGGCTAATGTTATGCAGCATGATCACAACCGATCCTAATTTTAAATTTTGAAGTGGAGGTCTAGGCAATTCTAATGAATTTAAAAACTCTGTGGGATAGTTGACTATGTAATCCTCGTTTATAACTGTCTCAACTGATTTGTACAAAAACAACTCCCACAGAATGATATTTATTTATTTGTACAGTTTCCATTACAAATTCAGTACAATAAAATGTAACAGAACATTCTGTATTATACCTCCTGTACAAATACATGAAATTGCTCACCCTAAGATTTTCTCACCTATGGTTTTCCTGAGCAACTTGATGTCATTTCTTCTTGCCTTCGCTTCTTTTATCCTAATCCACTTTTTTCTTAACTTATATCAGAATTCTCCTATACATTTACTTTTCTTTTCACCCATCCCTGTTAACATGCATAATGCCACTACCTGTTTGCTCACACTGTCCCATTTCTTATCCCATATTTTTCTCCAGTAATTTGTTAACTCCTTATATTCTATCAGATAATGAACAGTACTCTCTTCGTCTCCACAAAATTCACATATCCCTACCTCATTACTTCTCAACCCTTTTAGATATATTATTCCTACTCTCATCCATGCTATGCCTTCTCTTCCAGTTTTGTCACATTGATCTATATATTTTTCCCTACCCCAGTCTGTCTTTAATTGCTTATAAAATTTCAGAGATTTCTTTTCTTCTATACTTTCCCATATCTCTTGCCTATCACCAAGTTGGCCCGGATTCGATCCCAGGCAACCGCAAAGTGAGATTTATGGTGGACAACACGGCGCTGGGGCTGGTTTTCTCCAGGATCTCCGGTTTCCCCCGCCATCTCATTCCACCAGTGCTCCATCTTTATTTCATGTATCATCAGTGTCATCGCCTGCGGTGCCGTATGTAGTAAAAGCGGGCGTTAAACACTACACACACACACACACACTCTTGCCTATCTATGTCTTGTACTCTGTTTCTCACTTCCTTCCAAAAACCGCTTTAATTTGTCTCCTCTGTTCTCCATAAATCTCCCCTGCCTATCTTCAATATCATTCTTTCCAATTCCGACCTCCATCTATTTGTGTTCTTAATGCTTTTCTGTTGCTTCATGCACAGATTCAATAATTACCCTTTTTGTCCTATAATACACTTATACCAGAATTTCAATATTCTCTCTAATATTATTCCGCTCCTTTTTGTATTACCCAACTCTAGTAATGCTACTACTCTTGGTGCCAATTTTGGCAGCCCTAGTAGTTCTTTGCAAAACAATCCTCACATCTGGTCTCTGATGTGCCACATACCTCCACTGCATACATTGTTCTGGCTTCAACGACCGCTTCATAAATTCTTTCTAGCCATCTAACTGACATCTCCAGTTTATGTTTACATATTCTTACCCCTGACATTGCCACCCTGCCATTAGCTATCACTTTTCTGGCTTGTGCAGCCCATCCTCCACTGCTACACATCCTTACACCTAAATTGTCATACTCGTTTACCACTTCTACCTTTTGGTCTCCTATGTACCACTCCTCTCCTTTCCTCAGTATCGATCCTCTTTTAAGTACCATTATTTTTTATTTTTGCTATTTATTCCTAGTCCCCAGTCAGCGCAAAACCTGTGGATTGCCTTAAGTGATTTTTGTAGACCTATTACGGAAATTGCTCCTACCATTAAGTCATCCATGTACAATAAACCAGAACTCCTGCAGAAAAAACAGACACTCTAGAATGCAATTGTGATACAACAATTACTAACACTACTATTAGCATCTCGCTTGCTCTCATCAGTTCTGTCAGCACATGATGTAGCTCCTTGCACAATTGACTGACTTTTATGACCTAAGTCAGTGCATCTTCTCCTTGGCATAGTAAACAAGTTTCTGTGAACTTCACAAAGTCACAAAGGAATTCAATTTATTTTGTGTCCAGGGATTTACCAATATTTGTCAACAGTTGTCTGTGGTCAAATATTTGTAGTGTTATAGTGCGTTCAGAAATTAATCTTCTTGTGTCTAATCTTCGAAAGATATATCATCATGCTACATAAAAAAATTGCTCTATAACAAATAATGAAGATTTAATAAAATATGGTAAGCGAAATAGCTTTGAAGACTTGGGCAAGGAATGGAATATATTTCTACTGTATAATGCTTTTGTTTGATAGATAGAGTTAACATGAAAAATTCAATGCCACGGCCGGGATTTGAACCACAGATCTCCTGGTTTCCGTCCAGTCTCTGTAATCCATTGTTTGTTGAAGTTGAAGTGTTCAATAAAACTTTAGTCAATATAACATCAAAGTAATGAAGTGCCAAAGAGTGAAAGGCTTCATTGCTAACTGCTTAGCATTACATACCAAGCAACAGTTTTGCAATATATATAAAATAGTGTTAACTTAATTCTCAAAACATGCAATTAATGCATAAAGTAAATCTTTGTTTGATATTATTTTTTCATGTAACAACTTAGGCTTTCACGGCTGGTGTCAATCCAGTAATATGTAGAAGTTTCCCATGTTACAAAGCATGAGGCCAAAACCGTTTACATGAGCCAGACCAACCAAGATATAGGCCTGCAGCTGTCTTGTGACTGGCGGTCGTACAGCCAATAGGAGAGAAGTAGGTGATCTCCTTCCAGCCTATATATATATATTTGGTGCCCTATTCTAGTTTGCTATGAGTCCTCTGAGAATTCTTGACGCACGTATGAGCAAAACGTCAGGATTTTCAGTTTTTCCTAGCAGACCACGGCCAGTAAGCCCAAAAACTTCTACATATTACTGGATTATTTTTTTAAATTTAAATTCATAAAAGATGTGTGCATTGTGGGTGCTGTATCAAAAATATAAAACTCTGGTTTATGGATTCTAGGGAATTGAGATTCAGATTTGACTTTCCCAGTAGTTTCACACTATGTTAGTCCAATACAGTTCTACGAGAACAGTAACTGTATTCCTGCCGTTTCTGAATTATGTATTATAGTTTAAAATCTGGAATCTGAAGTTACTCAGACAACCCTTTAAATTTTTTCTGTATGTTGTAATCATATTTGTAATTGAATCAAAAGTTATATTTTGAGTGTTTTATCTCGAGTGTTTCTTATTTCAGAAATTAAATTTTGTATCACAACTAAGCTATTCTTAATAATTGAAAGCTTAGTAGTGAGGTTAATCACATTTTAATATCTGTTGGTTTTACACTACCTTATTTCCCTTTGTAAAATCAGAACATATTATTGGGAATGTTTACTCTGACAATTTTGTAGGATTAAACAGAAACAGAAAATCCTGGAACATTTCTTCTAAAATTAAATCTTCAACATTGTTTAATTAAAACAATTTGAAATCTACCTAGAAAATCAGCTGTTGATTTCTTTTGTAATTTACGTCCTCCAACGTTAAGTCATATCGGATGGTCAGCTGTTGAGATATTCAGATTAATTACATGCCATGATTGAATGGACATTTGTTGACAATTGGATTAATGACTTCCCCATAATGTTCTTATGTGGTAGAGATGACTTAATGAACATTGGTCAACTAACCGAATGCAACATTTAAAAAAATGAAGATCTAAAGTTCGGCCGCTCTATCTCCGGCTCTGACATTTCTCGAGAGGAGGAAGTGGGTTGTTGCCAGTTCGTTAGCGGAAATTTCAAGCAGAGCAACATGCGTATTTGAAATATTTCACGTATTTGCATATTTCACGAACCAGTAGCATTATTATTATAATAGCGATAATAATAGGACTTACGAACACTAAAAATCGGAATTCATGCATGGAAAATATACCAAAGTAAGTTTACCAGCCCAAGTAGCTAAAAGGCCACGTGGCTCAAACAAAGCTAACCTGGCAACATGGTGTTTGGGTTCGGAAGCCACGCCTAGCAGCAACAATGCTGATTGGCGCTAGCAGACAGTTTTAACCTCCTGACCAGAGCACCGGATGTAGAGACTCCCAGTACCACCAACAGATGCAGTTAGTGTGCGTGAAAGGTGTGAACGAAATATTCTAATAGAGTTTTGTTGTAATGAATATCTTGCATGATAATGAAATTGCAAGTTGGATTTTATTGTTTTAAAGCTAATATGGTCCTATATTTTCATTTTAAAGATAATTTTGACGATATGTTTTCAATTGCTCATTACTGTATGTTGGTACTATGAACCTTCCCCCTCCACCTCTTGCAGTCGCAAAACGTCAGAGCCGGAGATACAACGGCCGGACACAGTAGTCTCTAAATACTTGGAGACAAGAAGAACAATAATTTTCTTAAAAAGTTCTAAGCAATACACACACACTGTAATCTAATACGAATAGTAATTAGTAATGCTCTGCAATACTAATATAACCTATTCACCTATAATTTTTTGTTTACCAAGAAGAGCCAAAGGGAGGCACCCCACATGTGTAGGAAAAAGAATAAGAAAACTTGGGATAGCAGGAATTCATATTGTTTTGTGTTTTTGACTCTGATTTCTGTTAATGACCCATAAGTAGTGCCTTTAGTGCCTAGCATAAAGGGATTTTAAAACACAATATAATATTAATATAATTTTGTGTTACAGGATATGATATATTCGAGCTTCCCTTCAACAGAATCGATAAGGTAAGACTTTATATCAGGGTTTACTTTTCACTTGCTCCCTCTTTATGTAAGACATGGAACTACTCCCAATCAGAGGTCTTTTTAACAGACTTGATATTTGTTCCTGAGCTGTAAGTCTATGACAGAGAATCGTTCGTTTTACTTGCGAACTGAAGGAGGCCATGCTAAGGAATTTTATGGCTGAAAAAAAAAAAAATCTGTACTCTATTTGTTGTCTGTTATGTTCTTCTGGTCTCATCACTAAGCAACGCTCTGGCACATTGATCACATCATACAGAAAACTTCACCAAATCAACATAAATCACTTTAACTACCACAATCATACATCAAAACATGCATAATTTTTTAAAAAAATTTTTTATCTACTTACAAGACTAAAAAAAGCGAAAGGAAATTAGATTTAAAAATCTTGCAGAAAAATGTCATAATCCAAGAAAATATGCCAACCATTTGTTTATGAAGTTAACAATACATTAAACATATACAATGATACATTAAATTCCTTTTATAGCACAAGACACTTTAACAATCATCCATAAATTCCTGTCCCGAGTAATAGGCGTTGCTGTATAGAGCAGACTTATACTTACCTATTTTCCCTGAAGATAGTAATTGTAAGTATTTTGGAAGGGCATAGAATATTCTACACATTCATAATATATTCCTTTCTGAAAAAAATCAGTCTAGCACTAGGTTCATTCTTTGTCTAGTATTTATGCATAAGGATATATTCACAAGGAAGTGTATTCAGCTTTTGAAACAGACCCTTACTTGGAGTTGTAACATAGATGCCACATATCGCTTTGATAGCTCTCTTGTGTAATATAAATAGTCGCTTACTCTCCACCAAATTAACCCAAAATATGAAAATATATGTCATTACCTATTGAACAAAATTTCCATATTATTCCTATTTTAATGTCTGAAGTCTGGTCAAGCACAGCCTTCTTAGTGGCTATGCTTGGAGTGAAATTTTGCAAACCTCAAATGTCAAGTCGTCAGTTTTGTCAACATTTAAAGTGAGCTTATTCGTCTTAAGCCAATTGCATATAGTACCAAATGCATTATTTAGTTTTAGTGCAAAATCATGTAAGTTTCTGCTGGTCACTATTATGCTAGTATCACCAATAAAGAAAACAGTAGTTGTGATGCTTCTTATTGCTAAGGGGCGATCATTGATATAAATTCAGAAAAGTCACTGGCCAAGAATTGAACCTTGTGGAACTCCTTGCTTAATGATCTCCTAAGCAGAACTCTGCCACTGATGAGAACTCTCTACCTCAATCCTTTCTTTCCTGTTCTCCAAATATGACTTAAACCAACTAAGGTGCACATTATTAATTCAATAGATTTTAAGCTTTTCTGTCAGAATTTCATGATTAACATAATCAACAGCCTTGGTCAGGTTGCAAAATATACACCCTATATGCATTGTCTTACTGAGGACTGAGAGAATTTCACTAGTAAACATGTACACTGCATTTTCGGTGGATGATACACTTCTGAAACCAACTGTTCTATTACTAGTATATTATTATGTTTCAAGAAATTGTACCACCTGTCAAACATTACCATCTCAAACATTTTTAAGAAAGTTGTCAGTAATGTGATAGGCTTATAGTGGGACGCATCCTTTTATCACCTATTTTAAGAAAAGGATTGACAGTAGCATATTTAAGTGTTCTAGAAAAATCCCAGTTACTAAGGATTGATTACACAAGTGGCATAGCAGTTTACTTATTATCATAGCACAAGCTTTCAGTACCTTACTGCTGAGTTTTTCAATTTTAATGCTCAGATAATTTTTGTAATATATGCTGGCTTAACACTTTTTGGCTTAAATCCTGGAAATTCAGTTTGTTAGCTACCCAACAAAACACTTAATGCAGCATCTTTACTCCCTTGACTAATGTTAAGCCTTGATGTAACATTTAGACATGTTCGCTCTCACCTTGGGATTCTTAATTTGCACATTATCTACTTTTGGAGTAATGTCACAAGTTTGGAGGTTTCTCCCTGTTTCTCTTTTTACAATATCCCAAGTGGTTTTTACTTTATAATCTGATTTATCTAGCTTTAGCTTGTAATATCTTTTTAGTGACAAATAAGCTTAGCATCACTACTATGCCTAATCATATAGTGGAGCTTTCTGTTCGGAATGCTTGATGTCCTAATAGCTGCTATAAACCAGCTCAGTGAGCAATTACACCGATTACGTAAAAAATGAAGCCAGCTACAGTGAAGCAATAAATATTTGTAACAAAGGATTCACTCATCTTAAGAAATTGGTGTTAATACTTCTTTGTAATGGAGATCAATTTCACACAGATTGTATCTTCAGTGCATAAATAAACTCCGTTGTCAAGGATTCCAGTTACCATGTTTTGTTTTTTCAGTATAATCAAAATCTGAAAACGAAACAAACCTAAAACCAGAATCAACTGCTGGTATTTCAAAATTCATCAAGCGATGTTTATTTTTTAAAATAAACATCTTTTCCCAAACCATTAAATATATCAAACCACTTAATTGTTTTAATAATTTAACTTCAGAATTTGTGATCGGCCGTAGCAGATCATTTTTGGTCATTTAACCATGAAATTGATTCTGTTTTTAGATTTGTCTCGTTTTCAGATTTTGGTAATACTGAAAAAACATAACATGGTAACTGGAATCCTTGACAACAGAGTTTATTTATGGACTGAAGATACAATCTGTTTGTGAAATCGTTCTCCATTAGAAAGAAGAATTAACACCAATTTCTTAAGATAAGTGAAGCCTTTGTTACAAATATTTATATTTGTTAAATTACACCAAGTTTGAACTCGTGACCTCAGGAACCAGAGGCCACAAAGGACATCTGGCAGTTATAAAGATTACTTGTTACTGGCCCTTATATTTCCTGGAATTAACATACCCAACATTGCTTCAGTAAGTTTGCATCACTCTTATTTATAAAGCAGAGGAAAAATATATTTTATTCTGACTATGAATTCATTAGGAGAAACCTAATTTAACATTTGTTTCTCAAATAAATCTGAGGTACATTTAACTTGATAGGTGTTTGGAGGAATTTAGTAACAGTGACTTCCAAATTAATTGAAAATACTATTTGTGGTCACTTTTTAACATTCTTTCACTTACGTAAGTGTAACTACAGACTACAAATAGTGCTTTCAATGCTCATGTTTGTTTGATTTTTCAGCTTTAGTCATATTTATTGTTAACACAGTTAAAAATGTGATTCTTTTACCCTTTTTCGCATGATCTAACAAATTATAAAGAGTTTTTGAATTTTCCTCATTTTTGGGTATAAGAAGGAAAAAACTCTTCCATTTGAAAAGAAGGCTAAGAAAGCAGATTATTATTTTGTTTATATTTTGAAACTTCTGGCTTAGTAATGGTTAATCCACTTCCACATTTTCTGGTAGATTTTTTAATGAGGTTTTTAAAAATACAAGTCATTAGAGTATACCCTTCAGTTTTTAAAACTTGACATAGATACATAGATGACAATCTTGCTATCATTGCTGATAAACTTGCAAAATAAAGCTGTCAATTTGACCTCATAACTTGAACATTGTAGTTGTTTTCTTTATCTAGATCTAAAGATAATGAAAGAACAATAAACTGAACTGGCATTTATCCAAAATAACTGATATTGATAATTACATTAAAACAGTTGTAATCCTTTTCCTGATAAATTTACTGTTTTAAATAATTTAATTTACAGATTTATAACTATACCCTTAAATAAAGGAGAATTTATCAGAGAGTAAAACCACATTAATAATACATATTGTTGATTATAATCTCTGTAATATTTCAGCTTATACAGAAGAAAATTAAACGTGTTAACCTTTGATGAAGACTCAGGAAGTAATTCAAGATTCAATAGAAGAGAGGATAGTCTCGACGGTAAGTCTGCCAAAAAATACAGAAATGGAGAAATTCATGTAGCAGAAATATCTTCAGCAGAGAAAAATGTTTTCAGTGAACAATATTGTATTGAAGAGATGGGCCACAAATCTTATTGCTTAAATCACAATAATTCAGTTCGGCAGAATATTACACAAGAGCAGCACTTCAGCAACAAAAATTATCCTGATAAGTCAGTTTCCGTTACGGACAGTGGAACTTCTGAAAAGATATTTACTTCTGCATTGGCTTCAGAGACAGCTAAGTGCATTCCAGATGTCAAAAAGAGATACAAGTGTTCTGTATGTGATAAGAGTTTTATGGTCTTGTCACAATTAAAAAGACATAATTTAATTCATGAAGGTGTAAAACCACACAAGTGCGAAACTTGTGGTAAGTGTTTTCGTGAATTATCAAAGATGAAAATGCATGAATTGATTCATTATGACATAAAGCCCCACAGCTGTAATATTTGTGGGAAATGTTTTAATAGGTTGTCAAGTTTAAAAAGACATAAAATGATTCATGAAGGTCTAAAACCACACAAATGTGATATTTGTGGTAAGAATTTTCTTGAATTATCAAGTATGAAAGTGCATAAATTGATCCATGATGGTATAAAGACCCACAAATGTGATATTTGTGGAAAATGTTTTCTTCATTTATCAGTTTTAAGAACACATAAATTCACTCATGGAGGTCTAAAACCATACAAGTGTGACACATGTCATAAAGGTTTTATTCAGTTATCAAATTTAAAAATACATAAATTGAATCATGAAGATCAAAAACCACAAAAGTGTGACATTTGTGGGAAGCGTTTTCTTGAATTATCATATTTAAAAAAACATAAATTGATTCATGAAGGTGTAAAACCATACAAGTGCGACACTTGTGGGAAGCGTTTTCTTACATCATCACATTTAGGAGGACACAAATTGATTCATAAAGGTCTAAAACCACACAAGTGTGACACTTGTGGGAAGTGTTTTGTTAAGTTATCAAATTTAAAAAGACATAACTTAGTTCATGCACCTGTCAAGCCATACAAATGTGATAATTGTGGCAAGTGTTTTGCTGACAGGTCAACATTGAAAACACATAAAATGATTCATGAAGGTCTAAAACCACACAAGTGCAGCACCTGTGGGAAGTGTTTTGTTCAGGTATCACAATTAAACAGACATAACTTGATTCATAAAGACGTGAAGTTGCACAAGTGAATTGCTTGGTGTAGTAACCCCTCATTATGTGCAATTGGTGTGATTTTTCTTGAGAAGTGGAAAACTGAACTAATCTACATACACATTTACAAATGAGAATATCTACATTCACGTAAAAACACATAATTTCTGTATGTTTGCAGACCTCCAATATTTATTAAACATGCTGGACATGCGGGATTTCTGCTCCAAACTGATATAAATTTGTTAAGATGGTACATTGAATATACAAAACAATTACATTTATATACACTTTTCTGAAATACACCCTGCATTACTTTTCTTCAAACATATAAATGGGTATGGTATACAAATGTCGATAAAAGGATTGAAATTCTTGATCGTGGGAAAGATAAGGCTTAAATTTTTTAAATTAGCAATTTTGTTATCACTAATCTTTGCCACTTTAGAAGAGAAAGCTGCTGTTGCTGGAATGGAAACATTTAGTTTCATCATTCTAGGGTTTTCCTTCCTTGTGATTGCACAGACAGCACATTTTTCTTATAATATGCTACCATCAAGATTTGAAATTGAGAATTTCTTGTTTTTGGACCATGTATAATGTAAAAGCATTTGTTAGTGCCTGAAGAGGTAATTAACTCTGTGTAGTCTAGTGGCAAGGCAACTAGCTGTACCCTCGGATAGGATATTGGTGAACTGAAGCAAATCTTCCTTTTCTTACCAATGCCAGCATGAGCAGATGACACAATTATTTTTTCTGCCCCAAGCAGCCATCGAAGAATAGAAAGAAATGCCTAATACTTGAGCTAACATAGTCATTGATGTAACAAAGGATAAATGAACAAGCTACATTGGGGCTCTTTTTAGCTGTTGTTTCATCGTATGTGAACAATACAGCCTTGTCAGATTTTATGTCATGGATAATGAAAACAGTGTAAGTAAGCTGACGCAAATAAAAGGGCCTTGAATGGGGATAGCTGGAAGTATTAGATTTTGCATGTGATCAACGCTGATTCTGGCAAATCGTCTGTTTTCACATGTTCTAATTTCTTGTAAAATTTGTCAGCTCTTCTGTGAACTATCTGCTCTGCTACCGCCACATGCATAGCATTTTCATTCAAACCTTTTTTTTTAATTTTAAATTTTAATTCTCTAAGGAGGCAACATGTATGAACTTGGGTTGATTGAATTTCAAATTAAAAATTTACAACCAATTTATTTTCTTTGAGGGTGCTCTACTGAAACAATTTCCACATTATTATTCCAAATGGTAACAAAATAATCACAATATCTTCTGTGGACGTCCATCAACAAAGCAGAACAAAAAAAAGAGGAAACAGAAATCCACATGCCACGTGGCCAATCTAGCAATTTGAATAGAAATCCCCCTTGTCCAGGGCATGAGGGGTTTCTGCGCAATACAGTTTAACATGGATATGAGGGATTTAGATGCAAATCGGTGCATTTATATAAATAGTATCATTCTGAATATCTCAAAAATATGAACATGATGGATTTCTGCACCAAGTGATTCAAGTATGATAGTCTTGAGAAGTGATTATAATTGAAAAGCTATAATTATAATAGATCCTCTTTATTGCTTTAGAGCAACGTTGTAAATTAAAACTTAGGAAACAACATTAACAGAATACAATGGGTTGGGCACGAATGTATGGTTTATAACCCTTTTGAAACTTAATTATATCATTTTACTGAAACAATTGTAAAACTAATCTGAATTTTAGTAATTTAAATTGCTTTATATAGATATAAATTCAAACATATACATGATGTGTAATTATATATGTTTAGACAAAGTTTAAAGGTACTAAAATTTTCAATAACATGTAAAAGAAAATTCAGCAGATACATCGATGGCAATGTTAAAATATCTAAATGAGTAAAAAGTGATTTGCATTGTTCCTTTGAACTCCACACATTAATCTAACAGCCATTTTTGTAATATAAAGATCTTAGTTACTAAAGAGTAATTCCCCCAGAAAAGGATACCATAAATAGCATAGTACACCTTCGTCAGAACATTCTTGTTAACACTGTGACTTAAAATTCTCAAAGCTCTACAGCTATGATATTCATGGGCACCCTTTACTGGATTATTTTAATTGAAAAGTCCATTTGTAGTTCCTGTGTAAATGTTTATTGAATTGTACTGAAACAGTTGTTTTTGTTTGGCCCCAAACATAATTGTGTTTGTAGATTTTGATATTGTTTATAATATTTTATAGTGTTGTTAAAGATTTCGGAATATTAAAAAGTGTTAAAATGCTTGTAAAAGTGGAAGTATATAATGAGCAAGTGAAAGAAAAGACATAATAAGCTATGGATGTTTAATGTGTTTAGAAATGTAAGGTTTCTAAGGAAACAGAAAATTAATAATCTTCAGAAAGGGAGATGTTAATGGTAAAGAAGAAAATAAGTGTGATAGTCAGGAAAGTAAACGTGTAGGAGACTTGATACATAGAGTCAACATGAAAGATTCAATACTACAGCCAGGATTTGAAACACAGATCTCGTTGTTTCTATCCAGTCGTTCCTACCCATTGAGCTACCATGGCCAACTTGCTGTCGTGACATTAAATTCTCCATTTGACTCGTATATTTCCCCAGTAAACCACTAGGGGCTCTCGTGTTCGAGATACAGCATTTGTAGCGACTATCTATTGTAAGTACTTGAGTCCCAAGCTTCATTATTAACTCTTAATTGTTGGAAATTAATCATTTCTTCAGTATGTAGGCTAAGGTTTTTGATAGGTAAGAGTGATCAGTATTTCAAGAGAAGCTTCAAACTCAAATTGGGTAACATCCTGTACTTCAGAAGGGTCCTAACGAGGATATTTATCTGCTAGTTCAGGCAATTTCTTATTGGTCCATAGGGTTGCCCAGAGTGCCCTGGTTTGGAATGAATTCTCCGGGTATACGGGCCAATCTTAAATGTACGAGCATGAATATGTCCTTACTCTGAGTAAATGCTGATGTGAACATGTGAACATCTAAGAAACATTAAAAATGGTGAAACAGAAAAATCAGCAGTGGCTTTTCATTTTTTGAATACTAGACATGACAACCTGGAGACATCTCTAATAAAATATGTTAATCACCCCATAGACCTTTCCGTATGGGAAAAAATCTTCATTAACAAAAATCGTCATAGAGTCATGAATTTTGAAACTCCACCACCGGACATCTTTGACAAGTACATCACGCCATCTATTGACAAAACGGAGAAATAGGAAACCACTACAACTTGCACTAGTCGAGTATCAACTGATGATAAGAGCAAGAGCTCTTGAAACATGTCCTGTGAATAAACAGTGTGAGTGAAGCAATGTGTCAATATATTCCCGATTCACTTTTCCACTAATTTGTGCTTCACTGTCCCTACGCTTCTTCCAAGTTTATACTTTGAAACATCAGATGTTAAACCAAATGGACCACGGCCTACAAGCCCAGATGGTGTATATAATGTAATTTATTTATTTAGCATTTAATTTCTATTCAGAGATATTTGGTTTGTCAAGGCACAATACAAGCAAGTGTTAAGTTTTTATTTGATCTTGATCCCAGTATACGTAACTTACTACTATTCCTAGTATAATGATCATGAATAGTTATTTGTTTGAAAGTAATGCATGTTCTTATCAACTACAAATAGTTTCTGAGATTAATGCATGTTCTTATTTAAAAAGCATACAGTTTTTAAGATATACAGACATAGCAGAGTTAGTATATTATTTATTAAAACATTCCTACAATGAGTCACTTAACGTAGATTAAACATTTTTCTTATTATTTTCTTTTGTGCTACATATAAACTTTTATTTCAGTAACTGATCCCTATATGCAAGATAAGACTGCACATTTGAATAGTAAATCAGCTTTAATGTTTGTATTACAAATTTTTCTTAGCACTGATATTATATAATGAGCTTTATTAACTTTTGCAGTAATATACTGAATATGCGGCTTCCAGCTTAAAAATTTGTCAATAATTACCCCTAAATGTTGTTTCATTGGTATAGTGTATTACCTCATTGTCAAAAGTGATTACAGGAGCTGCACTAGCTTCATTTCTATTTGATAGTGTAATATGCATACTGTGTGTTTTTCTAATATTAAGTAGTAATTTATTATTAGTTAGCCAATGCATCAATAGTATATCCAGATGCCACAAAACCTTCAGGAAAAGTTGATCGCAAAACACAGATATGGCTAATAAAGCCCAAGTGTGTCATTGAGTATAATAAAAATATGGATGTTGTAGATAGGTCTGATACAATGATTAGCTCTCTCGAATGTTTCAGAAAATTTATGAAGTGGAAGAGGAAGCTTTTTTGTTACATCTCTTAGACACAACTGCTGAGTTCTGAGGCAGTGTATCATACAAAACTAACACAAGCAGCAACATTACTCTAACAGATATCCAACTCTCTCTTATTAAGGCAATTCGTACCTTCAAAACACGAAAACAGGATGACCAACATCTAGTGATGAGCCCCTTAGGCTCACTCAAAGGTACTTTCCTACACCAACTCCAAAAAGCAAAGCCTGCTAGGACGTGTCATGTATGTGGACCTAAAAATGCCAGGATTGTGTATGCCAAATGTAACGTCGGCTTGTGTGTTCACTCATTCTGCAATGTACCACACAAACAGGAAATACGGATATTCTCTTGGGACGTATTAGTTACGTTCATGCATCATGTGTAACATGTATAGTGAACATTTCCATCTGAAAAGAAGTATCAATGCCAATTTGTTAAGATAAGTGAAGCTTAAGTGGCAAATGTTTTTATTTGTGTAATGTATAGTGAAGTTACATAGTTATCTAGACCATGATAGAAAAATAACAGATGTAACTGAAATTGCTGCATATTTTAACACTTACTTCATAGGAATAATCAATTAAGTGCTTCATAATAACAATGGACATCCTCATAATCCACTAAAGACTAATACTATTAATAATATAAATTCTATATACCTCCATTAAGTTACACCTGAGGAAATAACTAAAATAATTAACGGATTGAATAATACTGTGACTTTGTGGGTTCATGAAATAAAAAGTCCAGGTTACAAACAAAAAATTGCACTTTATTTCTGAAGAAATACGCTACGTACACATACACAATACAACATACAAGGTCAACAAACACAGCTGTTTACCCGCACGCGTTCAAATACTAACACCCCTTTGGCGGGCGGGCAGCCTTTTTATAGTTCACTAACATTCCATAAATTTCTCAATCGAGACACAGCTAGAACAAAGGCGAACTCTCGAGAAATCCGTCTCCTTCCCCCCCTCCCCCGTCGTTTTGGCGAGCTTTTATCTACACACTGCACTGCACATCCCTTTAATGCCTTGCCGCCTCGATCAACAATGGCCTGGCGACACTGCTCCCTCTTCAAGGCTGGTCGTCCCAAACAGCACCATCGTAGCGGGCCTGACGATCCAGGTGTACCACCAACATCTTCCCTCGGGGCACATTCTGGATGCGGTAGACCACGTCGTTAATCCTCTTCATCACCCGGTACAGTCCTAGCCATGGTTTCTGGAGCTTCGGGCATCGTCCCTTACTCCGGGTAGGGTGGTACAACCAGACTAGGTCATCTTGCTGGAAACCTTGGCTGTTGGCTTGCCTCTGGAACCCTTGGCTGTTGGCTTGCCTGTCGTATCGGGTCTTCATGTGGTCGCTCGCCTTCTGGATATTTTGACGAGCCATCTCATGCATGTCGTGGAGATGGTCCACCACGTTCTCCACATACTCGATTGCTGGCTGTTTTGCGTCCGGGGGGCTTCCAAAAGCCAGATCACAAGGGAGGCGTAAATCTCTACCGAACATTAAGCTGGCTGGTGTCATCCCAGTGGTGTTGTGTGTAGACGAGCGTTAGGGCAGCAAGAATAGTGGCACCTTGACGTCACAGTCTCATTGATGGCTGGCCACGACCTTCCTCAAGTGCTCTTCTAAGGTCTTGATGTATCTCTCCATCATGCCATCCGACTGGGGATGTAGGGGTTTTGTGCGGGTCTTGTTCACTCCAAGCCTTTCTAGTGCCTCCATCAGGTTGGACTCAAAATTGCTGCCCTGGTCGCTGTGGAGCTCTAACGGCACCCCAAATCGACAGAACACTTGCTCCACGAGGCAGTCTGTGATTGTCTTTGCCTCCTGGTTCGGGATGGCATACACCTCCGGCCACTTGGTGAAATAGTCCATGACCACCATTAGGTACTTGTTGCCTCGATCGGACACAGAATGGTCCAGCTATGTCGACGGTTTCGAATCGCGCTCCGACGTTGTACTGCTGCATGCGACCCCGGCTCGTAGTCTGGGGGCCGCGACTCGCCGCGCACACATGACATTGACGGCACCATCTCTCACCGTCTGTTCGGAGCCTCAGCCAGTAGTAGCGCTGTCGGAGTTTGTCGATCTTTCGGTTTGCTCCCAGGTGTCCTGAAGTACCGGCGTGCACTTCCTCCAAGACCTCCGGGACCTTCGGGGAAGTACCAACTGCTCCCTCTACGTCTTCCCATCAGGTGATTCCCATACCCGAAACAGCACGCCCTCTCTTGTCTTCAGTGAGTCCCATTGGGCCCAGTACGACTTATATGGTGGCGCTCCTTGGTGCGATGTCCTCCCAGGTTGGTCTTATCCCTGCCTCCACTCCTCTCAAGAGTGGTCCCAAGTCTGCGTCCGTCAGCTATCTGGTCTTCCAGGTTTCTAAAGCTCAGTAGCCATGTTAGGGCTCAGTGGTCAGTCCTCAGTTGGAATGACTGACCATACAGATATTTGTGGAAGTGCTCAAAGGTCTTTACCACCGCCAGTAACTCTCGTCCGGTGACGCAGTAGTTCTTCTCTGCCTTGGATAGCGTCTTGCTGTAGTATGTTATCACCCGCTCGTGGCCGTCCTGGACTTGGGATAGGACACCTCCAATGCAATGGTCGCTGGCGTCAGTGTCCACAATGAAGGCGCCACCTGGTTGTGGGAATCCCAGAATAGGAGCACTGCACAGTGTCTTCTTCAGGTGCTGGAAAGCGTCTTCGGGTTCCTCCTTCAACACATAGGGCCGGTGTTCTTCAGTCAGGCGGGTGAGGGGTTTGGCGATGCTTGAGAACCCCTTGATAAAACGACGATAATAGCTGCACAGCCCTAGGAAACTACGCAATTCTCTCTTATCCTTTGGCCAAGGTCAATCTCTCACGGTCTGTGTCCTCTCCGGGTCTGTGGCCACTCCGGTTGGTGAGACTATGTGGCCCAAGTAGTTCACCTCCTTGCGGAAGAGCTGGCACTTCTTTACATTTAGCTTCAAATTGGTCGCCTGCAGTCTCTGTAGCACCTTACTCAGCTTCTCGAGATGGTTTTCGAAAGTCTTACCGACGATGATGATGTCGTCCAGGTATAGCAGACAGGCGTCATAAGTCAGCCCTCTCATCACAGATTCCATTAGGCGGTGGAAGGTAGCTGGTGCGTTGCAGAGGCCAAAGGGCATAACTGTGAACTGCCAAAGCCCTTGGCCTGTAGAGAATGCAGTCTTTTCCTTGTCTCTCGGGTCTAGAGCCACCTGCCAGGAACCCGACTTCAGCTCCAGGGTGGAGAACCACTGTACACCAGGGTGTCGTCAATCCGGGGTAAGGGGAAACGGTCCTTCCGGGTGACGGCGTTCAGCTTCCTGTAGTCCACGCAGAAGCGTAGCTCGCCGTTCTTCTTTGTCGCCAGAACTAAAGGGGAACACCAAGGGTTGTCAGACTCTTCAATCACTCCTCTGGATTTCATTTCATCTACCATATCCCGTACCGCCGCTTGTTTCGCCAGCGGAACGCGTCTAGGTTGTTGCCGAATAGGCCGGGCGTCTCCCGTGTCGATGCGGTGGAGCACGCGGTCCGTGCGGCCGTAGTCACTGTCGCCTTGGCTGAAGACGTGCTGGTATCTCAGCAGTTGTTGAACTTTCTGCAGCTGTTCTGCGGTCAGGTGGTCGGCCGCCCTCTCCAGTAAGCCTTCCATCCGGAACCCCAGGTGTTGCGTCGACACCGACTCCTGCGTCTTGTCGATTCCGGTTACGCTGACCACGGGCTCGAACGTCCCCAGATCCGTTCCGGCCTGGACGTCGTGACCGTTGTCTGCCAGGTTGAGCAGCCTCACTGGCTCCTCTCGGCACGGCAATAATATCCTGGCTACACAGAGTCCGTGCACAGGCGTCTTCTGGTCCAGCATCATGTTCTTCATCCGCTGGCCTTCCAGTCGCGCCGTCACCACCACCTCGTTTCTCGCAGGCACAACCACGTCTTCCTTCAGGACGACCCTGCAAATTCCATGGAGCTCTTTGGGCTGCCGGAGTATGACCTCTTCTCCATTGAGCCGCAGGACCTTCCTGCCGACGTCGACCGTCGCCTCGTGGCTCCTGAGGGCATCCAATCCCAGAATCACCTCAGCCACCTTCGCGACGAACACCCACAGACGTATGGCACTCCTTCCCAAGGTCAACTTCAGTAGGGCCTCCTCCACAGGCAAGGTGTCGCCCGATGCCGTCACAAGCTGGTATGGTCGGCTCGGCTTCCTCGTCGGCAAACCCTTGCCCACGTCAGGTCTGATGATGTTCACGGCCGCCCCGGTGTCCACCAGCACGCGGCACGGCTTTCCTCTTACCCAGCCTTCCGCGATGAGGCTGTCATCCATACGCCGGCTGGCGGTGCGCAGTGTCACTCGAGGGGAAGGTGATGGCGCCGACGTGCCCTTTCAACGACGGCCCTTACTCGTTTTCCGGCTGCTCTTCCTGGTGTGGGCAGTCTCTCTCCAGGTGTCCCGGCTGTCCACACCCCATGACAGAGGGAACCCAGAAGAGGAGTTAAAATATATCACAAACGACAGCAACAAAGAGAATCCATCTGTTTAAGAACCACCAGATCCCAAACAGAAGAGGACCGGAGTTCACAGAGGAGCGAGGAGCAGGAACATCAGGAGCCATGTACGATCAAAAGCAGACGGCACTATTGGCTGTCGTTGGGCAGGATCGGGACGGCTGGCCGGAGAAGGATGGAACGAGAGATGGAGCCTCCATAAGAAGATCCAGAAACATCGATAGAGATAGGTAGATTTTACACCTGGAACTGATGAACCATCCTTTTCTCCTGATGCATGTAGGAAACTATGTGATTCCGGTTGAGGAAAGGATCGGATACCAGGGACAGGTGTTTAATCGAGTTAGTATGTAGGAACGGTAATTCTAGTAGACATAGTATCTGTGTTCATGTATTTCAATGTAGTTTATATTTGTTGTATATATGTAAAGAATTACCGTTGTAGTAATAGTTTAGTTTTGTGTATATTAAGTTACTGGTTTCCAGTGACATAGGTTTAGTTATAGTTAGTTAGCTTAGTTTTAGTAATATCTGCAAACATGTATAAAAAATGATGATAAATAAAGTTGAAAAGAGGAAAAAAGAAAATAAAATTTGTGGAAGCTATGTCTTGGTTTTGCTTCAAGATGCCAAGACATGGTAAGCAGATTTTTTTTTAATTTTTTTTTTTTTGTCCACACCCCAACACAGGCCACAAGGTCTTCGCCAGCGTCCCTCGGCTGGTCTTCTGTCTCCGGTGCAGCGGACACTCCTAGTTCTGGACGTCGGGATAGCTGTCACCTTGGCCGCCTCCATCCTCAATGCTGCCGTTAGCGCCTCGTGGATGGTTTTGTAATCGCCGAGCATTAAACACTGACGAATCTCCGTGTCTCCTACCCCGCCGATAAAGTTGTAGGCGGCTTCCCGGGATACGAACTCTGGTGGGAGGTCTACTAAGGCTTTGCAAGCTAGTTGCTCAATTGCCAGGGCGAACTCCTGCAGCGTCTCCCCTGGCTGCTGTTACCTTGACTTCAACTGGCTGCGGTACGCTGCGGCACGCTGCGGCTAAGCAAAGGTTTCCAAACGATTCTCCAGGGCCTCCCAGATGTCCTTGGGTGTTGCCGATGTCTGAACCGCATTCAGGACTCCCGCGGCCCGTCCTTGGAGGCTGGCTATTAGCTGTGTGACCTCTTCCTCTGGTACCCATTTGTTGTGCTTGGCCACTGCGTCGAACTGGTGGCGGAAGACTTCGAAAGTTGTCGCGCCGTCGTATTTAGGAAGTTTGAGGCACGCAGATGTTGTGTTGCGTCCCGGCGCGTCGACCTTTAAATCTGTCAACCTCCTGCCGACGTCCACCATGGCGTTCAGGAACTTTGTGTTGCTGTCGCCCTTTCCCTCCAGGTTGTTTACGTGGTTCGCAGGGTCTTCGACGTCTTCCACCATGGCGTTCAGGGACTTGGCGTTATTGTCGGCCTTTTCCTCTAAATCGTTAAGGCGCTCGTCAACTTGACCCATGCGCTTGCCCAGCTCCGCGACGTCATCCCTTACGCCGGTCAGCTGATCTTCAAACTTTGCGGCGAGGGCCTCGTTTGCCGCTTTCAGTTGCGCGGCCAGGTTATTTGCCGCCTCCGTCTTCGTCATTAATTCGGTCTTCATTTGTTCCATCTTCTCGGTGATGTTATCGTTAACCGTCTTCATTTGTGTCATCCCGTGGCCAGGTTGTTATTTGCCGCCTCCGTCTTCATCATTAATTCGGTCTTCATTTGTTCCATCTTCTCGGTGATGTTATCGTTAGCCTTCTTCATTTGTGTCAGTTCCGTGGCCAGATTGTTATTTGCCGCTTCTGTTTTCGCAGCGAGCTTCATTTGCTGCTTTCATTTCCATCATCTTCTCCAAAATCTTTTCCAATGCAGCCTCCATGTCGCACTCCTGACACAATTTGTAACTTTGTGGGTTCGTGAAATCGAAAGTCCAGGTTACAAACACAAGAAATTGAACTTAAGTTTCGTAGAAATACGCTTCGTACACATACTCAATACAACATACAAGGTCAACAAACAGAACTGTTTACCCGCACGCGTTCAGTTACCGACTAACACCCCGTTGGCGGGCGGGCTGCCTTTTTATAGTTCACTAACATTCCAGAAATTTCTCAAACAATCGAGACCCGGCTAGAACAAAGGCGAACTCTCGAGAAATCCGTCTCCTTCCCCCTGCCGTTTCGGCGAGCTTTTATCTACACACTGCACTGCGCATCCCACACTGCCTTGCCGCCTCGATCAACAATGGCCTGGCGACAATACACATTCTGCAGGTGCTGATGATATACCAGATATAATTGTAAAAAGGTGCAGTGAACACATAATCAGTCCACTTGTTCATCTCTGTAATGCATCCATGACTAGCAGGATCTTTCCAGACACACTGAAAGTATGTAAGGTTATACCCCTACATAAGACAAGGAAAAGGACTGAAGTATCCAATTTCCATACCTTCTGTATTTTCAAAGATATTAGAAAACATAATGTATAGGAGGCTTCTCTCGTTTATGGAAAAACATGACTTAATTACTAACTCACAGCTTGGATTTCGACACAAAAAGTCAACGGAGACTGCAATATACTCTGTTTTAAATAGCGTTATAACCGCTTTGGATAATAAAGATAAAGCAATTGGTATATTTTTAGATCTAAGTAAAGCTTTTGACATTGTTGATCACAAAATTCTGTTAGCAAAATTATTTGACTTTGGCATACGAGGACCAGCGTACAGCTTGTTTGAAACTTACCTTACAAAGCGAAATCAATTAACCGAGATTTTTGACACAAACCCTAATACCAATACTCATTTGGCAATTAGATCAGACTTACTTGACATTACATATGGAGTGCCGCAAGGCTCAATTCTGCGCCCATTTGTATTCCTCTTGTACATAACTGATTTTGTAAATAACATCAAGGCACATAACACTGTACTGTTTGCAGACGACACTAACTTACTAATAACAGAAAACAGTAATGAAACATTAAATAATACATTAAGTCACACTAGTAAAGACTTGGTATCATGGATAGCTAATAACAACCTGGTTTTAAACACAGATAAGACAGTTTGTCTTAAATTTAGTATTACTGACAGAGGAAACAATGAAAGTATTCCTGAAGTAAAATTAAATAATAAATTAATTTCATACAAAAGTGAAACAAACTTTTTAGGCTTGTGGATACAGGATAACTTAAAATGGAAAACTCATACAAACCATCTACTAACCAAATTAAGCAGGAATATATATGCTCTAAGAATGTCAGCCATCGTGTACTTTTAATGTCCTATTATGCACATATACATCCTATAATTAAATATGGAATAATATTTTGGGGAAATTCACCAGAAGACAAAGATATATTTATTAAACAAAAACAAGCCATTCGAATTATAGGCAACGAAAGAATGCTATGTTCATGTAAGCCACTGTTCAAAAAGCTTTGTATACTTCCTTTGGCATGTGTTTATATACTGGAGACAGCTTTATTTGTAAAAAGAAATAGATTTAACTTTCAAAACAATAGAAGTGTTCATATGCATTACATGAGGCATATTAACCTCAATCCAAACTCCAATGTTTAAGATTGGAGTACTGCATTCCTGTATAATAGTTTATAATTCCCTTCCTAATGACATCAAAAGCATAGATAACTACAACGTGTTTAAAACTAGAACAAGGGCTTTCTTGCAGGAGCACTGCTTTTACACAGTAAAGGAATATCTGCAATTTAACAAATCCATATAATCATAAAACATGAATTTACTTAGCTTGTTCATTTCTCTCATTTATAATTATATCCAATTTGTGTTACATCATAACTGAAGGTAGGTTAGGTATATTTGATGTTTAACTTTGTAATATTAAGGGTAAATTTACTGACGTATCCTATATCAAGGTACTATGTACAGATTTGATTTTAAAGGATGAATTAATTTGAATTTGAATTGATTGAAGTTATAGTATGTGTAGTGTTTAGCGCCCGCTTTTACTACATACGGCACTGCAGGCGATGACACTGATGATATATGAGATGAAGATGGAGCACCGGTGGAATGAGATGGCGGGGGAAACTGGAGATCCTGGAGAAAACCCGCCCCAGCGCCATGTTGTCCACCACAAATCTCACTTTGCGGTCACCTGGGATCGAACCCGGGCCACTTTGGTGAGAGCCAAGTGGTCTAACCACTGAGTCATGGCGTGGCCAAAGTTATAGTAGTTAAAAGATTCTTTTATAAATTGTTTTGGTCACCCCTGTCTTGAAAAGAAAGAACAAATTTAAATGCATTTCATTCAGTATATTTAAGTTAAAATAAGTGGTAAAAATGCCAACCTTTTCAGTAATAACACGTGCATTAGCGGCCACTGGACAACCCTTATCCAGGTTTGCTGCTGGCGATATTGCTCCTGCTTAATAAATGTTGACTAAATTAACTTCTGCATCATCTATTATTACGTACATGGACTTGGACATGTTTTAGAACTTTTCTTTAATTTCAGTACAGTAATGTATATTTAAAAAGAATTTAAATATTGCAAAAATAACTTAACAAGGAGGGATTAGCAGACTGAAATCACTATAACAGTAAAAGTGTTAAAGGCAATTTGATGACATACTCCTGAAATAGTTGTGTTGCATATTGCAATTCTGTATTTGCTGCAAGAAACAGGTTATGATGAGCACAATTTCTATTATTCATGAGTAATCTTTAACCAGTTTCTGACGTGGCTGTGCTATTATCCTGTTTAAAATTTGTTAAGTGATAGCTTTTAACAGAACTAAATAAGAAGAAAGGATATTTATCACATTCAAGACTTAAAAACCACGAAGCTGTAATGGATGTCAATCGTAGGGATGTTCCACTCATCATGGATAGCTGAAAATTGTAACAATTGTCATTAATAGTTATAGAACTAAATATTAACATTAACAATAAACCTATTATACTTATCTAGCATTTATCTCACTGCTACGAATTTCACGCAAATATCACACAGAAATATATCAAAGAAATGACAGTGATTTGTCCTTGGCTAAAATCCATAATTCAGAAGACGTGTTTCTTTTTTCTCTTCCAAACCTACAGCTGAAATTAAGTATGCTCTTTGTAAACACAAAACTGCAGACAAATTTGAAGCTTGAATAAGCCATCTCCTTTAATGATTACAGTATATTAACTCTCGCGTTGCTATTTATGCTATATTAATTTCATGCTTGTGGGGTTGGCAGTACTCGATTTCTCTATTTTTGTTTAGCTGCGGAGTTTGGCAACAACCGCTTAAGCAACGTCATTAGTGTGTCCTAGTAGGAAGTGTGCGTGTTATAATATAGGTAACCTTTTCCTATCTTTTGTCACACAAGAGAGCTATGGAGCTACTCAAACTTACAAAATAATAATCAAAATAACTCTTTGATCATATTGGCCTGGATTTTAGTTTACTTGTGTTGGTTATAATAGTACACAAGAGGAGAAAAGGTGATGAAATACTGTAAGTTTAAAACTAGTATTTGTTATAAATGTTTAGCTAATGTAGAATGTTCATAATAATTTGATACTTGAGCTATATTCATGTATTTCTGAATGATATACTGAACTTGAATACCTGAAATTGAAATTGAGTAATAGTAAAGAGTTTACCTCAGGATGAAGATGCTACAATTTTTTAGAAAGTTCTGTTTAGCAACACAATCGCGTCGTGAATACAAAGCACGTCATGATATTGCAGAGTACCAACCTAATGTGAAATGTGCTACTTAGGACTTGCTGTCATGACATTAAATTCTCCATTTGACTCGTATATTTCCCCGGTAAACCACTAGGGGCTCTCGCATTCGAGATACACGGTTTGTGACCCCTAGTGGTCTACCTGGGAAATATACGAGTCAAATGGAGAATTTAATGTCATGACGGCAAGCTGGCCATTGTAGCTCAATGAGTTAGAGCGACTGTACGGAAACCAGGAGACAGTGATTCAAATCCCAGCCATGGCATTGAATTTTTCATATTGACTCTATCAAAAACCTTAGCGGATATATGGCTAGTATGAAGAAATAATTAATTTCCATCAATTAACTAAATATTAAGTATTGTTAATGATATCTATATTTTTTCACAGATTCATTATTGAAATTTAAGAACATTGCTGTCAAGTGTAGTAGTTGGAAATGGATATCAAAGTAGAAATCAAAGAAGAGGTTCCTTTCTCAGAAGTTATTTTACAGACTGAGAGAGAAGATTTTTTAGAAAATGATAAAATGAAGTTAGCTATTTATGCTGCTGAATACGACAAAGTCTGTGAAGTAGAAACCAAAACAGAACTTAAAGAAAAGACAGTTGATTCAGACGTTTGTCTGCAAAATGAGTGGGGCTTTTTATACAAGAATATTGTAACAAATGTAAATGATTCCAACAAAGACTGTGAAGTGGATACCAAGTTAGAAGTTAAAGAAGAACTCTGGTGGCAGCAGACAACTTCTACAGAATCTCCTTGTACTGATGATGTAACTAAGGTTAGTTTTACTGTTAAAGTAAGGTAAATCTTCAATGTAGATGGTAAACAACAAGGAGCACTGATGTGTTGATCAAACAAAAGTTGAGAATCAGTTTTAGATATTAACGTTCTTAGTTCTGTACTTGTAGGAGTAGACTTGTTCCTATCTTCAGCATATGCTTTAGAAGTGTTGTGTGTACAGTATGCGCACGATAAGTTGAACGCTCGGGTTTCAAGTCCTCATTCAGTAACTTTCATCTAACTGCTTGAACATAGATGACAACTTTGAAACTCAAAATGCTCTATACACTGACATCTAGTTGCAAATATACTAAGTTTTATCATGTGCGCCATATTTTGTTTTGATAAATGTCAAGGTTAATTAGCTAACCAGTTTACAACAAAGGTATGTTGTGGATGTTATGGCTCTTGAAAGGGGATACATTATTTGTCTACCTCTGTATAACTATGATCTGAATTTAATTGAGCTGGCGTGGACAAAACTAAGGAATGTTTTCACAAGTGCAATTTCACTGGTGATATGTCGGCTCCAAATCTGTGGAACCTTGATAGAGAAGCATTATCTTCTGTAACTGCAATGCATTGCAAGAAGGTCCAAGAGCTGGAAGTGAAATATTGCAGAAATGATGGTGTGATAGAAAATGCAATTGATGAAATTATCGTCAACACACCAGAGGATACTAGCGATGAAAGGGATGCACCGTACTCGAAGTATCACAAAGGGAATGAGTATTTATAACTGTCATATTTCTTTTCTAATTTTATATAAATAGAAAGTGAACATATATATATATATATATATATATATATATATATACAGCTTATCAGATCGAGTTCAATTTATTATTTGTCCAGATATCTCACACTTGCAGTGCATATCTTTGCTTATCAAACATGCTATATTGCTGAATTGTGTCTTTCAAGGTTGACCACACTGCTGAAACTAGAGAGCGTTAGCTCTCGCTTCTTGCCCTCACCACACCGTACATCCAGCACTCAACTTACCGTGCACATATAGTAGATACATGGTGATGGGACATTGATATAGTGCTTCTCAGTTTATGTATTTGAATGATGCAAGAGCCTGAAAATTTCAATATTCTTGTCAAAGTGGTTTCTTTAAAATTTAGAGAAGAATGCAACTGAAAATAAAATGCTGAACCTGTTTAAGTTTATATTACTATACCTTAAGGATTACACAATTTATTTTATTTTTATTAAGTCAAAAAAATCATGTACCACTGTATTGAAAAGTTAAACAATTTATGTAAATGAACATTGTTATGTTACAGGATTTGACAGATGAAAGTTGGCCTTCTGCTGAATCAACAAGGTAAGACTGATCAGGTGTACTTCTGAGAGACTGCGAGACTGCAGGCTTTTACTAAGTACGAGATATAAGTGACTTTTATTTATGGACATTGCTTCAGACTACTTAAGTTTGCTCAGAAGCCTCTTCATCAGTTTTGATATTGTTTTATGTGAACATAAATCTATGACTCTGAACAACCGACTCTGACACCATGCTCCATAAAGCCTACGTAAGGACTTTCATGCCTCCCCAAAAAAGTCCATTGCCTTAAATGTTAATTTTGAAGGCGCATCCTTGGTAACCAAGAGTACATTTGTTAATTCACGGAAATAAAGAGTTAGTTTTGTGAGATAAAATGTTTATAGAAGAAACCAGTAAAATATTTGGCTGTCATTTGGAAAACATTATGGTGAATTTTTTAATACAAGTGATACAGAGGGTGGGTGATTAAGAGAGATAAGATATATGGGAAAACTTTGACGGCCAAAGTTCTATAGCTTTGTATCATAAAAGGTTTCAAAGAAATTGCTGGAAGCATAAATATAGTGCTATCCATATAAATCTGAACTATTTCAATAGACCATAATTTTTGAACCAATAATAGGACACACCTACAACTTTGCGAGAATATAATACACAATTGGGAGATTATATTACACTATAAATATTAAAAGCACAAGCATTATTAACAGTGAAGTATTCTTCATATTTGAGTTTGATTTATGAGTCACTATGTTTACACTCAAACTTCACTTACTTGTTGTATAATTGAAACGTTTCCAAGATCATTCGATCTCATCCTCAGCTGTTTGGTGGCTAAATGAACCTTCCTCTTCTTCCACTACTACGGAGCTCCGATCACTCTGCCATCTGGTGTTAGGGGCACTAAGTTTTAATACTTCATTTAATGCCGGGATTTCAACATTTATAACTTTATCACGGTTTTTGTTTATGAATATTTTTTCCCAGATATCCAATTCTATGGGTGTACTTAAAGATTTTAACAGTTTAATGTTGTGGCCAATGTTGTGGTTTTCTGTCCTAAAATGGTGTGAAACTGCAGATTTTTCTGTTTGTTTCAACTTAATGTTCCTCTGGTGTTCTTTTTGCCTGGTTAACAAGTTTCTCTTAGTTTTTCCTATGTAGCTTTTTTCACAGGTTTCACAATTAATCTGATAAATTCCTGACTTCAAATTGTTGGGGATTGTATTTTTCAGTGGTTTATTTAGCAGGTTCCTCAGACTGAATTTGTTTTGGGGTGCTAGTTTTAAGTTTAGTCTTTTGAAGATTCGTTCAAATTTTCTAAAAGCCCATGGATGGTAGGTGAATTTTCTATATTGCCAATTTGTGTTTTTATGTGGTGTGAGAGTGGTATTTTTTGATATTACCTTCAGTTTTTCTTTTCTCTTCATCATGTTCCTTATGATGGCTGGGTTGAATCCATTTAATACTGCTATGTCTTTTATGTGTGATTTTATTTGAAGCAAAAGGTTAGAAACAGTGATGTATTTAACATTTGAAAGTAATGATTCCGTAATTCAAAGACAAACATCACTTAAATTATCCTTATTTGGACATGTTTCGGAGAATGTTTTGTCCCTATCATCAGCCGTTGTCCGGATAACTGCTGACGATGGGGACAAACTGTTCTCCAAAACATGTCCAAGTAAGGATAATTTATGTTTGTGTTTGAATTACTGACTCATCACTTTCAAATGGAAAGATTTTGTTTCAACACTCCAGGGGTTTTCCTTCCTTGTGATTGCACAGGCAAAACATTTTTCTTATAATATGCTGCCACCAAGATTTGAAGTCGAGAATTTCTTCTTTTTGGACCATGTATACTGTTAAAGCATTTTTAGAGCTTGAAGAGGTAATCAGCACTGTGTAGTCCAGTGGCATGTACACTATCTTTTCTGACAGCTCTCTTTACAACAATGATATCTCTGTCATATCTCTGTACCCTCTGATAGGAAAATATTGGTGACCTGAAGCAAATCTTCCTTTTCCTACCAATGCCAACATGAGCAGATGACACAATTTCCATAGAACATAAAGAAACGCCTAATACTTGAGGTAACATATTCATTGATATAACTAAAGATGAATGAACAAACTACATTGGGGCTCACCTTAGCTGCTGTTTCATCGTATGTGAACAATATGGCCTTGTCAGATTTTATGTCATGGATAATGAAAACAGTGTAAGCAGAGGCAAAATAAAAAGGGTCTTGAATGGGGATAGCTGGAAGTATTAGATTTTGCATATGATCAGTGCTGATTCCGGCAAACCGTCTCTTTTTCATGTGTTCTAATTTCTTGTAAACCTATTTGGCTCTTCTGTGAACTATATGCTGTGCTACCGCCACATGCATAGCATTGTCATTCAAGCTGGGGTTTTTATTTTCACTTTCAATTCTACACATAGGCAGCATGTATCAACTTAGGGTCGAATGAATTTCAAATTAAACATTTTTTTGAATATTTTCCAATACAACCAATATGCTTTTCTTTGAGGGTGCTCTGACTGAAACAGTTTCCAAATTGTTTTCACATTCAGATTTCGTGACAAGTATTTGTACTCTCCACTTGTGTAGTGTCCCTTGTCAATTGGAAAACTGTTAATGTGGTCTTCAATTAACAGTGTCACCTCAGCCGGAATTTCATTGGCAGATCATTGTTTTCCACACTTATCTTTAGATTTATCAGAACATAGCAGGTCTCTTAAACTTCATAATCTGATTATACAAATAATAATATTTGTAACTTATAATCCACTTATCTTAAGAAGTTGATGCTAAAACTTCTTTCTTGTTTTTTCAAATCGATTTAGAAGGCATTTTGCATTTGTCATCAGTGAAACACTCTCTGTTGTTAAGGAAATATCCGTTACTATGTTTTCCTTTTGCTATGTTACGTTCCCAGCACCACCAACATCCGAAGACATAATCTGACATTAGAAACTCCATACACAGATAAGGATGCTGACTTGCACACTTGAACGCTGCTACCAGGACTGAACAATCAATATTTGTACGGGTGCTCTTTGGATATTTTCTTATAATGTACGTAGTCTTCCGACAATTGCGGACATTTTGTTGTTTAGATATCCTTGGTTCTTCAGTTTGCTTTCTTTTATACTTACACATTTATAAATAACACTTTATACCTTTATTTCTTTTATTCAAAGATAACTCACCACTGACTGATGCCATACTAATATTATTCTAAATGGCAACAAAATTAAGCACAATACCTTCTGTGGATGTCTATCAACAAAGCAGAAAAAAGAGGAAACAGAAATCCACAAGCCACGTGGCCAATCTAGCAATTTCAGTAGAGATCCCTCTTGTCCAGGGCATGAGGGGTTTCTGTGCCAAACAAATATTTCAACCAGTTGTTGAATGCATAGTTTAACATGGATATGAGGGATTTAGATGCTGATCAGTGCATCTATATAAATAATATAATTCTGAATTTCTCAAAAATATGGACGTGAAGGATTTCTGCACCAAGCGAATCAAGTAGAAGATCTTGAGAAGTGATCATAATTGAAAAGCTATAATTATAATAGATAGTTGTTATTGCTTTAAAGCAACGTCATAAATTAAAACTTATGAAAGGACATTAACAGAATGCAATGGGTTCAGCACAAATGTATGGTTGATAGCCCTTTTAAAACTTAGGAGTGGGAGCTCTCTTAATTTTTGTGATAAACAATTATATAATTTTACTGAAATGATTGTAAAACTAATCTGAATTTTAGTAATTTAAATTGGTTTATATAGGTATAACTTCGAACATTTACATGTTGTGTAATTATAAATGCTTGGACAAAGTGTAAAGCTAATAAAATTTTCAATAACATAGAAAAGACAATTCAGCACATACATCGATGGCAATGTTAAAATATCTAAATGAGTAAAAAGTGATTTACAATGATCTTTTGAACTCCACGAATTAATCTAACAGGCTATTTTCTATTATAAAGATCTTGGTTACTAAAGAGTGATTCCGCCAGAAAAGGATACCATAAATAGCATAGTACACCTTCGTCAGAACATTCTTGTTAACACTGTGACTTAAAATTCTCAAAGCTCTACAGCTATGATATTCATGGGCACCCTTTTGCTGGATTATTTTAATTGAAAAATCCATTTGTAGTTCCTGTGTAAATGTTTATTGAATTGTCCTGAAACAGTTGTTTTTGTTTGGCCCCAAACATAATTGTGTTTGTAGATTTTGATATTGTTTATATTATTTTATAGTGTTGTTAAATATTTGGGAATATTAAAAAGTGTTAAAATACTTGTAAAAGTGGAAGTATATAATGAGCAAGTGACAGAAAAGACATAGTAAGCTATGGATGTTTAATGTGTTTAGAAATGTAAGGTTTCTAAGGAAGCAGAAAATTAATAATCTTCAGAAAGAGAGATGTTGGTGGTAAAGAAGAAAATAAGTTTGATGGTCAGGAAAGTAAATGTGTAGGAGACTTGATAGAGTCAACATGAAAAATTCAATGCCATGGCCAGGATTTGAACTACGGATCTCCTGCTTTCCGTCCAGTCGCTCTTACCCATTGAGCTACCATGGTCAACTTGCTGTCCTGACATTAAATTCTCCATATGACTCGTATATTTCCCTGGTAAACCACTAGGGGCTCTTCACATTCGAGATACACAGTTTGTAGCAACTTACTCAGGTAAGTACATGAGTCCCAGGCTTCATCATTTAACTCTTATTATTTAAATTAATTGATGAAAATTAATCATTTCTTCATACTAGTCGTATACAGACTAAGCTTTTTGATAGGTAAGAGCGACTGGACGGAAACCAGGAGATCCGTGGTTTAAATCCCAGCAGTGGCATTGAATTTTTCAAGTTGCCCCCTATCAAAAATCTTAGCCTATGTACAGCTAGTATGTTACCCCTGAATAAAGATGAATTTAATAAAGAATATAAACATATTATTAATACTACTTTAATTAATGGTTTTAATAAAGACTTTATCAATAAAAAAATTGAAAAATTCAAATATCAAAAAGCTGTTAATGATATTTCTACCCTTAGGAAAATAAAAGATTATAATTTTAAAAAACTTACTTATTATCCTTGGGTTAATAAACATTTTCAATAATATTTTAAAGATTACACAGAAAATGAAGCTATTTACAGTGGAGTAATATTTTAAAGAGTTTGGTATAACATTAGTTCCTCAAAATAAATATAGTATTAAAAATTTATTACATATCTCTATAAAAGATAAAATTACTAATAATAAAAATCTGGTATTTATCAATTTGTTTCGAATGTGATAAAGTTTATATTGGAAAGACGAAACGTAATTTAGAAATCAGAAAAAAACATTTCCTTAACATTAAGTACAAACAAACTAATAAATCGGCCGTAGAAGATCATTTTTAGTCATTTAACCAAAAAATAAATCCTGAATTTAAATTATTGAATGGTTGGTTGGTCTCTGTGCTTCCCTCAAGGTTATTCTTGCAACTTTATTGGTCCACTATGATTAATTCCATCATTTCAGAAGAAAACGTAATGCCAGAGTCCTACAGTTCATTTCACCTCTAGTTTATCTAAGAGCATGCAATGCACGCAAGGGAATATGATTTGATGTGCAAACATTTCTCACAGGTTCCTGTAATGTCCACTTACAGCGCTTTTTATCATATAAATAAATACTTTGTTCTTGTATCAGATGTCACTTCGTAATCATATTGTTTTTTTTTTTTTTTCCCTCTCTTTTTCATCTTCCAATTCTTCATCCGATCATCACTTTCAGTTTCTGTATCACTTTCAAAGTAGCTGACATCTTCATTGACTTGAGATTCGAAATCACGATCGTTAAATCTTGTGAATTTTAAAGGTCCAGCAAGCAACGACATTGTAAACAGTATTACTAAAACTTAAGCTTCTCCTAGCGCATATATCAATGTGATGTGATGGCGAAATGTTTACTAAACACAGAGGAAGGAACTATTAACACATAACTACTTCTTTATCGAGAGGGTAGACGTCACGTCACCGGTTAAGGGTTAAATAAACTTCTGGATCATCTACAATTACGTACATGGATTTTCGTAGGTATATTCAAACGTTCTTTAAAATTAATTTAAATATTGCAAAAATAACAGCAAGGAGTGGTTGGCAGACGGAAATCAGTGTAGCAGTGAAAGGGTTAAATTCTGTTTACAAACACACATTGGCACCTAACTATTTAAAAAATACACCCGTATTCAAATCACTAATGTGTTACAGTCAATGACTGAATTGTACCTTCTTCAAAAAGCACTATAACATCTGACGTGATTGGTAATTTTGTCTCGGCCATTACATTAAGAATGGCCTCCAAAATCTTTTATCTAATTACGTTAAAGCTTAAACGAAGTTCCATCACTGCAAACACAGAATATTAAATTGACATCACTGCTAAACTGACAAATGAAACAAGTGAAAGCAATCGATGTAAGTCACTATTCGTATCCAATATGCAGAGGCCTTGGCGAAGGCGTTGCTGAATGCCTTCCGATATAATCATAACAGCACATTGTCATTACTGACAAAATGATGGTGGTAAACAGAAAGATGGTTTAGCGCTGGTAATGTTTGTTAGAGGTGGGATATTTGAGGTGAGTAATGAATTGAATAGAAGAAAATTGTAGATTTTTATTTGTTGATAGATTATGGCGTGTGGAGAAGAAGTTAGGTGTGTTTCTAGCGTTCCCCGGGGTCAATGTCATTGTCCTCGAGGCTGACTTTGTATGATCCAATGTGAACGAGGTTAAGTATGTACCATTAACTGATGGTGTATGAATATCTGCATCTAACGAACGCCTAATTTTATATTTACCAAATCGCCCTTAACCAAACCAATAACAACCAGACACACGACAAATTTGAAAATTGAGAAATAGTCCATTAGACGGTAGTTTCCGGGCTTATGTACATACACACAAATTAAAGTGAAAATTTGAACATAAGTGAATAAATGGCAAAGATTGCTAGAGTGTCTTTAACCCTTGGTTAGGCGCGCGCCTTGGCAGAACACCTGGGAGGCCCGCACTTTGCTTATGCGATTATATACTTGTACGAGGACTGTTCAATAAAGAATGATCATAACTTTTTTACGGTCATAATTCTTTGCACTAAAATTCAATCTTATTATATTCTGTTAGCATAATGTGAAACAAACATGCCGTAGAAGATTCATTGTTGGTACTCCTGGTTCCCACCTGTGAGAACTGGGCAAGTTCAGACATGTTCAGTATCGCCTACCGCTGCAATGGAGGTAACATGCGAGGAACAATATGCGGCTTTGAAATTCTGCTTTCGTCTCCACAAATCTTCAGTTGAGGCCTATACAATGTTACAGGAGGTCTATGGAGAGTCTGTTCTTTCCTACAGCACAGCTCGAAGTTGGTTTATAATGTTTAAAGAGGGGAGACAATCAATTTCAAAGGAAGGTGGACCCAGTGCTCTAGTTACTGCTCTTATGGAAGAAAACATCAACACTGCTGCTGCCATTGTGAGAGAGGATTGACGAATTACCTTAAGATCACTTTCTGAAATACTGAACATTTCATTGGGTGCCACCCACATGTTGGCGACAGAAACATTACACACGAGACGTGTTTGTGCACGATGGGTTCCAAGACTGTTGATTCCCGAACAAAAGGACATTCGCCTGCAGGTCTGCATGCAGTTAAAGTTGATGTTAGAGGAAGATACAGAGTTTCTTTCAAATGTAATCATTGATGATGAAACTGGGCTGCATCATTTTGATCCTGAGAGCAAACAGCAAAGTTCATGTAGAAATCTCCTTCATCACCAACCCCCCAAAAAGCAAAAGTGGTTGCTTCTGCTGGGAAAGTTATGGTCATCTCATTCTGTGATATTCATTGAATGGTTTATCAGCATGTTGTATCTGCACACACATCAGTAACTGGACAATACTACAGGGATGTCCTGAAGACATTGTAAGTCCATATCAGGTGCAAAAGACCACATTTCCGTGAAGCAGGCTGGATGTGCGGCTGCATATTGCCAATGTTGTTGCTGAATATCTGGCAGGAATCAATATGAAGTGCATCCTTCACCCTCCCTATAGTCTTTGCTTATGACCTCAGCTGTTGTGCGCCCTTAAGCCCTCCCTATAGTCCGGATTTAGCCTCATGTGACCTTTTTCTATTCCCTAACTTGAAGAAACGCCTTCGTGGGAGGCATTATCCATCATCAGAAGCAGTGGTGAAGGATATCAAATTATTTTGGCATGTATTCCCAAACAGAGCAGAGTGTTGCATTTCCCACTTGCATATTTAGTTTTGCTGTTCTTTTGTCTTTATTGCAGGGCTCACATTGTTTCCTTTTCAATGATTCTGGTCATTTGTCTCATCTACTGTTGGTTGTTCAGGTTTATTTTTCTTTAGAAGCTCTTTCAGTAATGGTAAAATGATGTTGAAAATGATGATTATATGAAGCTATATACCATTACTGTCACCGCCATTATTTAATATTGTGGAGAAATGGTTCAAGAAAATGGAATCAAAAGTAAAGCAAACAAAAGCAGATACCTAAGAAATAAAAAGCACATTGATTTACTCAAAAAATAAATAATAAAAAATGCATGTATAAGGTGCATTGAAAGAGAAATGAGCCAGAGACATAATTATAGAAACCAGTATCTGTATATACAAATATAATAATTTGTAACTTAAAACTTCACAGCTCTTAGGGTTGTTAGCTAATGATGTGAGAGACTTTTTCAGAAAATTGTGATCCTGATCAATTTATAGGAAATCTTTCATCATTTCTTATAAGATAAGTGAAGTTTTAAGTTACAAATTATTATATTAGTTTGCTTCACTGTTAATAGCTTCATATTTTACATATTTATCAGTACCTGTAAGTTAGAAGTATGTTCCCTGGCTGTTCAGACACTTGTCCCACTGTGACACAAGGCGGTGAATGGCTGTCTCGTAAAAGTCCCAGGGCTGCAAAGTGAGCAAAATACATGTACAGCTGGACATATGGCTATCACTGTCATTCGGTGGTCCTGGGTAATGAGTGGATCAACCAGCTGGACAATGTCATCGGTAATGCAGTGTGGTGCTCCAGACCGTGCATTATCGCCTAACGACACCCATCCTTCCCTAAAACACTTGTGCGATGTCTTGACCCTTGCAAGGGACATGCAGTCTTCATCACTGTATACTTGTGACGTTCGTCAATGAATGTTTCCCCTACTCCTTTTGCTGCCAGAAAAGGAACAATAGTTTGGTCTTTTCACGCCTTCATTTTCACTGTTTTCAATGCGACTGGCAGCGTTGATTGATGCATGTTGCTGCTAGCTTTGTATAGTCACATGATGTGTATGTGTGCCCTCTAGTGATGGGCTGTGAACTTCCATGCTCTGATAGAACAACACTTCATTACACATGCCACGATATTACCATTCTGTCACTGGATTATGCATACCAGACTCTGGCTCGTTTCTTTTTGAACGCCCCTTATATAAATATACTTAATTAAAACACTATAACAGTGTAATTAAACCAGAGTACCTCTACGGACCACAAACTATAATTTTGAACAGGAAAGCAGATATAAAAAATTTTGGGTACAGAAGGTGTAAGTGAAGAACAGAGACTTAAAAGTAAAAAGGAAGTTAAAAAGTAAACAGACATCCATAGTGATATTAGGAAACAAAGGTTAAAATTTTATGGACATATGAAACATTCAAATAGGCTCACAAAACAAATTATGGAATTTTACTAAAATAAAAGTAAAGCACAAACAGACATTATGAAATGGATTGGTGAAGTAAAAGGTGATTTAAATTTGGCAGAAATCACTCCAGACAATATACTAGACAGAAACATCTTTAGAATGAAGGTGCAAGTTGATGAAGACTGGAACGTGGACAGACGAGAGAAAGAAAGCCAACAGCCAAAGAATGTGGAAACTTTGGATTCAGAGAAACGTCTCTAAGTACTTTGGGCTCATTCGCAACAAAAAAATATTATTAATAATAATGCAGTTATAATTTATTTACACTATACAGACTTACATTTAGTATAATATTAGCTGATAATTTACATTTTGTTTGTGTCCATTCCCGTTTGTTTAAAATTGATATGCTTCTTTTCCAGAGACTTGGTATTGATATTTTTTAAGCATTCTGATGTCACAATTGTAAAATGGATATCAAAATAGAAGTCGAAGATGAGAATCCTTTATCAGAAGTTATTTCACAGACTGAGAGAGAAGAGGTTACAAGGAAGTTGGACAGTGTAAGCAACAAAGTCTATGAAATGGAAAACAAAACAGAAATCAAAGAAGAGATTATTGAATCAGACTTTTGTCAAACAAATGACAATCTGTTTTCTTATGAAGATTGTGTGAAGGGAGATAATGAATTCAACAAAGACTGGATATTGGATACTAAGACAGAAATCAAAGAAGAACGTCATTATCTGGATGGAACTTCTGTTGAAGGTTTAACTCAGGTTAGTTTTGTAGTTAAAAAATGAAATCTTATTTTTTTAATTACTATACCTAGCTCAGAAACTTAAGTTAGAATATATGATCAAATTAAAATTATAAAATAGAAGTATTTATAAACAGTGGAGCTTTATCAATAAAATCTTTTTAAACCACTTGTCAAACTATAAAAACACTTTAGCTTCACTTACATTTAAAATTAGGACATGTTTCAATTTTAAATGTCCTAATTTTAAATGTAAGTGGAGCTAAAGTGTTTTTATAGTTTGACAAGTGGTTTAAAAAGATTTTATATGATCAAATCTCTATAGTTGGTTTGTTATTTAAACTCTAGGATCAAGGAATATGTAGTCTGTTCGAGGTTTTCTCCACATAATTCCTTCATTTTAACAAAACACATGATGAGAAATGTGTATATACTCTATGTATATAATGTGTATATACTCTAGGATAATTTGATCATTTATTTAAGAGCTTTGTTCACCTTAGCAGACTTGAGCTTTTATAAGCAGTCTGCTGGAAAAATAAGGAGAGTACTAAGGTTTTTCAACTTAAATGATGCAAATAATCATTCCTTTACACTAGCTGTGTATAGCCTCAGGTTTTGGATAGATAAAGTCGAATTGAAAAATTTAATGCCATGGCCGGGATTTAAACCACAGATATCCTGGTTTCTGTCCAGTCGCTCTTACCTATTGGGCTACTATGGCCAACATGCCATCATGACATTAAGTTCTTTTGACTCATATATATGTACAAGTAAGTAGCCAAAAACAGTATATCTCAAATACAAAAGCCCCTTGTGGTTTACCAGGAAAATATGGGTCGGTTTCTACTTTTTGGTAATTATTGTCTTCTAACAGGTCTTCCATCGTTTTTGTGTAATCTGCTTTTTCCAAAATTACTACTTTAGAGCACTTTAGAAACATCAAAATAAAACAAGATAAAGTCAGCAGCATTTCATTTTTACAACGAAAATCATGGCATTGACCCAAATCCAAAATTACTAAACGAAGTGATAAACCAAAATAAACTAACATATTCATATGGAAATATGAAGACCAAGTAATGAACTTTGAAATACAACTAGTAGATAATTTGACAAGGTAGTTCATAGTTCCACCACCAGAGAGAAGAGAACAGATGTTAGTTGTAGAGAGATTGAGGATGAAAGCGATGGCTTCCAAAACTAGTCCCTCGATAATATAAAAATGTAAGTGACAAAGTGTCAACAAACCAACTACAAATAGTTTTTCAATTAATTTGGACGTTACTGTTACTAAATACCTCCAATCATGCATAATGCCCGCCTTGGTAGCATGGTGGTAGTGTGTCTGCTTCACGTTCAAGAGCTTCCGAGTTCGAATCTCGGTCAGGGTGAGTTACTTGGGTAAGGTTTTTTCCGGTGTTTTCCCTTATCCTGAAAGACGAATGTCAGGTAACTCTAAGATCTATGGAGCCTGAGCTCATTTGAGCATCATTTCACCCATTCCATTCATCGTCTGATATGACTTAACATTGGAGGACGTAAATTACAACAACAAAAGATCATGCATAAGGGAAATTATCTCACAGTGCAAACTGTTTTGGAGAAAGTCAAATATATGAGTACAGGTAGGATGTCTGTAGTGACGTAAAGGTGTGTAGTATATTTTAGGTCTACAAGCAGGCAAAATACTGAGTCAGCATCGAAGACAGCTAATTGTCAATTTCACGTCCTTTTACTGCAGCAAAAGTTCTAAATTTCTGCAAAACCATATTTTGGAATCAAATATCTTACACAGTCACAGTAATATCTGGAATGTTCACTTAGACAATTTTATAGGATTAAACAAAAACAGGAAATGGTAGAACACTTCTTCTAAAACCAAACTTCAACATTCTGTAATTAAAACAACTTCAAATCTACCTAGATCTGTTGAAATATTCAGATTCACCACATGCCATGATTGAATTGACTTTTGTGGACGATTGAGTTACTGACTTCTCGACAGTTTTTTTATGTGGTAAAGATGACTTAATGAACACCTAAACTGAGTACGAAATTTTAAAAAATCAAGATCTAGTCTAAATCCTCATGGGCAAGAAGAATTTATAAAATTCTGGGCATGAGACATGCACAGATGCCTGCACACACACACACACACACACACACACACACACACACACACCTTACATGCAAAACTAGCTGAACTACATGATATTAGTCTTCAAAAATGGGAAATTGATTGAAAGAGAACTACATAAAGAGCAGTAACCAAATCATTCTTTCCAAGTGTTAATGGAAGACTGCAACTAAATGTACCATTAACAGGAAATGTGACGACATTCCTAACTGGACACAGTAGAAGTACTAATATAACCTACCGACCTGTAATTTTTTGTTACCTAAACGTACCAAAAGGGGTGCATCCCATTTGCATGCATCTAAAACTAAGAACACTTCGGATAGCAGGAATTCATTATAACATTATGTTTTGTGTTTTTGACTCTGATTGCAATTAATAACAAGTAAGTGATTAAAATCACAGAATATGGTTTATTTTTACTTTGCAGTACCTAGGGAAAAGGATTTTAAAAACAAAATATAATATATCATTTTGTGTTACAGGATGTGATGCATGAGAGTTTCCCTCTAACAGAATCCATAAGGTAAGACTTTATGTCACGGTTTACTTCGCACTTGCTTCCTCTTTATGTAAGACATGGAACTATTCCCCAAACATAATCAGTATAGTACAGCTACATCAGTAACTATCCCCACATTGATATATAACGGCACTCATATACTTATACAGTGGAACCAGGGGCGGCTGGTGGCTCTGAAAGTCAATAGTTCATAAAGCCATCCATGCAATTTAACTTGTTTTAAATAAACGGTTCTTTAAGCCTGTCACTATAGATTGCTGTATATAGAAGTTAACAGTAATTCACAGCGTATACCACAGCATGCATATTTCAGAAACACTATGGAGCATAACACTCACCTATATATATATAGAAACTCAGTTTTTCTCTCCTTTCTGCTGACAAACTTATCAATGAACAACTCGTTGAAGTTCTTGATGTGCATGATGAAGTTCCTTTCAATGGAAAGCATGGCCAATATAGATAATATCTCTTCACACATTGTGTTATACAGAAATGTTTTAATTCATTTAAATGTAGAGAAACATCTTTTTGCCTCACATGTCATGGGAACTGTCTGGATTTGCCAAAAGTGGAACACAAGTTATTATCTCCATTAATGGAACAAACCCAGCTATGACTTCAAGGATACATTGCAAGATTTCATTCTGCATTGTCTTGGAGGTCCCCCTAAACACTGTAGCATTCTCCAGCTCTGCACTTAAGTTTATCAGTCCTCAAAAAATACCACAATTACTTTTTGTAGCTGACTCATCGTGTCCTTGTAGAGCTAACTCAGACCCCACAAAACCTAATACAGTTAACAATAATGTTTAAAACATACCTATTTTGAGCCACTTTCTGGTTGTGTTCTTCAATTGTTCTCCGATATGCACTGTTCATGTGCTTTGCTATATTTACATTGTCAAAACTGACTGTAATTATGATGTGCAGTATTGAAGCTACGTGCTTTTTAACGCGATCATGAAGGTGCTTCAAATCATTCATGCCATGTTTTGTCCATGGATCTTCACCACCAAACAGAATGCAAGGAGGCAAAACAGGGCATTTTTAATATCATTAATATCACAACCACATAAAATTATATTTCTCATATACTTCATTGTTAAAGTATCTGTT
Source organism: Mantis religiosa (assembly GCA_030765055.1). Classification (NCBI taxonomy): domain Eukaryota; kingdom Metazoa; phylum Arthropoda; class Insecta; order Mantodea; family Mantidae; genus Mantis; species Mantis religiosa. The sequence goes on along the minus strand of CM060959.1, from coordinate 5,079,885 downwards.
AAAACATCTTGTTTTTGTTTTAACTATCTGTGTGATTTTTATATTTGACGTGGGATTTCTAAGTCGCTTAATTTGAATTTTCTCTTCTAAGCTCATTATTTAAAGAGGACGTGCCAATAGACACTGTATAGAATTTGTTGTTTCTTTATATAACACAATTTACCTGTATTTAAATAAATCAGTTGGATTCACTACTCAAAACACAGCACAAACCATGTGGCTATGTATTGGTAGGTAATAGTTGATCGATGCGAACATTTAATATGGCGCTGAAAGCAGCAGGCTTGGCATCCACTGTTCTATGGCTGCTAGGTTAACCAACCTTGTGCAGCCTTATGCCCTGCATTTCCCCCTACTTGCCTCAGCAGTCTCTAGGTCCATCCTGCCAAATACTTACTCATTGTATGCCAATGGTTTGCATATGGGAGTGAACTACTTGGCACCTGGAAACAATACAGCGCGATGAGGTCCACTACACTGGACAAGGTTGAAATGAACTCCAAATGGAATTTGCCATTACATTAAACGGAGTTCCTGCATTTCGGTTGTAGCGCAAACGTGCTACCCTATTGAGAAGCTGCCCTTGAATGGAACCAACATATCACTCATCTTTTATTTTCATGTCACATGGATTTATATTGTCAGTACTAGCTTGTTACTACCGAATGTCTGTCTGTATGTTCCAAAGACTAGACACATGCTTATTGTGGCTGTTACAAATTAACATTGAGGTTTTATTTGTGGGTCCTGTAGTTCACAGAGTTCATTCTATGTGGCTGGTTACCAAATGCCCTATATTACATTACCTCCAATGGTAAGGTGATAGTGAAGATGATGGTTAGGCAAGAGGACCTACAGCTTATACCATGCACTCCGAATCACGTTGGGCACAGGGGACACTTCACATGTGGTAGACAGAGGTGAAGGCGTGGATAGGGCCGTTTGTTCATTTGATCCCATAAATGAGCAGAGCTCAAGCACATTGAACACAACATACAGAAAACACATCAACATAAATCACTTTATCTACCACCATGCATAAAACCATGCATAATTTTTTTAACAACTTTTTTATATAAGAGCTTAAAAACAGGAAAGGAAATAAAATTTAAAAGTCTTGCACAAAGGTGTCACATAATTCAAGAAAATGTGCCAACCATTTGTTTATGAAGTTAACAATACATTAAACATATATAATGATGCATTAAATTCCTTTTATAGCACAAGACACTTTGACGATCATCTATAAATTCCTGTCCCAAGTAATAGGTGTTGCTGTAGAGAGCAGACTTATACTTACCTATTTTCCTTGAAGATAGTAATTGTATTTTGGAAGGGCATAGAATATTCTACACATTCATAATATATTCCTTTCTGAAAAAAGTCAGTCTAGCACTAGGTTCATTCTTTGTCTAGTATTTATGCATAAGGATATATTCACAAGGAAGTGTATTCAGCTTTTGAGACAGACCCTTACTTGGAGTTGTAACATAGATGCCACATATTGCTTTGATAGCTCTCTTGTGTAATATACTCGCTTACTCTCCACCAAATTAACCCAGAATATCACAACATATTTCATTACCTATTGAACAAAGATATGCAAAGTATATCTGTTTTAATATCTGAAATAGATAAATAGATAATTACGTAGAAAATGAAGCTAGCTATAGTGAAGCAATAAATATTACACAAATATAACTATTTGTAACAAAAGCTTCACTTATCTAAAGAAAATGATATTAATTTTTTCTTAATTGACATCGACTTCGCGAACATTTGCTCACATCATCAGTCAACACACTTCATCGTCACGGACACAGATTACTACGTTACTATGTTTTTTTCAGTATTACCAAAATCTGAAAATGAAACATGCAAAGAATAAACATGTAATGAATTTTGAAATACCAGCAGTTGATTCTGTTTTTAGGTTTGTTTTATTTTCAGATTTTGGTAATACTGAAAGAACATAGTAATATAGTAATCTGTATCCTTGACGATGAATTGGGTTGACTGATGATGCAAACAAATGTTCGTGAAATTGATCTCAATTAATAAGAAAAATTGGCATATATTTTCTTAAGACAAGTGAAGTTTTTGTTACAAATGGTTATATTTGTGTAAGACAAATGGAGTTCAACAACTAAGCACAAAAGTAGCCAATCTCAACTTGGATACGATACTCTCTATATGAGGTTTCCTACTTATATATCTCCTCAAATGTCAAATCATATCAGATGATATTTATATAAAGAAACACATTTAATGAATTTTGATATTCCATCCGAACAAAATATTTCACTTAGCCTCATTGATCACCACCAGATGTCTCGTCATCATAGAAGCATGATGAGCTGGAACAACAAAGTTGTAGCCAGTTGACACTTTCTTGGTAATGTGTTCAAGAGGAGGCGAAATGCGTAGAAAGAGAATTTGTAATTTGTGAAGTATAGTGTCTCAGTTTACTCTTAGTATAATTTGAATTATTACATTACTTTACAGTGTCAATTCCAATTTACTTTAAAATTCAATTTATACTTTTGTTTTATTAACTTTAAATCTATATAAGTAAGATAAGCATTATTTTCATTTCCTATTGAAACTATTTATAAGCTTGATCTTGATCTTCTAAATTTAAAGTTTTTAGAATATCCGTTATATATTTTATGAGGAACACAGCATAAGGTACCATCTTAGTATCTACATAAATTTTTAAAAATTAAAGGGAGTGCCTTAGTAGCTTGTATTTCAATAAAAGAGCATCAAAAGATTACTAAGAAAAAGTAAAAGTTGACTAATTACTACTAAACCAAAAGTTTCCTGAAAGAATTTCGTTAAAATTTAAATTTTTTTTATTAGTGATATTACAATAAAGTAATAATTGCTTACAAACTTCACTTCTCTTTTTAAGAAATTCACAGAACTGAAGAGACGTCATCAGTTGATCTGTCTGTTTGTGTTGTTATCCCTACAGGCACTAAGTGTCAAACTCTGAAAATAAAACAAACTTATAGAGAGAATTGATTGGCGGTACTTCAAAATTCATTATGCAATTTCTATTTTTTAAGATAAATATTTTCTGCCACATTTAGTTTATCAGACCATTTGAAAACTTCAAATTAAACTTCTGGATGTATTTCATAAATAAATGAACAAAAATTATCTACCACAGCTGATTTATCAATCTGTTTATACCTATTATTTCTAAAATAATCCTTCATTCTAGTTTCCAAATTATGTTTGGTCTTTGCAATCTCAAGTTGGTCACAGTCTATACAGTTAAATTGAGAAACACCAGATATTTTATTATTGGAAACTTCATCTTTTTAAAAAAGAAAAAAAAATTGAGTACCATTCTTATACTATGTTTAATTTGAGGAACCAAAATTATAACAATTTCTTTAAACTTTTGTGAAACCTTTTATTAGACAAGGAATGGTAAGTCAGTTTTATAAAATTTCAGTGATTTTTTATTTTTGAAGGATAGAAAAATAATTTACATTTCTTTATATTTAGATTTTTCAATATTTTTATGTATAAAATATTTATTAATGCCATTAATGCATTAAGTATATGTTTATATTCTCTATTATATTATTCTTTAAGGGTATATTTATTAAAGCAATAAATTAAGCTATTAAAAACTGCAAAATTATGTGAAAAGAGGTTACAAATTTTATTTGTTTATGTAATTATCAATTTAAGTGTCTAACGCCCACTTTTACTACATATGGCACTGCAGGTGGTGACACTGATGATACATGAGATGAAGGTGGAGCACCAGTGGAATGAGATGGCGGGGCAAACTGAAGAATACCTATCCCAGTGCCATGTCCACCACAAATCTCACTTAACAGTCGCCTGGGATCGAACCTGGGCTGCCATGGTGAGATCCAAGTGGTCCAACCACTCAGCCATGGTGCAGCCTGCATAATTATCAATATGAGTTACTTATAAAAAATTTAATGATTTGCATTTCTAAAAAACACTTTAAAAAACAGCGCATATTGTTGATTATACTCAGTCTAATATTTCAGGTTGTACAGAAAAGAATTGACCACAGAGTTATCCTCTGATGAAGGTTCAGGAAGAAATTCAACATTCAGTATAAGAGAGGATAGCCTCGAGTGTAAAGGTCCCAGAAAATACAGAAATGAAGAAGTTCACATAGCAGAAATATCTTCATTAGAGCAAAATGTTTTCAGTGAACAATACGGTGTCGAAGAGATGGACAACAAATCTTATCCCTTCAATCACAATAATCAATTCAGCAGAATATTACACAAGAGCAACAAGTCAGTTTCAGTTACAAACAGTGAGACTTCTTTCTCAGATACAAAAACAACTAAGTGCAGTCAAGATGTCAAAAAGATGCACAGGTGTTCCATTTGTGATAAGAGTTTTATGGTCTTGTCACAATTAAAAAGACATAAATGGATTCATGAACCTGTAAAGCGACACAAATGTGATACATGTGACAAGGGTTTTACTAATTTGTCAAATTTAAAGACACATAAATTGATTCATGAAGGTCTAAAACCACACAAGTGCGACACTTGTGGTAAGTGTTTTCGTGAATTATCAAAGATGAAAATGCATAAATTGATACATTATGGTATAAAGCCCCACAGCTGTAATATTTGTGAGAAATGTTTTGGTAGCTTATCAAGTTTAAAAAGACATAAAATGATTCATGAAGGTCTGAAACCACACAAATGTGATATTTGTGGTAAACATTTTCTTGAATTATCAAGTATGAAAGTGCATAAATTGACTCATGACAGTATAAAGTCCCACAAGTGTGATATATGTGGAAAATGTTTTCTTCAATTATCAGATTTGAAAACGCATAAATTCACTCATGAAGGTCTAAAACGACACAAGTGCGACACTTGTGGAAAATGTTTTTCTAAGTTATCAAATTTGAAAAGACATAACGTGATTCATGAACCAGTCAAGCCATACAAATGTGATAATTGTGACAAACGTTTTGCTGACATGTCAACATTGAAAACACATAAAATGATTCATGAAGGTCTAAAACCACATAAGTGCAGCACTTGTGGAAAGTGTTTTATTAAGTTATCAAAATTAAAAATACATAACTTGATTCACAGAGACATGAAGTTGCACAAGTGAATTGCTGATTTTTCATGAAAAGTGGAAAACTGAACTACTCTACATACACATTAACAAATGGAAATCTACTTTCATTTTTTTTAAATTACGTCCTCCAACGTTGAGTCATATCGGACGATGAATGGAATGGATGAAATGATGCTCAAATGAGCCCAGGGTCCATAGAGCTTAGTTACCCGACATTCTTCTTAAGGGAAAACCCGGAAAAGACCTTATCCAGGTAACTCACCCTGACCGATATTCGAACTCGGGAGCTCTTGAATGTGAGGCAGACTTGCTACCATCTATGCTACCGAGGTGGAATCTACATTCATGTAAAAACAGATCATTTCTGTATGTTTGCAGACTTCCTTTCATATTCAGTTCCAAGATATGATTTATTAAACATGCTGGACATGCTGGTTTTCTGCTTCAAACTGATATAAATTCTGTAAGAGAGTACATTGAATATACAAAACAGTTACATTAGTTTACAGTTTTCTCCAATACACCCAACATTACTTTTCTTCAAACATATATGTGGGTTTGGTATACAAATGTTGATAAAACGATTGAAATTGTTGATCATGGAGAAGGTAGGGCTTAAATTGTTTAAATTAGCCATTTTCTTATCACTAATCATTGCCGCTTCAGAAGAGAAAGCTGCTGTTGCTGGAATTAGGTTTTGTTCTGCAAGTCTGAAAGTGTGTTCCTGCACCCCATCTATGAAATTTCAAACTTTGACAATGCCAAGAATCTGTTTCCAGTAAGAAACCTCTATAAACTCTGAAATGGAAAGATTTTGTTTCAGCACTCTAGGGGCTTTCCTTGTGATTCCACAGACAGTACATTTTTCTTATAATGTGTTGGGCACCAAGATTTGAAATCAGGAATTTCTTCTTTTATGACCATGTGTACTGTTAAAGCATTTTTAGAGCTTGAAGAGGTAATTAACCCTGTGTACTCCAGTGGCAAGTGCATTAATTTTTTTTCTGACAACTCTCTTTACTACACTGAAGTTCCTGTCATAAGGCAGCTAGCTATACCCTCATAGTCTTTTAGATGTTGGTTAGGCTCTGGTAATATACACTCAGCTAAGTCTTCTGCTTTGTGCCCGGTAGGATTTAGAAATCTCCAGTACCTTTCCACTGGCATATGGTTTACCAAATATTTGTATACAAGCACCATTTGATACTTGGAAGCTACATCACTGGTTTCGTCTGCTATGACAGCTAAAATTGGGGAGTCTTTGATTTCTTTTGATATCTCTTCATGACACACTTCAAGGATAGATTGCAAGATTTCATTCTGGATTGTCTTGGAGGTCCCCTTAAACATTGTAGCATTCTTCAGATGGGTTTCGGGCCCTAAAACACCACACACTCACTCCAGATGGGTTTCCGAACAGTCTAGCTCTGCACTTAAGTTTATCAGTCCTCAAAAAATACCAGGATTGCTTGATGTTGCTGATTCATCGTGTCCTCGTAGAGCCAACTCAAAGGCCCCACAAAACCTAATGCAGTTAACAATGCTAATGTTTAAAACATACTTATTTTGAGCCACTTTCTGATTGTGTTCTGCAATTGTTCTCTGATATGCACTGTCCATTTGTTTTGCTCAGTGGTCTCTGTATCAGACTTCAGATATGTTTCCGAGCTGTAAGTCTATGACATCGGATATCGGCTTTACTTCTGATGTGCAGGAGGACAAGCTAAGGAATTTTATGTCTGAAAAAAAAAATCCATCGTCTATTTTCTGTTTGTTTTGTTCATTTGGTCCCATAATTCAGCAGAGCTCTAGCACATTGAACACAACATACAGAAAAAGTCAACAAATCAATATAAATCACTTTATCTACCACAATGAATAATTTTTTAAAAGTTTTTTTAATATAATACAAGATTAAAAAATGGAAAGTAAATATACTTTAAAAGTCTTGCACAAAAGTGTCTCATAATTCAAGAAAATATGACAATTTTTATGGAGCTAACAATACATTAAACATATTTAAATATACTAATAAATAGTTGTCTTCTTTTTTCAGGTCTAAAGATAATAATCGTCCGATATGACTTAACGTTGGAGGAAATAAAATTACAAAAAAAAAAAAAAAAAAAAAATAAACTACATTTTGGCATTTATCTGAAATAACTGATATTGACAATTACATTAAAAAAAGTTGTAATCCTTTTTCTCATAAATTTACTGTTTTAAATAATTTAATGTACAGATTTATAACTATATCCCTAACTAAAAAAGAATTTATCAGAGTAAAACCACATTAATAATACATATTTTTGATTATACTCTCTGTAATATTTCAGCTTGTACAGAAAAAAATTAAACAAGGTGTTAACTTTTGATGAAGACTCAGGAAGGAATTCGAGATTCAATAGAAGACCGGATAGTCTCGAGTGTAAGTCTGCCAGAAAATACAGAAATGAAGAAATTCATGTAGCAGAAATATCTTCAGTAGAGCAAAATGTTTTCAGTGAACAATATTGTGCTGAAGAGATAGACCACAAATCTTATTGCTTAAATCACAATAATTCAGTTCAGCAGAATATTACACAAGAGCAGCACTTCAGCAGCAAAACTTATCCTGATGAATCAGTTTCCGTTACGGCCAGTGGAACTTCTGAAAAGATATTTACTTCTGCATCAGCTTCAGAGACAGCTAAATGCACTGGAGATGTCAAAAAGAGACACAAGTGTTCTGTATGTGATAAGAGTTTTATGGTCTTGTCACAATTAAAAAGACATAATTTGATTCATGAAGGTGTAAAACCACACAAGTGCGAAACTTGTGGTAAGTGTTTTCGTGAATTATCAAAGATGAAAATGCATGAATTGATTCATTATGGTATAAAGCCCCACAGCTGTAATATTTGTGGGAAATGCTTTAATAGGTTATCAAGTTTAAAAAGACATAAAATGATTCATGAAGGTCTAAAACAACACAAATGTGATATTTGTGGTAAGCATTTTCTTGAATTATCAAGTATGAAAGTGCATAAATTGACTCATGATGGTATAAAGTCCCACAACTGTGATATTTGTGGAAAATGTTTTGGTCAGTTAGCAAATTTAAGAAGGCATAAATTCACTCATGAAGGTCTAAAGCCATACAAGTGTGACACATGTCATAAGGGTTTTATTCAGTTATCAAATTTAAAAATACATGAATTAAATCATGAAGATCAAAAACCACAAAAGTGTGACACTTGTGGGAAGCGCTTTCTTGAACTATCATATTTAAAAAAACATAAATTGATTCATGAAGGTGTAAAACCATACAAGTGTGACACTTGTGGGAAGCGCTTTCTTACATCATCACATTTAGGGGGACACAAATTGATTCATGAAGGTCTAAAACGACACAAGTGTGACACTTGTGGGAAGTGTTTTGTTAAGTTTTCAAATTTAAAAAGACATAAATTGGTTCATGAACCTGTCAAGCCATACAAATGTGATAATTGTGACAAGTGTTTTGCTGACAGGTCAACATTGAAAACACATAAAATGATTCATGAAGGTCTAAAACCACACAAGTGCAGAACTTGTGGGAAGTGTTTTGTTAAGTTATCACAATTAAACAGACATAACTTGATTCACAAAGACATGTAGTTGCACAAGAGAATTGCTTGGTGTAGTAACCCCTCATTATGTGCAATTGGTGTGATTTTTCATGAGAAGCGGAAAACTGAACTACTCTACATACTCATATACAAATGAGAATCTACATTCACGTAAAAGCACATTATTATTGTATGTTGGCAATTTCCTTCCATATTCAGTTCCGAGATATGATTTATTAAACATGCTGCACATGCGGAATTTCTGCTCCAAACTGATATAAATTCTGTAAGAGAGTACATTGAATATACAAAACAATTACATTAGTATACAGTTTTCTCCCATACACCTTACATTACTTTTCTTCAAAAATATAAGTGGGTTTGGTATACAAATGTTGATAAAAGGATTGAAATTCTTGATCATGGGGAAGGTAGGGCATTTGGTTTCATCACTCTAGGGGTTTCCTTCCTTGTGATTCCACAGACAGTACAATTTTCTTATAATATGCTGCCATCAAGATTTGAAATCAAGAATTTCTTCTTTTTGAACAATGTATATTGTTAAAGCATTTTTAGAGCTTGAAGAGGCAATTAGCTCTGTGCAGACTAGTGGCAAGTACACTAACTTGTTTTCTGACAGCTCTCTTTACAACACTGAAATCCCTGTCACAAGGCAACTAGCTGTACCCCTGATTGGAAAATATTGGTGAATTGAATCCTTAAAAAATGAAATCTTTGTTTTCCTACCAATGCCAGCATGAGCAGATGACACAATTTTTTTTCTGTCCCAAGCAGCCATCGAAGAATAGAAAGAAACGCCTAATACTTGAGGTAACGTAGTCATTGATGTAACTAAGGATGAATGATAAAACTACATTGGGGCTTGAATGGAAATAGCTGGAAGTATTAGATTTTGCACGTGATCAACACTGATTCCGGCAAATCGTCTGTTTCCACATGTTCTAATTTCTTGTAAAACTTGTCGGCTCTTCTGTGAACTAGCTGCCCTGCTACCACCACATAGAATTGTCATACAAGCTGGGTGTTTTTATTTTCACTTCCAATTCTTCCCATAGGCAATAAGTATCAACTTAGGGTTGACTGAATTTCAAATTAAAGTTTTTGAATATTTCCCAATACAACCAATATGGTTTTCTTTGAGGGTGCTCTGTATTTGTACTGTAACGGGACCGCTGGAGCACCCTGTACCAGCTGCGAACGGAAGGTAGGGGAGGACCGCGTTAGCCACACCTCTCCCTCGTTTGTCTTATAGTGGTGACAGCCAGTGGTCGGAAAGAAACATAATTGTGCGTCTGTTTTCCTTCCACCTGGTTCTCGATCTTTCTGTTACTAGAACAATCTTGTAAACACCAGAAGTCGGGATATTCCTATATAAAGAGGGACAGACAGACAGTGTGTGTCAGTTGTTGTGCTGTGTTGAGTTGGTCAATCAGTTGGTTAGTGAGTGTGAGCGAGAAGACAGTCGCAGTTCTTGGTGTAAGAGTTAGTCAGTGACGTGTTAATGAACGAAAAGATTGTGCAACGGAAGACTGTACGAACTGTGTATGAGTATCGGAGTTTATGTAATCGCGAGTACAAGTGAAGTTGTAACGGACGAACTGGTGGACCGTAATTGTGTGCATTACGTAATTTTGTGTAATTGGCAAGAGCTTAACTGTAAGTTGGTGGAAATAAAGAGCATTGTTGAGTTTGTGTAATTGGACTTTTATTTCACGAACCCACAAAGTCACACTGGTGTCAGGAAGCGGGAAGATAACATCACCGAACATTACAACCATGGACGCGGCAGTGGAAAATTTTTTGGAGAAGATGATGGAAATTCAGGCCGAATTAATAACGAAAATAGAAGCGGCAAATAACAACCTGGCCGCAAAGATGGAAGAAATGCAGGCCGAATTAACAGAGAAGCTGGAGACTAGAAATAACCTGGCCGCGGAACTGAAACTAATCAGGACGGCTAAGGACAACATCACCGGGAAGATGGAAGAAATGAAGGCCGAATTAACAGCGAAGACGGAAACGGCTAACAACAACTTGGCCACGACAATGACCTCAAAGATGGCCGAACTGACCACGGAAATGAAGGTGGCGAACGAGGCTCTCGCCGCAAAATTTGAGGGACGGTTGGCCGGCGTGAGGGATGACGTCGCGAAGCTGGGCGAGCGGAAGGGTCAAGTAGACGACCGCCTTAATGATTTAGAGGAAAAGGCCGACAACATCGCAAAACCCCTCACCCGCCTGACGGAGGAAAACCGGCCTTATGTGTGGACGGAGGACGCCGAAGACGCTTTCCAGCACCCGAAGGGGACCCTGTGCAGTGCTCCAATTTTGGGTTTCCCACAACCGGGTGGCGCCTTCATTGTGGACACCGACGCTAGCGGCCATTACATTGGAGGTGTCCTACCGCAGATCCAGGACGGCCATGAGCGCACAAGAGTGGAAGAGAAGGAGCGTGCCGCAGCAGTCCGAGTAGTTGTGGCAGTGCCTGCTGAAGGCTGGGATAGCGCAGGCCTGAGGAGGGAGCAGCTGGCGGGCGCAGACTTGGGGCCACTCTCGAGGGAAGTGGACGCAGGGACGAGGCCAACCTGGGAGGACATCGCACCGAGGAGCGCCACCTACAAGTCGCACTGGGCCCAATGGGACTCGTTGAAGACCAGAGTGGGCGTGCTATTCGGGTATGGGAGTCACCCGATGGGAAGGCGCAGAGAGAACAGTTGGTACTTCCCTGGAGCAAGGTCCCGGAAGCCTTGGAGGAAGTGCACGCCGGTACTTCAGGAGGACACCTGGGAGCGAACCGAATGATTCACAAACTACGGCAGCGCTACTTCTGGCTCAGACTCCGGGCAGATGCTGGTGGTACACCTGGACCGCCTCGCACGCTACGATGGGGCTGTTCGGGGGCGAACAGCTTTCAGGAGGGAGCAGTGTAACGGGACCGCTGGAGCACCCTGTACCAGCTGCGAACGGAAGGTAGAGGAGGACCGCGTTAGCCACACCTCTCCCTCGTTTGTCTTATAGTGGTGACAGCCAGTGGTCGGAAAGAAACATAATTGTGCGTCTGTTTTCCTTCCACCTGGTTCTCGATCTTTCTGTTACTAGAACAATCTTGTAAACACCAGAAGTCGGGATATTCCTATATAAAGAGGGACAGACAGACAGTGTGTGTCAGTTGTTGTGCTGTGTTGAGTTGGTCAATCAGTTGGTTAGTGAGTGTGAGCGAGAAGACAGTCGCAGTTCTTGGTGTAAGAGTTAGTCAGTGACGTGTTAATGAACGAAAAGATTGTGCAACGGAAGACTGTACGAACTGTGTATGAGTATCGGAGTTTATGTAATCGCGAGTACAAGTGAAGTTGTAACGGACGAACTGGTGAACCGTAATTGTGTGCATTACGTAATTTTGTGTAATTGGCAAGAGCTTAACTGTAAGTTGGTGGAAATAAAGAGCATTGTTGAGTTTGTGTAATTGGACTTTTATTTCACGAACCCACAAAGTCACAGTACTCTCCACTTGTATAGTGTCCCTCATCAATTGGAAAACTCTTAATGTGGTCTTCAATTAACAGTGTCACCTCAGCCGGAATTTCATTGGAAGATCATTGTTTTCCACACTTATCTTTAGGAGATTTATCAGAACATAGCAGGTCTCTTAAACTTCATAATCTGACATTAGAAACTCCATACACAGATAAGGATGCTGACTGGCACACTTGAAAGCTACTACCAGGGTTGGACAATCAATATTTGTACGAAGTGCTCCTTGGGTTTTTTCTTATAATGTACGTTGTCTCCCAACAATTGCGGACATTTTGTTGTTTACATATCCTTGGTTCTTAAATTTGCTTTTTTTTATACTCTTACATTTATAAATAACACTTTTTATACCTTTATTTCTTTTATTCAAAGATAACTCACCAATGACTGATGCCATACTAATCATATTATTGTAAATGGTAACAAAATTAAGCACAATACCTTCTGTGGACGTCCATCAACAAAGCAGAAAAAAGAGGAAACAGAAATCCACAAGCCACATGGCCAATCTAGCAATTTGAGTAGAGATCCCTCTGGTCCAGGGCATAAGGGGTTTCTGCGCCAAACAAATATTTCAACCAGTTGTTGAATGCATAGTTTAACATGGATATAAGGGATTTAGATGCTGATCAGTGCATCTATACAAATAATATTCTGAATTTCTCAAAAATATTGACGTGAAGGATTTCTGCACCAAGCGAATCAAGTAGAAGATCTTGAGAAGTGATCATAACTGAAACGCTATAATTATGATAGATAGTTGTTATTGCTTTAAAGCAATGTCATAAATTAAAACTTATGAAAGGACATTAACAGAATGCAATGGGTTCAGCACAAATGTATGGTTTATAGCCCTTTTAAAACTTAGGAGTGGGAACTCTCTTAATTTTTGTGATAAACAATTATATAATTTTACTGAAATGATTGTAAAACTAATCTGAATTTTAGTATTTTAAATTGGTTTATATAGGTATAACTGCGAATATTCATATGTTGTGTAATTATAAATGCTTGGACAAAGTGTAAAGCTAATAAAATTTTCAATAACATAGAAAAGACAATTCAGCACACACATCAATGGCAATGTTAAAATATCTAAATGAGTAAAAAGTGATTTACAATGTTCTTTTGAACTCCACAAATTAATCTAAGAGGCATTTTTGTAATATAAAGATCTTTTTGTAATATAAAGATCTTAGTTACTAAAGAGTGATTCCGCCAGAAAAGGATACCATAAATAGCATAGTACACCTTCGTCAGAACATTCTTGTTAACACTGTGACTCAAAATTCTCAAAGCTCCACAGCTATGATATTCATGGGCACCCTTTTGCTGGATTATTTTAATTGAAACGTTCATTTATAGTTCCTGTGTAAATGTTTATTGAATTGTGCTGAAACAGTTGTTTTTGTTTGGCCCCAAACATAATTGTGTTTGTAGATTTTGATATTGTTTATATTATTTTATAGTATTGTTAAATATTTGGGAATATTAAAAAGTGTTAAAATACTTGTAAAAGTGGAAGTATGTAATGAGCAAGTGCAAGAAAACACATAGTAAGCTATGGATGTTTAATGTGTTTAGAAATGTAAGGTTTCTAAGGAGACAGAAAATTAATAATCTTCAGAAAGAGAGATGTTGGTGGTAAAGAAGAAAATAAGCTTGATAGTCAGGAAAGTAAACGTGTAGGAGACTTGACAGAGTCAGCATGAAAAATTCAATGCCATGGCCAGGATTTGAACTACGGATCTCCTGCTTTCCGTCCAGTCGCTCTTACCCATTGAGCTACCATGGTCAACTTGCTGTCCTGACATTAAATCATACATATGACTCGTACATTTTCCTGGTAAACCACTAGGGGCTCTTCACATTTGAGATACACAATTTGTAGCAGCTTACTAAGGTAAGTATTTAAGACCGAGGCTTCATCATTTAACTCTTATTATATAAATTAATTGATGAAAATTAATCATTTCTTCATACTAGTCGTATACAGGCTAAGGTTTTCGATAGGTAAGAGCGACTTAACAGAAACCAGGAAAAATGAAATGAAATGTGGTGTTTAATGCCAGCTTTTACTACATATGGCACCACAGGCGGTAGGAAAGTAGGAGATCCGTGGTTTAAATCTCAGCAGTTGCATTGAATTTTTCAAGTTGCACTCTATCAAAAACCTTGGCCTATGTACAGCTAGTATGTTACCCCTGAATAAAGATGAATTTAATAAAGAATATAAACATATTATTAATACTACTTTAATTAATGGTTTTAATAAAGACCTTATAAATAACAAAATTGAAAAATTCAAACATAAAAAAACTGTTAATGATATTTCTACCCTTAGAAAAATAAAAGATTTACTTACCATCCTTGGGTTAAACATTTTAAAATTTTTTTTAAAGAGAATGGTATAACATTAGTTCCTCAAAATAAATATAGCATTAAAATTTATTGGACATCTCTATAAAAGATAAAATTCCTAATAATAAAAATCTGGTATTTATCAATTGAATTGTTTCGATTGTGATAAAGTTTATATTGGAAAGACGAAACGTAATTTAGAAACCAGAACAAAAAAAAACGTAACATTAAGTACAAACAAACTGATAAGTCGGCTGTAGCAGATCATTTTTAGTCATTTAACCATGAAATAAATCCAGAAGTTAAATTATTGAATGGTTGGTAGGTCTCTGGGCTTCCCTCAAGGTCATTCTGGCAACTTTATTGGTCCACTATGATTAATTCCATCATTTCAGAAGAAAACGTAATGCCAGAGTCCTACAGTTTATTTCACCTCTAGTTTAACAGCATGCAATGCACGCAAGGGAATATGATTTGATGTGCAAACATTTCTCACAGGTTCCTGTAATGTCCACTTACAGCGCTTTTTATCATATAAATACTTTGTTCTTGTATCAGGTGTCACTTCGTAATCATATTCTGTTGTTTTCTCTCTCTCTCTTTCATCTTCCATTTCTTCATCCGATCATCACTTTCAGTTTCTGTATCACTTTCAAAGTTGCTGACAGCTTCATTGGCTTGGGATTCGAAATCACGATCGTTAAATCTTGTGAATTTTAAAGGTCCAGCAAGCTACGACATTGTAAACAGTATTACTAAAACTTCAGCTTCTCCTAGCGCATATATCAATGTGATGTGATGGCGAAATGTTTACTAAACACAGAGGAAGGAACTATTAACACATAACTACTTCTTTATCGAGAGGGTAGCCGTCACGTCACCGGTTAAGCGTTAAATAAACTTCTGGATCATCTACAATTACGTACATGGATTTTCGTAGGTATATTCAAACGTTCTTTAATTTTACATACGTATATTTAAAATTAATTTAAATATTACAAAAATAACAGCAAGGAGTGATTGGCAGACGGAAATCAGTGTAGCAGTGAAAGGGTTAAATTCTGTTTACAAACGCACATTGGCACCTAACTATTTAAAAAATACACCCGTATTCAAATCACTATGGTGTTACAGTCCATGACTGAATTGTACCTTCTTCAAAAAGCACTATAACATCTGACGTGATTGGTAATTTTGTCTCGGCCATTACATTAAGAATGGCCTCCAAAATCTTACTTCTAATTACGTTAAAGCTTAAACGAAGTTCCATCACTGCAAACACAGAATATTAAATTGACATCACTGCTAAACTGACAAATGAAACAAGTGAAAGCAATCATCCATTGTTCGTGATATAATCGATGAAAGTCACTATTCGTATCCAATATGCAGAGGCCTTGGCGAAGGCGTTGCTGAATGCCTTCCAATTAATATCATAACAGCACATTGTCATTACTGACAAAATGATGGTGGTAAACAGAAAGATGGTTTAGCGCTGGTAAGGTTTGTTAGAGGTGGGATATTTGAGGTTAGTAATGAATTGAATAGAAGAAAATTGTAGATTTTTATTTGTTGATAGATTATGTCGTGTGGAGAAGTTAGGTGTGTTTCTAGCTTTCCCCGGGGTCAATGTCATTGTCCTCGAGGCTGACTTTGTATGATCCAATGTGAACGAGGTTAAGTATGTACCATTAACTGATGGTGTATGAATATCTGCATCTAACGAACGCCTTATTTTATATTTACCAAATCGCCCTTAACCAAACCAATAACAACCAGACACACGACAAATTTGAAAATTGAGAAATAGTCCATTAGACGGTAGTTTCCGAGCTTATGTACATACACACAAATTAAAGTGAAAATTTGAACATACGTGAATAAATGGCAAAGATTGCTAGAGTGTCTTTAACCCTCGGTTAGACGCGCGCCTTGGCAGAACACCTGGGAGGCCCGCACTATGCTTATGCGATTATATGCCTGTATTTCATTTTGTTTCCATTTTGTCCCCAATGTTTGCCTTTATTTAGATTAAATACATCAGCTAAAATGTGAATATAGTGTGCATTGTAATTTGTGTTAAGTATACGTAAAGAGAACAACCTATTCTTTTAAAATATATCTTGTCATTGGAAATGTTTAGTTACTCAGCATTTCTTCTGTTTTCCCCAACTAAGTAGTTATCACAAATTATTTTGGCATGTTTTCTCAAACAGAGAGGAGCGTTGCATTTCCCACTTGCATATTTAGTTTTGCTGTTCTTTTGTCTTTAGTGCACGGCTCACATTGTTTCCTTTTCAATGATTCTGGTGCATTTGTCTCATCTGCTGTTGGTTTTTCAGCTTTATATCTCTTTAGAAACTCTTTCAGAGCATTGATTCTGTTCATCTTCTCTGTAGCTGTTGTGACAGTAAAGTTAAGGACAGCTTTTGCAAATATTATTGTCTTGTGGAATTTTTGTTTTGGTTTCCAAGATAGATAACCCTGGAATTAATACCTGCACTATTACACATACGGTTAAAAATTAGCATTGGCTACCTTCATGTGATGGCTACATTGTAATAGTACACAATTTATCCATTACATCAACTGCAGATTTAGTATCGTAATGCATGATTATTTCAGGCTTTTTCTTAACACGTTCTGACAGTTGGTCTGATGAAGCATGTAGAAATGAAATAAATCTTTGTTTTTACCCTTTTTGAAACATAGTCACCCTGGCGGTAGACTCGCGAAGCCGATGAATAAATGATGGCCGGTGGAGATTCGGGAAACTTCGGGGCCGATTGTTACCGGAAGAGACAGTTGAGGGTAGTGTTGGAAAAAATAAACAAATTGAGGTGATCTAGCGATTTGTAATGGTAAACGGTGTATTGCTAGGAAAATAAAGTGTAGTTTTTGCGTTTGTAACCTCGTCTTGTTATTTCACGAACCCACAAAGTCACAACTGGTGTCAGGAGTGGGTTATACGACAATGGAAGCTGCATTGGCAAAGATTTTAGAGAAAATGGAAGAAATGAAGACGGCAAATGAAAACCTCGCTGCAAAAACAGAAGTGGCAAATAACCTGGCCGCGGAGTTGAAACAAATAAAGACCGAATTGACCACAGAAATGAGGGCAGCGAACGACAGCCTGGCCACGGAGATGAAAGCGGCAAACGAGGCCCTTGACGTGAAGTTTGAAGAACAGTTGGCTGGCGTGAGGGATAACGTGACGGAGCTGGGCAAGCGGATGGGCCAAGTGGACGAGCGCGTCGAGGACCTGGCCAGCCGCGTTGACGACCTGGAGGGAAAGGCCGACAGCAGCCTCAAGTCCCTGAACGCCATAGTAGAGGACGTCGTCGGCAGGAAACTGAAGGATTTGAAGGCCGAGGCGCCCGGACGCGACACAACATCTGCGCGCGTCAAACCGCCGAAATATGACGGCGCGTCAACATTTGAGGTCTTCCGCCGCCAGTTCGACGCAGTGGCCAAGCACAACAGATGGTCACCGGAGGAGGAGGCCACACAGCTAATAGCCAGCCTCCAGGGACGGGCCGCGGAAGTCCTAAACGCGGTGCAGACAACGGCGGCGCCCAAGGACATCTGGGAGGCCCTGGAGAATCGTTTCGGGAACCACCGCTTAGCCGCAGCGTACCGCAGCCAACTAAAGGCAAGGTCACAGCAGCCGGGGGAGACGCTGCAGGAGTTCGCCATAGTGATTGAGCAGCTAGCTGGCAAGGCCTTGGTTGACCTGCCACTGGAGTTCGTATCCCGGGAAGCCGCCTACAACTTTGTCGACGGGGTACGGGACACGGAGATTCGTGAGCCCCTAATGCTCGGCGATTATAAAACCATCTACGAGGCGCTGACAGTGGCATTAAGGATGGAGGCAGCCAAGGTAGCATCTATCCCGACGTCGAGAACGAGTAGTGTCCGCTACGCCGGAGACAGAAGACCAGCTGAGAGACGCCGGCGAACACCTAGTGGCCTGTGTTGGGGGTGTGGACAGCCCGGGCACCTGCAGAGAGACTGCCCACACCAGGAAGGGCAGCGGGAAGAACGAGTAAGGCCCGGCGTGGAGAGGGACACGTCGGCGCCATCACCACCATCCCCTCGAGTGACGCTGCGCGCCGTCAGCCGGCGTATGGATGACAGCCTCATCGCGGACGGTTGGGTAAGAGGAAAGCCGTGCCGCGTGCTGATGGACACCGGGGCGGCCGTGACCATCATCAGACCTGACGTGGCGAATGGTTTGCCGACGAGGAAGCCGAGCCGACCATACCAGCTTGTGTTGGCATCGGGCTACACCTTGCCTGTGGAGAAGGAGGCCCTGCTGGAGTTGACCTTGGGACGGAGTGCCGTGCGTCTGTGGGTGTTCGTCGCGAAGGTGACTGAGGAGGTGATTCTGGGACTGGATGCCATCAGGAGCCACGAGGCGACGGTCGACGTCGGCCGGAAGGTCCTGAGGCTCAACGGAGAAGAGGTTATACTCCATCAACCAGAAGAGCGCCTTGAAATTTGCAGGGTCATCTTGAACGAAGACGTGGTTGTCCCCGCGAGGAGCGAGGTGATGGTGACGGCGCGACCGGAAGGCCAGACGGCACGCTGGGTCCAAAGGCAGCAGGAGTACGACTTCACCTCGGAACATCGCAGAGGGAAGATTCACGGCAACGCGGACGCTATGTCCCGAAGACCCTGTCCAGAAGAGTGCGGCCAATGCACAAGAGTGGAGGGGAAGGAGCGTGCCGCAGCAGTTCGAGTAGTCACAGCAGTGCCTGCGGATGGATGGAATAGCGCAGGCCTGAGGAGGGAGCAGCTGGCAGACGCAGACTTGGGGCCACTCTTGAGGGATGTGGAGAACCTGGTGGACCACCTCCACGACATGCACGAGATGGCTCGCCAGAACATCCAGAAGGCGAGCGACCGCATGAAAACCCGATACGACAGGCAAGCCAACAGCCAAGGGTTCCAGCAAGGTGACCTGTTCTGGTCATACCGCCCGACCCGGTCCAAGGGACGCTGCCCGAAGCTTCAGCAGCCATGGCAAGTACCGTACCGTGTGGTGAAGAGGATTAACGACGTGGTCTACCGCATCCAGAAGGTTCCCCGAGGAAAGATGTTGTTGGTACACCTGGATCGCCTGGCCCGCTACGAAGGCGCTGTTCGGGACGACCAGCCTTGAGGAGGGAGCAGTGTCACCCTGGCGGTAGACTCGCGAAGCCGATGAATAAATGATGGCCGGTGGAGATTCGGGAAACTTCGGGGCCGATCGTTACCGGAAGAGACAGTTGAGGGTAGTGTTGGAAAAAATAAACAGTTTTGAGGTGATCTAGCAATTTGTAATGGTAAACGGTGTATTGCTAGGAAAATAAAGTGTAGTTTTTGCGTTTGTAACCTCATCTTGTTATTTCACGAACCCACAAAGTCACAATATGAAACAAATGTTTCGTTTTTTGTGAAGTCAAATATGCTTTTATATTGGCTGTGACCATTGAGAGAAGTAAAACTTTTGGGCAGATGCTTCTTTTCCTTGTGTACTATACTAATGAAAGAAAGTTGTATTTTGCACGCCAGTGAGGCACTAGTGAACCAATCATCTGTTGTAGCTTTTTTGACAGTGCCATAGATTGGTTCATTTAGTCTTAGTACTACAGCCTCTGCAAAATTATTTTGCAGATATGGTCTGTCCAGCTACTGTCCATAATACATTTCCATATTAGCAGTGTAAAACATTTTTTGCACATCGACAGTAATGTTTTCCAAAGAGGATAGTGCTTTTTACGAGCGCTGTTCAATAAAGAATGATCACAATTTTTTTTTTTTTTTTTTTTTTTTTTTTTTTTTTTTTTTTTTTTTTTTGACAACGTACCTTTACTTTCCTCATAATTTTGATGGTCCTCAAAATAGTCTCCCCTGAATGCGATGTACTTGTCCCAGCGTTTCTGCCAGTCTTCAAAGACATGCTGGAAACCATTTTTTGAGAGATCCTTCAAAATCGCTTCCGCAGCCTTCACCACTGCTTCTGATAATGGATAATGACTCCCACGAAGGCGTTTCTTCAAGTTAAGGAAAAAACAAAAGGCAAATGGGGCTACATCCGGACTATAGGGAGGGTGATGGATGCACTTCATGTTGAATTTTGCAAGATATTCAGCAACATTGGCAATATGTGGCCATGCATTATCGTGGTGCAGCATCCAGCCTGCTTCACAAAAATGTGGCACCCAATAAAATGTTCAGTTTTTCAGAAAGTGATCTTAAGGTATTTCGTCGATCCTCTCTCACAATGACAGCAGCATTGTTGATGTTTTCTTCCGTAAGAGCGGTAACTGGGGCACTGGGTCCACCTTCCTTTGAAATTGATTGTCTCCCCTCTTTAAACATTTTAAGCCACCTTCGAGCTGTGGTGTAGGAAAGAACAGGTTCTCCATAGGCCTCCTGTAACATTGTATAGGCCTCAACTGAAGATTTGTTGAGACGAAAGTAGAATTTCAAAGCAGCATATTGTTCCTTGTGTGTTACCTCCATTACAGCGGTAGGCGATATTGAACATGTCTGAACTTGCCTGGTTCTCACAGGCGGGAACAAGTAGTACCAAAAATGAAATTACTATGGCATGTTTGTTATACATTAAGCTAACACACTATAATAAGATTGAATTTTAGTGCGAAATATTATGACCGTAAAAAAATTATGATCATTCTTTATTGAACAGCCCTCGTATATTTATTCACAAACATTTTAAACATTTCTCTAGTATCAGCCAATTTGTCCAATAGCAATGAATGCCATTTGGTAGTCACGATGAAGTACTAATAGTTCCTTCCACCGACAAAACAATATTTCACAACTTACTAACGAAGGAAAACATGTCATCAACATGTAACGAGAGTATGCCTGAGGCACCCGCCAGACCTGTACAACATGTAACTGCTGATATGTCACTCCTGCAGCTAATTTAATAAGCAGAAAAAGTTGTTGCTGCAGCAAACTCTCAAGTAAAGTGTAATGTTAGATGTCCTAGTCTAACAATTACATAGGTGCATTCGTTGCACATTCGTGCAACATTTAAATAAAGCTAGGGGCCTCCCAGGCCCCACGTGACTGACAAAGGTTTAAGATTACATAGGAAAATGTAAATCTCAACTTGTTTTTTAATCCTGAAAACAAACTTTGTCCATAATAATGACAGCCATATGATTTCCAACATTTGTTTAGAATTGTGTTCATTCATTTAATGCTATATTAATAATTTGCTTCTTTTGTAGAGTTGGTATTGACGTTTTTAAAAAGTTCTGGTGTTACAATTGTAAAATGGATATCAAAATAGAAATCAAAGATGAAGGTCCTTTATCAGAAGTTATTTCACAGACTGAGAGAGAAGATCTTACACTGAAGTTGGGCAATGTAAGCAACAAAGTCTGTGAAATGGAAAACAAAACAGAAATCAAAGAAGAAATTGTTGAATCACACTTTTGTCAAACAAATGACAATCTGTTTTGTTATGAAGATTGTGTGAAGGAAGATAATGAATTCAACAAAGACTGGGAATTGGATACTAAGATAGAAATCAAAGAAGAACTGCATTACCTGGATGGAACTTCTGTTGATGTTGTAACTAAGGTTAGTTTTGTAGTTAAAAAATGAAATTTTGTTTTTTTAATTACTGTACCTAGCTTAGAAAATTAGGTTAGAATATATGATCAACAACTCTGTTGTAGTTGGTTTGTTATTTAAAATCTAGGATCAAGGAATATGTAGTCTGGTCAAGGTTTTCTTCACATAATTCCTTCATTTTGACAAAACACATTATGAGAAATGTTCAAGTGTATATACTCCAGGATAATTTGATCATTTATTTAATCGTTTTTGTTCATCTTAGCAGACTTGAGCTTTTATTAGCAGTCTGCTGGTAAAATATGGAGAGATCTTAGGTTTTCAACTTATATGATCAAAATAATTGTTCCTTTACACTAGCCGTGTTTGGCTCAGGATTTCAATAGATAAAGTCAAATTGAAAAATTCAATGTCATGGCTGGGACTTGAACCACAGATCTCCTGGTTCCTGTCCAGTTGCTCTTTTCCGTTGAGCTACCATGACCAACATGCCGTCATGACATTACATTCTTTTGACGTCGCCACAAACGGTATATCTCGAATACAAAAGCCCCTTGTGGTTTACTAGGAAAATATGAGTTAGTTTCTACTTCTTGGTAACTGTCTTCTAACAGGTCTTCCATCCTCTTTGTGTAATCTGCTTTTTCCAAAATTACTACTTTAGAGCACTTTAGAAACATCAAAATAAAACAAGAAGATAAGTCAGCAGTAGCATTTCATTTTTGGAACAAAAATCATGACATTGACCCAAATCCAAAATTACTAAAAGGAGTGATAAACCAAAATAAACTGACAACATGAAAGAACATATTCATATTGGTTAACAAACCAACTTAAAGAGTTTTTTTTATTAATTTTGACGTTACTGTTACTAAATACCTGCAATCATGCATAAGGGAAATCATCTCACAGTGCAAACTGTTTTGGAGGAAGTCAAATGTATATGAGTACAGATGGGATGTCTGTAGTGACGTAAAGATGTGTAGTATTCTATTAGGTCTACAAGCAGGCAAAACACTGAGTCAGCATCGAAGACATCTAATTGTCAATTTCACGTCTTTTTACTGCAGCAAAAGTTCTAAATTTCTGCAAAACCAGATTTCCGAATCTAGGTAACCCACGCAGTCACAATAATATCTGTAATGTTCACTCAGACAATTTTATAGGATTAAACAGAAACAGAAAATTCTAGAACATTTCTTCTAATTCAAACTTCAACATTCTGTAATTAAAACAATTTCAGATCTAATTAGAGCCAGCACACACCATGATTTAATGGACTTTTGTTGATTGAATTAATGACTTCTTGACAGTGTTTATGTGGTAAATATGACTTAATGAACATTGGTCACCTAAACTGAATACAAAATTTTAAAAAATCAGAAAGATCTAGTCTCTAAATCTTCACGGGCAAGAAGAAGAATTATAAAATTCTAGGCAACTGTCACACACACACACACACACACACACACACACACACACACACACACACACACACACACACACACACACACACACGGATGTTATTAAATATCTTGGTAATTACATTGATAAGAAGTTAAGCTTTGATCACCACATAGATCAAGTACATGACAAAGCGCTACGACTTCTGCATAATCTGTCCAAGTGCGCAAAACTCACTTGGGGACTGGGAAATAAGGTGCTAGAAACTATTTATAAAGGCGCAATAGAACCTATTTTAACTTATGGTGCTCCTGTGTGGGGATTTTCCCTACAAAAGCAGAAGAACATTAAAAAATTCCAGAGGATTCAGAGATTGTTCAACATAAAAATGACGAAGGCATATAGGACAGTTTCTTATGATGCATATTGTGCTATTGCCGGCATCCAGCCAATTGGTATAACAATACAAGGCAAAATAAAACTGTATAATGATATACATAGTGAACGTGACTATGATGCACCCCTACCACCAAGCGTCTGGAACCATCCATCAGAACGACCTCATATAAAAGCAGTTGAGAATGATGGAGCATATGTCTTTCAAATTTTTACGGATGGGAGTAAATCAGATGGAAAAGTGGGGGCTGCTGTAGTTCTGTACAAGCACAATATTTTAATTCGACAACTGCAACTCAGGCTGGATGGATGGAAGGTGTTCAAACAATCAGGCCGAACAACTGGCTATTTTGAAAGCACTTGAAGAGCTACTAAACATGGCGAATACGCTGAATAAAGAGAAGACTGTAGCCATATTTACAGATAGTCAAGTGGCACTATCCACCTTACAAAACAACAATAAACACAATTATATTCCTGAGGAGACACTTAATAGACTAGGAACTTTAGAAAGAAATCAGTGGACAATACACTTCAGTTGAGTGAAAGCACATGTAGGTGTTACTGGTAACATGCTAGCAGACATATTAGCAAAATCAGCTGCTGAAGACATCGAAATAAAGACTATTTACAACAAGGTACCAAAATCTACTTTTAAAACTGAAATAGAGAGGGCAGGAAATCTACAGTGGCAACAGAGATGGAGCAGTACAAGTAAAGGAGCCCTTACCAAATCATTCTTCCCTTTGATAAAGGATCGTCTTAAGACAAAACTACCATTAACAGCGACATTCACTGCAATGGTATCAGGACATGGAAAAACTAAAGCTTACTTGTATAGATCTCATATCATAGATGATCCTCAATGCACATGCAATAGCCCACAGCAGACCGCAAACCACCTTATTTGTGAATGTAGAGACACAAGGCATCAGAGGGACAAGTTGATTGAAGAAGTACACAAGAATGGAGGAAATTGGCCAGTGTCAAATCAAAACCTTATAAATAAACATTTGAAAGTGTTTTGTATATATGTTAATTCAATTAACTTGTAAACAATTATTTAAAATAATACGTGAATTGAACATTTAAATTGTAATATTTAAAAAATTATTGTAAAATAATATCAGAATGTGATTACAATTTATAATGTATCTATGTAATTAAATGCATGTAATGTTACTCTGTAATGGCGCATGCTGTTAAAGTTCAATAAATTAAAAAAAAAACACACACACACAGAGACAGACACACACAGACACACAGAAACACAGACACACACCTTAAATGCAAAACTATCTGTACTACAGGATATTGGTCTTCAAAAATTGGAAATTGATTGAAATAGAACTACATAAAAAGCAGTAACCAAATCATTCTTTCCAAGTGTTAACGGGAGACTGCAACTAAATGTACCATTAACAGGAAATGTGACGACATTCCTAACTGGACACAGTAGAAGTACTAATATAACCTACTGACCTGTAATTTTTTGTTACCTAAACATACCAAAAGGGATGCATTCCATTTGCATGCATCTAAAACTGAGAACACTTTGCTTAGCAGGAATTCATTATAACATTATGTTTTGTGTTTTTGACTGTGATTGCAATTTATAACAAATAAGTGATCAAAATCAAAGAATATGGTTTATTTTTACTTTGCAGTACCCAGGGAAAAGGATTTTAAAATCAAAATATAATATATCATTTTGTGTTACAGGATGTGATGCATGAGAGTTTCCCTCTAACAGAATCCATAAGGTAAGACTTTATGTCACGGTTTACTTCGCACTTGCTTCCTCTTTGTGTAAGACATGGAACTATTCCCCAAACATAATCAATATAGCACAGCTACATCAGTAACTATCCCCACATTGATATCAAATAACCTCACTCATAAACTTGTACAGTAGAACCAGGGGCGGCTGGTGGCTCTGAAACTCAGTGGTTCATAAAGTTAACCAAGCAATTTAATTTTTTTAAAAGAACAAATGGTTCTTTAAGCCTGTCACTATAGATTGATGTATACACATGTTAATGGTAATTCACGGTGTTTACCACAACATGTGTATTTCAAAATCACTATTATTTCTAAAATGATTCTTCATTCTACTTTCTAAATTATGTTTGATCTTTGCAATCTAAACTTGGTCACAAACTATACATTTAAATTGAGAAATGCCAGAGTTTTTATTATTGGATACTTTATCTTATGTAAAAAAAAATTACTACAATTTTTATACTATATGTATTTTGAGGAACCAAAATTATAACAATTTCTTTAAAATTTTGGGAAACTTTTTCTTAGACAAGGAATGGTAAGTAATTTTTATAAAATTATAGTGATTTTTTATTTTTGAAGGATAGAAAAATCATATACATTTTTTTATATTTAAAATTTTCAATATTTTTATGTATAAATCTTTATTAATGCCATTAAAGCATTAAGAATGTTACACAAATAAAAATATTTGCCACTAAGGCTTCACTTGTCTTAAGAAATTGGTGTTGATACTTCTTTTCAAATGGAAATTGATTTCGCAAACAAATCGCTTGCGTCCTCAGTCCACAGATAAACTCCGTTATCAAACCAATTTCTTAAGATAAGTGAAGCCTTAGTGGCAAATATTTTTATTTGTGTAATATTTATTGCTTCACTGTAGCTAGCTTCATTTTCTATGTAATCATTAAGAATGTGTTTATATTCTCTGTTAAATTGTTCTTTATTTAAGGGTATATTTATTAAACCAGTAAATTAAGCCATTAAAAACCGTAAAATTATGTGAAAAGGGGCTACAAATTGTATTTTTTATGTAATTATGAACTGTACTGTTTGACGCCCAGTTTTAATACACTGATGATGCATGTGTTGAACGTGGAGCACCAGTGGAATGAGATGGCAGGGGAAACCGGAGATCCCAAAGAAAACCTGTCCCAGTGCCATGTCCACCACAAATCTCAATTTAGAATTGCCTGGGATCAAACCCGGGCTGCCGTGGTGAGATCCAAGTGGTCCAACCACTCAGCCATGGTGCAGCCTGCATAATTATCAATATGAGTTACTTATAAAAAATTTAATGATTTGCATTTCTAAAAAACACTTAAAAAAACATAGCGCATATTGTTGATTATACTCTGTCTAATATTTCAGGATGTACAGAAAAGAATTAACCACAGAGTTATCCTTTGATGAAGGCTCAGGAAGGAATTCAGGATTCAATATAAGAGAGGATAGTCTCGAGTGTAAAGGTCCCAGAAAATACAGAAATGAAGAAGTTCACATAGCAGAAATATCTTCATTAGAGCAAACTGCTTTCAGTGAACAATATGGTGTCGAAGAGATGGACAACAAATCTTATCCCTTCAGTCACAATAATCAATTCAGCAGAATATTACACAAGAGCAACAAATCAGTTTCAGTTACAGACAGTGAGACTTCTGAAAAGATATTCACTTCTTTCTCAGATACAAAAACAACTAAGTGCATTCAAGATGTCAAAAAGATGCACAGATGTTCTGTTTGTGATAAGAGTTTTATGAACTTGTCACAATTAAAAAGACATAAATTGATTCATGAACCTGTAAAGCCACACAAATGTGATACATGTGACAAGTGTTTTCCCGATTTGTCACATTTAAAAACACATAAATTGATTCATGAAGGTCTAAAACCACACAAGTGCAACACTTGTGGTAAGTGTTTTGTTCAGTTGTCACATTTGAAAACACATAAATTGATTCATGAAGGTGTAAAACCACACAAGTGTGATACGTGTGGTAACTATTTTCGTCAGCTATCAAATTTAAAAAGACATAAACTGATTCATGAAGCTGTCAATCCACACAAATGTGGGAATCGTATCACGTGTTTTGCTGATTCGTCAACACTGAAAAGACATAAAGTGGATCATGAACGTCAAAGAGCACACAAATGCGACACTTGTGGGAAACGTTTTCTTGAGCTATCATATTTAAAACTACATAAATTCATTCATGAAGGTGTAACACCACACAAGTGTGACATTTGTGGGAAAAGTTTTCTTGGATTATCATATTTAAAAACACATAAATTGATTCACGTAGGTCTAAAGCCACACAAGTGCGACACTTGTGGGAAACGTTTTCTTACATTATCACATTTAAAAACACATAAATTGATTCATGATGGTCTAAAACCACACAAGTGCGATATTTGTGGTAAGTGTTTTGGTCAGTTGGCACACTTAAAAGGACATAAATTGATTCACTCAAACATGAAGTTGCACAAATATAATTGTCTGGGTTAGTAATCATAATTGAAAAGCTATAATTATAAATACAAGGGTATACACGTATGATATTCATGGCAACTATTTTGCCGGATTATTATAATTGAAAAGTGTATTAGTGGTTCCTGTTTAATTTGTAATTTATTTCTCATCTTTCATTTTACATCATCAAATGGAAATACAAAATCAAGATTACAATTATAAAATCCATACTGGAAAATGCCATATATTCCTAAATCCTGAAAGTCCTACCATGTTGCTTGCCAATGTCCCCATACACCTAACCCTAGGTTTTTGTGTATTGGAGGTCCTCTACTCCTTTTTACACATTTTGTCATTTCACCTATCCCACTCTACATGTTTCTCTTAATTGTTCTTAGCCATTTCTCTTTAACTTTCCCTAAATAATTCCCTATATTTCTCCTGTTCTTTTTCCCTTTTTTGACAAAATTTTTCTAATTAC
The DNA here is from genome assembly GCA_030765055.1 of Mantis religiosa. Taxonomy (NCBI): domain Eukaryota; kingdom Metazoa; phylum Arthropoda; class Insecta; order Mantodea; family Mantidae; genus Mantis; species Mantis religiosa. Next base: position 5,051,141 of record CM060959.1, on the reverse strand, counting down.
TACTTCACCCCCCTAAATTGTCCCATTTACGTAGCCAAGCCTGCTCTTTCCATATCTTTGTTTGACTACAATATAATATACAATGGAAGTTTGCATTCTCTTCTCCACAGAATGGACATTTATCTAGCTCCCTCTCTTGACCTATACCTTTCTGTCCCATTTACGTAACCAGGCCTGCTCTCTCCATATCTTTGTTTGAGTACAATATACAATGGTAGTCTGCATTCTCTTCTCCACACAGTGGACATTTATCTAGCTCCCTATCTTGACCTATACCTTTCAAGTTTCTCACTCCTGTTTTTGCCCTAACTTATTACATATGTCTATATATCCTTCCCTCCTCAGGTTGTTTTTATTTCTCTATATAACTTCAGTTAGCTTTTGTCACTTGTACTGGCAAAAACGTCTTGTCTGTCCATATCTTCTAATCTTAACTTCTTTCCAGAAGTCTCTATACCCATACTCTGCATTTATCCAAGAATGACCTATACCTATCTGCTTCAACACGTCATTCATTTTATGTGCCCAACCTTATTTATTTGATGTACTCAAGGCCCTCCCCAGCTACTTCTCCTTTGAATATGAAAACAATCTTTAATAATATTGCCATCTTCCAAGTTGGCAATTTTGTATCAATAATTCGTTGCCCCTGACAAGTGGTTCCTGAAGCAAATGTTTATTGACTTGTCCTGAAACAGTTATTGTACTCTATCATCGTAAGATGTTGAGTGTAAAATTATTTTGAATGATGTTTGAGTATTAAATTGTTTAAATTAAGTTTCCAAAAAGAAACTACATAATTAATTATATAAGGAAAATTATTATGGTCGCTATGTGTGATGTAGTAAATAAGTGTTTAGTTACCATGGTGAAGGAAAGATCAATAATTTGGGTTTTGCAAAAAGGTAGCGCCATTCTAAGTTGTGGAAGACTGAGGTATATCAGTATAAGTTGGAACGTCACAAAAGAAGGACTCAAAGTGAATTTGATTGTGAATTTCCATGTGTAGTGATATAAAAAAAAGAATTCATTACTGTAAATTTAAAAGGACGCTTCAAATGTGCTTTATCAGATATGTAATGTTCGCTTTCAAACACAGTTAACAGTTAAAATATTTAAAAAGTAATTGAAATATTCTTTCGGTGAATTACTTCCTAAAAATATCCGTCTGTGGCCACACCTGAGAAATATCATCTTCATGCACTAGCTGTTGCAGCAACAAGGAACTTCATTAAAACCACACCAGATGTGTAAAAGCATCGACCCAAGAATAAATGTCATTTTAAATGCAATTCGAGGCATCAAAAAACATATTTACTCATTTTACCTGAAACAATTTTAGTTTGGCACCAAGCAAAATTGTTTGTAATTTTGTGATATTGTTTTTATTACTTTAGTCTCATTAAAGATTAGAAAATGTTAGAAAATGTTTATATTGTGAAAGTGGAAGTGTATAATTAGTAAGTAAAAGGTAAAAAAAGTAGACTATGCATGTTTAATGTGTATAGAAAGAATTGGTTTGTAAGGAAACATAAACATTTATAATCTTCAAAATAGTAGCAAATATGGAGAATTTTATTTGAGTGCTCAAAAACACCCTTGCACCTTGACTTGTAGGTTTTTTTGCAATCACAATTTCTCATTACAGAAAATTGAGTTCTTTGGGATTAATAATCTTCCCTGAGATTGGATCTGTATACATATACAATATTGAGATCTCAAACATCTGTCCTTCCCAAGGGCCTTGCAGTTTAATAGGAAATGACTGGAGGTTTCCTCTCGTTATACGCAAAATGCACACCATGGATGACTCCTGCAGTTCCCAAATGTTTCACTAAGTATCCATGTCCGGTCTAAGTATCCTATGGCCTTGCTTATTCCTCCTCTACTTAATTGTAGAAGTGTTCTAGTGAAGCCAATATTTGATCATCTTAGAAAAGCCTTCAGCCTATTTTATCCTTTCCGAAACTATGCCTAGATAAGTCTTATGCTTTTCAAGGGCAAATTGCAATATCTGCAATACATTAGCTTTTGCTATTTCTTATTTCAGGAACAATAATACCAACACTGATAGAAGGATATGACACAAAGGTTCTTTATGTCTAGATAATTGGTATTCCAGGCCTATGCTGTACAGTTGGCTACATCAGAATGAAACCATTGCTTGTACAGTAAGAAAGAATAGAAAAGAAATTAAAAAAATAAAAGGGGCAAACACAATCTCGACACACAGAGAACATGCTAGTTATTAAATGGGTGGACAGACGAGAGGTTTGTATAAAAATCTCATAAAGATATTTATTTATTTAGCGTTTAATTTCTATACAGAAATATTTGCTTTGTAAGGTATAATACAAACAAATAGAAACTATACAAAATACAATATAAATCAGTTCTGCATGCAATAATCAGATTAAATGGTACCAAAGTCAGAAAGTATTAGAAAACTTAACAACAATTGACAACCATTAGATATACATAAAATTATTCTCATGTGATCATTCACTCTACTTAATCTGGTGTCTAAATTATTTGAAGAACTCTTGAGTACTGTAGAATTACTGATTTATTAAAAGTAATTTCACATCTCTTCTGAATCTTTTCTTATCATTTTTTAAATTTTTCTTTGTGATTAAGTTAAACATGTGTACCCCGTTATGAACTAAAATGGACAGACGAGAGATTTGCATAAAGATTATATACACTTTCCAGGCTTGTAGGCCGTGGTCCAGTTGGTTTAACATCTGACGTTTCGCCAAAAACTGCATCCGGCATCATTAGGGTTACGAACTAGAGAGCTCCTGAGTCCAAAGACTGGAGTGCACAAGTTTGGTAACCCTGATGAAGCTGGACATATTCCTGAAATAGTTGTGTTGCATATTGCAATTCTGTATGTGCTGTAAGAAACAGGTTATGATGAGCATAATTTCCATTATTCACGAGTAATCTTTAGCCAGTTTCCGACGTGGCTGTGCTATTATCATGTTTGTTTATTAAAGTAATTTAAAATTTGTTAAGTGATAGCTATCAACAGAACCAAATATGAAGAAAATATATTTATCACAGAAATGTTTGGTTATCTTGTATTTAGATGGCCACCTGCTCAGAGAATAATGACCTTGGCCCTAATGGCTGGAGCATTACCAACCGTAAACACAACATGAATGCGCTGAACACACCAACATTACAAAACAAAACTGACAATACTAATAGGTAGGGGAAAACAGTAATACAATAAAATGAAAATAGTATACCATGTGAATAAAAAGTATGGAACATTCGCCATAACTTTAAAGATAAGATAAGATAAGATAATGGTTTATTCACTTATAGACATGACATACATGTTTCAAGTTTCGTCGAAAAAGTTTACATATTACAATATTTAGTTACATACATCAAGATTTACAAATTTTACAGAGCATATACAGAGATTAATAAATAATGTAACTGTCTTTATGGTAAAAAAAAAAAAAAAAAAAAAAAAAACGATCTTCGGTTTTCACTTTCTTTGAGGAGGGTCTCGCAGTTCTTCCTATCCATTGGTCATAAGGTGAAGATCTCAGTAATATGAAACAGAAGATGTAATAAACTGTATTAGTATTTTCTTATTTGTTATATAATGATTGAACATAAATAATAATAGTAATAATAAGAATAATAATTTATAAATATGTACTTATTTGCTGATTTCAGAAATATATTTTGAAGGTTATACTCACTTGTTGAAATTACTAGACAGATTGACAGTTTGATCTCCCATTTATACCCTCATTGAAATGTATACAAATTACATGTGTCAGGAGGAACGGATTAATAAAGTTAACTAACGGTAGATTACTTGTTTCATGAGGTGGTAGCCCTAAAGAAAAGGTATTCTACACCTCATAACCCAATTTTGCTACCTTCTTCACGTTTACGTGATAAATAATGACTTAAGACGCTGGTATACATTAAAAATATATTGTAACCCGAACGTTGGAACTCCCGATAGAACCGGCCGCCAGTAGGGCCAGACGGGAAGCATTTAGACCACGCCTATGCATTTATCTCGTGTCAATAACTGAAGGGATGATTAGGAGAGCGGCATGAGCCCTGTACCGTCTCTTTCCCCTCTCACCAGACGTCTGGAAACCTCGGGATAATTGTGCGCGCCACGAGCCTTCCAGAAACCGCGATCTTTCCTATATAAGACCTGCAGTTGGCGAGTCAGTTCAGTTCTTGGCGAGCAGCCGTGAGGAGCGCCGAGTGAGGAACGGACCGGAAGACTGTACGTGCATCGGAGAAGTTGTACGTAATTGCGAGTGTAGAATGGACCTGTGACAGAGGAACTGGTGAATTGTAATTCTGTGCGCTACGTAATTCTGTGTAATCGGCAAGTGTTCTAACTGTAATTCGGTGGAAATAAAGAACATTTAGAGTTTGTGCAATTGGACTTTTAATTTCACGAACCCACAAAGTCATAACTGGTGTCAGGAAGCGGGACGACAACATCACCGAACATAACGGCCATGGAATCGGCATTGGAAAAGATTTTGGAGAAGATGATGGAAATGAAGGCCGAACTGACCTCGGAAATGAAGACGGCAAATGACAACATCACCGAGAAAATGGAAAAGAAGTTGGAGACGGTAAATAACAACTTGGCCGCGAAGATGAACGAGTTAACAACGAAGACGGAAACGGCAAATAACAACCTGGCCGCAACGTTGGAAGAAATGAAGACGGCTAACGATAACCCCACGGAGAAGATGGAAGAAATGATTGTTGTGAACGAGGCCCTCGCCGCCAAATTTGAGGAACAGTTGACCGGTGTAAAGGAGGACGTCACGGGGCTCGGCAAGCGGATCGGCCAAGTGGATGAGCGCGTCGAAGACCTGGCAAACCGCGTTAATGAGCTGGAAGGAAAGGCCGACAGCAGCGTCAAGTCCCTGAACGCCATGGTGGAGGACGTCGTCGGCAGGAGGTTGAAGGGTTTGAAGGCCGACGCGCCGGCACGCGACACAACATCGGCGCGCGTCAAACCTCCGAAATATGACGGCACGTCAACTTTCGAAGTCTTCCGCCGCCAGCTCGACGCAGTGGCCAAGCACAACAAATGGTCACCAGAGGAAGAGGCCACACAGTTAATAGCCAGCCTCCAGGGACGGGCTGAGGAAGTCCTGAATGCAGTACAGATAATGGCGGCGCCCAAGGACATCTGGGAGGCCCTGGAGAATCGTTTTGGAATCCACCGCTTAGCCGCAGCGTACCGCAGCCAGCTAAAGGCAAGGTCACAGCATCCAGGGGAGACGCCACAGGGGTTCGCCCTGGCAGTTGAACAACTGGCGAGCAAGGCCCTAGTCGGCCTTCCACTAGAGTTCATATCCCGGGAAGCTGCCTACACATTCGTTGACGGGGTACGAGACACGGAGATTCGTAAGCGCCTAATGCTCGGCGATTATAAAACCATCCACGAGGTGCTAACGGCAGCATCAAGGATGGAGGCGGCCAAGGTAACAGCTATCCCGACGTCGAGAACGAAGAGTATCCGCTACACCGGAGACAGAAGACCAGCCGAAGGACGCCGGCGAAGACCTAGTGGCCTGTGTAGGGGGTGTGGACAAAAATAAAATAAAATCTGAATATCATACCCCAGCTCCTTGAAACTATACCGGGGCACACATTCAAATTTTACATTTATTGTTTCTTAATAAAACATTACATTATTAATAATACATAATTGTTTCAGACTTCAACTACAAAAACAAAATTGATAAAACAAAAAACAAAAACTACTAGTACCTATAATATAACAAAATTTAGTGGTAACCAGCAAATCTCTACTGAACACAATACTAATATTCTTTTACTACTTAGCCAAACATTACAGATAAATTTAAATAACAAAAGCTATACAAAACTTCAAAGAGCTACTAATAATTGCTGGAAGCCAGCAATTCTAATTTGAACTGGAAAAAACTCAGCTGAATATATTTTATTTATAACATGTATTTAAAAGTACTGGTAACCAGCACTTATTTTTAAATTAACCACAAGAATAATACATTTATTTGTTCTTTTCTTTTCTTATTTTAATCTTCTTAATTAAGCATATAATTCAAAAAGAAATTTATATATTACATCTCTATTTAGATGATGATTAAATATAATTTTAAACAAACAATAAATTCTTTTAATATTAACTATTAAGATACTTTTTATCAAATTCTGAAACTACACAAAATAATTCAAATTTATTTTTACAAATATACACTAAATCCATATAAATAATATAAAATTTCACTAATTATTTCTTTGGTCTAATTCTTCTTCTTTCTGCCCATTCTTATCTGCCGGTCAAAACCACATAATATTTTCTATTTAACTACTCTCGTTCCTCATCTAATAAATTATCTTCCTCTTCTATATCTTGTCCAATTTGTTCGATTTCCTCTTCTTCTATTATTATGTTTAAGGATCCATTTGCATTAAAATTTTCTGTTATAATTCTTTCTTTTATTCTATCTGATCTTCTTAATTCTTGTCTTTCAATTGATAATCTTTCAGGTCTTCTTACTCTTATAATTTCTGACTCCCAAGCTTTTTTACTTACATAATTGCTTAGAAATTGTAACTTTTTTACTAATTCAGAATACCTTAAAATGTGATGAATATAAAATCCTCCTAAAACATATCTTTCCTCTAACTGCGAAATTCCATACTTTTCGCATTCAAAAATAACATGCTCGGGATCACCTACTTTATTAGATAAATAAATCATATTCAGTTTTATTTTTTTTTTTCAATATGTGTTATATGGTCCATGACAAGTTATATAATGAATGAAACCTTTAGTTGGTTGGATGAAATTTAATCTTAATCTTTCTTTTATACTTGGAAACAAATTAAAAGTTCTTCTTCCTTCTGGAATTTCATTCCACTCCCTTTGCCACTTTTTTATAAGAGAGTTTTTTACCTCCCATACTTTATCGGTTCTTATTCCACAAATTTTATGTACTTTATCCAAATTTACATTTCGTATCCAATAGTTTGCCCCCCTTAACCTAATTAATAAATCAATGGGCCATATTGCTGTTGTTACCAGGAGAGCCATCGTAGATGTACTGACTGCACCAGTGATCCATAAAATAATTTTACGCTGTGTTCTCCTCAATAATCTCCTGATTACCACGTCATCCATCCTTTCTGCCCAAGCAGCTGCTGCATAGGTAATGATAGAGGCAAAGATGGTGTTATGATAAATTTGGATTACTTTTAATGGGATTAAAAAGTTTAGATTAGTTAATCTTGCTAATTTTAACATTATCTTTTCCGATTTTTCTCTTATGTAATCTACATGTTTTCTAAAATTAAATTTCTCATCCAACATTAAACCCAGATATTTTATTTGTAGCTTCTGTTGTATACTTCGATTATTTATTTTTATAACAGGATTTCTTTTTAAACTTCCTTTGAAAATTAAATAATTGGATTTATCCGGAGCAATTTTCAGTTTACTATGTTGACACCAATCTGACAAAATAATGGTAATTTCTCTTGCCTTTCTTTCCAATTCATCTCTACTTTGACCTTCCAGCATTAATATTATATCATCGGCATATGCAATTATATTTAATATATTATTATCATTTTCAAATTTCCCCAACAACGTTTCTGATAGAATATCCCAGAAGAGCGGCCCCAAAATAGAATCCTGGGGGCAGCCCTTTGTAATTTTCTTTCTAATCTCTTCATTTATTCCTTTAATAAAAACTTCCCTATTCGAACAATAGTCCTTTAACAGTTGATAGATGGTACTGGGATATTTTCTATCGCGTAATATGCCAAAGAAATAAGGCCACCATAAATTATCGAAAGCTCCCGAAATTTCAATGGATATTCCAATTACATATTTCCTGTTACAATTTGATACTGTTTCTTGTACTTTTAAAATTGCATCTTCTGTAGAAAAACCCTTTCTGAATCCATATTGTTTAGTATTTAGTCCAATCATATGTCTAAATTCTGTGATTCTTATAAAAATTAATTGTTCAAAAACTTTTCCTAAAGAATTTAACAAACAAACTGGTCTAAAAGATTTTACTTTTGTTTTATCTTTATCTTTTCCTTTGCTTAAGATAATAACTTTGGCTTCCTTCCATACATCTGGAAATCTGCCTCTAATTAGACAATCATTAAATAGAAAATATAGAAACCATATAATTTCTTCTTTTAAATTACATATAACTTAATTTATTATTCCATCCGGACCCGGTGCCTTTTTCTTTTTTAATTTATTAATTACCAGACTTATTTCGGTTATATCAAAAGGATAAATTACATTTCCTCTATAATCTGTCGACATTTGAATCCTGCTCTGTACATGATCATTGTTATCATTATCCATCTTATCATCTGATAATAAATTATTCAAAAGGAAATTTATAGATTCCTTCCAATTTTCGGTCATTTCACCATTTCCTTTATCCAATGTTGTTATTAACTCTGGTTTTCTAATTTTATCCATAATAATTTTATACGGTTGTCCCCAAATATGTTGTAGATTTTCATCTACAAACTTTTCCCAATATTGTCTTCTTGTTTGTTCCAATAGAACTTTATATTTATTTTTGGCTTCTCTATATTTATTCAAATTTTCTTCTCTTTCAGTATGTATAATAGACTTCTGATATACCCTTCTTAATTTTCTTGCTAAAGATCTTGCCTTTTGTAATTTATTTATCCAGATTTTATCTCCATTTCTATTAAATTTTACTTTTGGAACGCTTCTATCTATAGCTATTTTAATTGCTTCTGTTAAATTTCTTGCATCCATATCTACTGATAGTCCCGTATAATGCAACCTTAATTTTCTAAATTCTTCCCTCATCATTTCCCAATGTGCCTTTTTAAAATTATACCTTATATCCATTTCTTGTTCAAAATTTTCATTACTTAGCAAATAATCAAAATAAATTAAATTATGATCACTTGTCATTTGTTCCACTGTCACCCTCCAGTTTACAATCTTCTTTTCAGCCCTACTTGATGCTAATGTGATATCAATATTCTCTTCCGCTCCTGCTCTATTATGAAACGTTGGTGGATTATACTTTTGATTCATAATATATAATTTAATTCAACTATCAGCTCTTCGAATCTTTCTCCTCGTTCATCCAACCTTTTGCTGAACCACCACGTTGATTTGGCATTACAATCACATGTATATATTAATTCTTCATTTTTAAATATGTTATATATATTTTGAAATTTAATTAAGAATGGTTCTATTTCCAAGCTGTATTGAAAATAGGAATTTACTAATATAAATCTGCCATTTTTGTGTATTACTTCAATGCAATTTGTATGGATATCCAAAAATTGTGCCATATTTACTACCTGTAAATTTTCATTAAATACTATGATTGCAGCCTTTGCATTTCCATGATATAATATTTGCCTAGACCTTAAAGGCATATATGGAATACATGAATTTACAACATATGGTTCCTGTATACAGATTATATCTAAATTTAATTCTTCTGCTAATTTTCTTATCTCCCCCATCACTGCTTTGCTACGTTGCCCATTAATTTGCGCAATTCTTAAATTTTGTTCCATTTAATACTCCCTAAACTTAATGTACCAAAAATATTTCTTCTTAATCGATCCATATTTTGTTTGTTTTCATTAACTTCATTTGATATATTATGATTAAATGACTTTTTAATTTTTCTACATTTTTTTTCAACGAACTTGAACTTTTGGACTTTTACTACTACTTGCATTTAAGGCAGATATACAGCTTCCAATAACATTATCCGATTTATTATATTTAGTTCTCATTTTTACTGTATTGGTTTTACAGTAACTTGATTTTGGTTTAGATAGTGTATTAGTATTTATTGTATTAATTTGTACTTCTTTTATAATTTCTTTAGGCTTGTTTATTTGTTTAGTTATTCCTGGATGTCTTGTTTGTACGTAACAATACAGCCAATTTGCAGAAGGATCAAAAGTGACATGACCATAACACAGAAAAAAATCACTATATAATTCTTCCAAATCTAATATTTCGCCTCTCCTTTCAAATGCCTTATTTAATAATTCTAAAGGTTCTCCCTCGTTCATTGGCATATTTTTTCTTCTCAATTCCATTCTATCTACTGCATTGTGAATTTGAAACATGATTTTATCTCCATTTTCATGTACTTTTGTAATTATAAATAGAAGCACCTCTAGTAAAGTTTTCGGTTCCTCCAATCTACTCAACTTTAACATAATTTCAAAATCATCATAAATTTCTTTTATATTTAGATCTCCCTCTTCTCTTATTTCTTCTTCTTCTTTATATTCTTGAATTATGTCTTCTTCTACCAGTTTTTTAATGTCTATAACCTGTGATTCATATTTTATTTCTTCAAAATCTATTAATAATTTTTTATTATTCACAACTCTTTCTTTTTGTCTTGACATCATACTTAAATTATCCTTTTCAAACTCTCCTTTATCTAATATTACTTCTTTCGGTTCTTCATGAATTAATGCTTCTACCTGAATAATATTAACTTCATTATCTTCTCTACACCCTTCATTTATATTCAATTTATTATTTATTATTTTCTTTCTATACTCTATCGCCCACTTTATATTTCTTCTGATCCTACACGGGGTGTTTCTTTTTTTCTTCTTAACTACTGATTTATAATCAATTACTGGCTTATTCTCCATAATCGATACAAGAAATAGTTCTCTCCAGCATCATATTATAAGTCGGACAATTACCTTTCCCTCTGCAATTTTTATTTCTTCTATTGCATGGAATACAAATATTTTGGCCAACTTTTTGACACTCCTTACATTGATGAACATATTCACCACAATTCCCGCATATTAACTTTTCTTCTCTACAAAACTTCGCAACATGCCCGAAGTTATAACATTTTAAACATTTTGGAACAGATACATAATTTTTCACGCCCACAGATTGGAATCCAACATATATACGATTCATTACTACAATTTTTATCCACAAATTTGGAGACACTTCAGCAACATGGTGTACTGTTGCTCTATTCCTTGGACCAGTTTTGAATTTCAAATTAAATTGTTTCTCGAATTCTTCTTTGGACATCATTTCCTCAAAGTTCTGATGATGGATATTACCGTTTAATTCTTTATCAGAAACTGCAATTAATACATTGTACATGATTATTTGTGGGTTTCTCTTTCTTGGTTCCTCCATTTTTAGTTCGTTTTCTATCAATTCTTTACAATTAATTACTTTCCGTGCATCCTCTTTTGTTTCCGTTTCTATTATGACATTTTTTCCAATTGGTCTCATATTCTTCTTCTCTACTGGCTCTACAGCCCTTGGTGGGCTTTGGCCTCCTGCACGATCCTCCTTCACACATCTCTGTCTTCCGCTTTACTTTTCCAGCCTCTGATTCCGATCGTTCTTAGGTCCTCCATTACATCATCTAACCACCTTGTTCTCGGTCTTCCTTTTTTTCTTCTATTATACAATCTTCCTTTCAATATTTTTTTGGGCATTCTATCTTCCGTCATTCTCTTTATATGCCCTAGCCATCTTATCCTTTGTGCTTTTATAAATTTCACAATATCTTGCTTATTTATTAATTCTTCTATTTCATGATTATATCTTATTATCCATTGATCTTTATCTTTTACAGGTCCAAAGATTCGTCTTATTATTTTCCTTTCAAATCTTCGAAGTATTTCTTCATCTGCATTGTTTAGGGTCCAAGTTTCAGCAGTGTATGTTACTATTGGTCTTATCAGGGTTTTATAAATCTTGTATTTTGTCCCTCTACTAATAAACCTATGTGATAAATGTGCATAATATACTGCATTTCCACTTTGGATTCTTTCTTTTATGCACTCGTTTAAATTATTATCATTGTTTACAAGTGCTCCTAAATATCTAAATTTGGATACTCCTTCAAATGTTTTGTCTCTAACTACTAGATTTGAAATTATTCTTTTGCTTTTATCTGCTGTCATTTTTATGTATTTAGTTTTTTTCTCATTTACTTCTAATCCTATTTCTTTAGACCTTCTTTCTAATTCTTCATAAACTTCAACTAACGTTTTTCTGTCTCTTGTCACGATCACTGTGTCATCTGCATATGCACATATTTGACTGAACTTAAAGAATATCGTACCTTTATAATCAAGTTTTTCTATTGCTCTGTGCAGCGCTAGGTTGAATAGAGTTGCAGACAGTCCATCACCTTGTCTTACTCCTGCATTATAATCAAAATCTGGACTCATTTTATTCATTACTTTCACTTTGGCTTTTGTATTTTCCATTGTCATTTTTATTAGCCTTATTATTTTTTGTTGCATTTTAAAACATTGCAGAGCTTTATAGAGGACTCCTCTATCAATTGAATCAAATGCATGCTTGAAGTCAATAAACAGGAAGTGTAAGTCTATACCATGCTCGTAGAATTTTTCCATTATTTGTCTTATTACAAATATCTGGTCTATTGTGCTCTTGTCACTTCGAAATCCACATTGGTGCTCACCTAATACACTTTCCATATGCTTTTTAGCCTTATTATTTAAAATACTTGAAAATATTTTATATACTTCATTGAGTACTGTAATTCCCCTATAATTGATATTTATTACCCTTTTTGTATATTGGGCATATTACGCCTGTCTTCCAACTTTCAGGCATCTGTTCTTTCCTCCATATTTCTATTATTAACTTATGTATTGCTTTCATAATTCCATTTCCACCATATTTAATTAGCTCAGCAATTATGGCATCTTCTCCTGGTGTTTTATTATTCTTCAAGTTCTGTATTGCTATTCTAACATCCCAAATATCAGGCTCTTCTTCTTCTTCTTCTTCTTCTTCTTCTTCTTCTTCTTCTTCTTCTTCTTCTTCTTCTTCTTCTTCTTCTTCTTCTTCTTCTTCTTCTTCTT